>OX421225.1:13565048-14165048 GCA_949125135.1 Alcis repandata
ATGATGCGGTCTACGATATAGTAAATATCATGCGTGACGTGACGAATTACGGAACTGAATAAGCTCTTCTATGGATCTAGATCTATGTATGTTCGTCAACTCGATACACGATCATGTGGTCGAGTATGGGACAGCAATGACCATTCATGACGCTGCAAACTATTATAACATATCAAAACATGAAAAACGGATTATTAACTTCCACAAGTTCTTATAAAAGAGAGAAAGAGGAAAAACTTAAAGAATCCACGTAAGAGAAGATATTCTGCGACTTCCGTAGTAAGCGCAGGTTTTAGATCAATGCAATAAAAATGTACAGATGCTTAATTATAACGCTACAAACATTTACCTCTTGATAAGTCGACGGATGAAACTGCAGCACTTGGTTGCTTATAACGAATCTATGTTTAGCGTTAGACCCTGTCTTCCTCTTCTGCATTTGATCCCAAATATAATTCACCATGTCCTTAAACTTTGGCACTTTCAACTCCTCTACTTCTGTTCTGCCTCTGTCGCTCTTGGAATTGCTTTCGTCTATGTTGACTGTTGTCGTCTCTTTCTTTGACACGTTGTTGACTACGTCTTCTATCTCCGAAGAGCGTGATGTCCCGTACAAGCTTTTGAGAGCTTCGTTTGAGATTTCATCCAGGCTAGAAAATGATAAAAAAAATTAACTGCGCCTAAAAAACCTTCTTGACTTAACTAAAGATAATTGTCATTAATCTTTCTCAGATTATTGATTACTGTTACTTATTCTTGTTGCAAATAATATTCGGTACGCAAGCTACTAGGGACCTCCCCCTCCCTATCGTGACGACACATTTTTTTGCAATTGAGTACCTAGATATTATTGAAATAAAAAAACTCGTTTCAACACTTAGACATTAGATTTAGAAGTGTGACGTCACAAAGCTGTAGACGCCATACCCTTCGTCCCCCGATGTGACACTTGGTCGACCCCCTTCCTACCTGTCCCCGCTGGCCAGCAGCAGCAGGTACCGCGCCGGGACGTAGTGCGGCGGGAACACGGAGCCCGAGTAGCGCATCGCGATGTAGCGGATCATGGGGTCCTCGTGCACCATGTAGCTGCAATTACACACGTATTATCCTCATTACACGAAATGGCAATGTTTAAAAGTGCGAGGTGCCGTCGCACCGAGACGTCACGCACGCTTTTCTCGCAATGGGTTATGGTTATGAAGGTATATTTACAGTCAAATACCCTTCCGGTTAACTTTCCAAATCTTTCGATGTTATTTTAGCATTACTCATTTTCACTACCACTAATATTGTTGTTTTTGTAAAAACTAGCCTTTGGACGCGGCAGACCGACAGTACGAGTATACTCTAAATATCACTAACTGCGATTTTATCTTCTTACAAATATTATGACCCAATTCACCCCCTTTATGCATATACACTGGAATAGAAAAGATACCATATGAACCAATAGGTTTGCATAAAACCCCCGCTCAGAATCACTAAAAGTGCAGAATAAATATGCAATTCTTATTAAAACACCCCACTCCTCTCCTCCGTTCCAGCGGACAAGCAGCCTACGAGTATCATCTTATCTCGTAGTTTGGCATCAAGGCTGCCTAACAAAAACCAGCAAATTTTTAGTGAATTGAGATCTGACAACTGAAAAAGCCTTCAGAATTTACTTGATTATCTCTTTAATTTTTCTCTCACAAGCTCTCTCTTTCCAACTCGACTTACTGATCCAACAGAGCGAAGAGCGCAAGCGCCTGCGGTTCGTCGAACGGGCTGGTTTTTTCCTTGACCTCAGTTTCGTCGACGTCCATCTTTTCTGGCTGAGAAGTGCTCGGCCCTTCCAGCGACGCATCAGGCGCTTTACTTTTTTCTAAAATAAAATAGTCAACAACAAGTCAGGGATGTTTAAAGTGCGGTCCACGGTTTATAAAGTTGAAGCCCGTGGACTCCCAGATCCAAATTTTAACTACTCGAAATGTTGAAATCTAATAACAAATCCAATACCAATAATTCTTTATTGACACCAACGAAAGCACAAAGCCAGTAAAACATTAAAGAAAGGCATAAAATGCGGACTTATCACTAAGACAAGAGCTATCTCATCCAAACAACGCAACGTTTAGATGAGATTGTAAGTTTATAACACAGAAAACATTACTTTTTGTTACTTGCAGCATACTTCTTGATATTCTTTTCTCGAATGAACACCACAACCAAAGCCATTATAATTCCACACTGACCGTCCACTCGAATCTTGTAAGCGGCCGACATCTCGAGCAGCGCGTCCCGCAGCGCAGTCTTCATCTCGGCGCCGGCGGACGGAATCTTCTTCACCAATTCTTCGAGTAAGTCGAGCTGGCTGTTCACGGTGTTGGGGCACTTCATGGCTAAACGACCTGGGGGTGTGATGACAATGTTAATGCCGGTACGTACTAAGGATTGGTTGAGCAGACCAGGGTGTAAATTAATGATTAAAGCCTTTTTTATCTAGAAAATTAGATATTTCCTTCTATAACTTTTCTTAGCTCAGATTTGGTTGATTTCAGGTTTAAGGAATTAAGAATCGTGGCAGGCAGGGAAAAGGCATATTTTTGTGTACATTTTTGTAAAAATAAAGATATAATATTTCAAATTAACATAACAACAAGTATGTATGTATTTTTTGTGGAGATTACGGAAAAATATTGTCTAATATAAATGTATGGATAGAAACATACCTAAACACATGTATGCTTTGGGCTGGTGCTCCGCGTGCTCCTCAGACCTGATAAGCTTTAGGAGACCCTGTAGAAATACTGTCGATACTTTATTAAGTTGTGTCTCATCCCCCCTAAAAAAGATAAATAAATATAAAAACAACATAACACAACAAAGTAAACACTGTATTTAACGTAATTTGAACAAACATAGTTTTGCAGCACTCAGATGGTTTAATACCATTAAATAAGGAATATTACAAAGTAGCCCTACTTTTCCCACAGCAGATGTCTTGTTGTACGAGAAGGTAAGGTAACTGAATCCCATTTAATCTAACCACTGGCCTATGAATGCCTTCATGCGTACGGTTTCTGTTCTAGTATTTTTATTTTAGTGTAAAGGTAAGTTTTTGACAATCTTACCCATTAATGACGTTGAGTAAAAACATAAGCGCCATATTCCGCAGTCGGGAATTGGTGTTGGTGTCAAATAGCGAAGAGAAGACTACCTGTAAACAAATTTATACTTTATTGCATCCTGATATAAAGATCAAATCTAATATCGTATGATGCATATCAGTCAGAAAAGCAAGGTATTCACACAAAAATAAACTATGGCTTTATTGAAATACGGTTTATTATTGAACATCAACTTACCTGAACACAATGTGGAAACATAAGCGCGGGACCAGTCGCCTTATTCAAATACTGAATCAGTTTCAAACGCAGCCTGGTGCATGCAGGGATCTATAAATATACAAATACGTTAAAAATCTTGCCTGTCATTTTTAAATAATAGAAAAATGTTAGCCGAGAGAAAAAATAGGCCATTTCAAAAAACTTACTAAAAAAAGAAAACGTCAACGCATGTAATAATGAAGGGAAAATGAAGATTACCTTGCGATCATCTGGGGGCACCTTGAGTCCGCCCCATGTACCTAAGTACAGAGAATACAGCGGAGCGACGACTGACGGAAGAGACCAATCCACGGAACTGAAAAAAATATCAGAGTTAATCGTACGAATGCGAAAATGACTGTTTGTTTGTAAGATAAACAAACAAACAAATCGCAGCTAAACAACTATTTCGATATCGATTTTTGACAAGAGGAATAATGATTGTTATGGAACCTAGACATGCAATACTTTTTTTAAACACGGAGTAAATCGAAAATTCTCGGATAAAATCGCGGAACGCATCCTTATTAATATTTTAAATGCCAAAGTTTATGTCTGGATGTTTGTTGATCCATCACGCAAAAAGAGCTGAACTGATTGCGATGACATTTGGTATGAAGACTAACCCACCCTTTTTTTTTTTTTTTTTTTTTTTTTTTTTTTTTGTTTACCCAGTGGAAATCCTTTATGGATACCACGCCCGCCCCGGGGGAGGCAGGGTGGTTATGTGGGAGTCTCCGCCCTAGTGGCGGCATACCCACTAAAACCACTGGGGCGTTCGTCATCCGCCTGAGATGGGGCGAGGTGGGGTCGCGTTAGCATTCACCACCTCGCCCCGACGATGGGCCCGATTAGGGCCCCCTGCGCCTATGGAGGGGTGACCCTGTTCCCCAGGATCACCCCCCAGACGGTGTGGGGTCGTGCAGGCCGGGAGAGTCCCCCGACTCTCCTGGCAACCCCACTGCATAGGGGCGAGGAGACGGGCGAACCGCCTCCTCGCTCCCCCTGTCCGTCTGCGCCGGAGCGGGTCAGAGCGGGGGTCGTCCTCCCTGATCCGCTCCGCGGCCTCCTTCTGCGTCATTACCTCTTCGCAGAAGGAGACCACGGCCTGCCACGATCGCTCGCTGCCGAGCATGGCTTTCACCACGCTCGGCAACGAGAGATCCCCGCCTATATATGCCGAAAGCGTATGCCGCTGGGGGCCCCATGCGGCACACGCTTCCAGCGTGTGGAGCGCCGTATCCTCCGGCGCTCCACACTCGTGACAGGCCGGGGTCGCCTCCCGTCTCGCGATCTTGTGCAGGTACTTTCCGAAGCACCCATGCCCAGAAAGCACCTGCACAAGTCGGAAGGTCAGCGACCCGAACCGCCGCCGCGTCCAATCCCGGAGGACCGGTCGAATGGCCTCCACCGTCTGCTTACCAGGGACAGGTGGGGCCAGGTCCTCCGTCCACCGCCTCAACATGACGGCCCGCGCATGCCGTCGCATGCGCCTGACCTCTTCTCCCCCGAGAAACTCAACGCGGGAGCTCCCCGCCGCCACGAGGTGGTAAACCTCGGCGAGGACCTCCGCTTGGAGCTCCCAGGGGGGATCACTGGCCAGCACGCAGGCCGCTGTCCAGGACACCGTCCGGTAACCGCGTATCGCCCTCGTCGCGATGACCCGCTGCGGACGTCGCAGCAGGGCCTTATTTGCGCGACCGAGGGCGTCCGCCCAGACCGGTGCCCCGTACAGGGCCATACTCCGGATTACTCCGGAGTACAGACGACGGCATGTGGCGCTCGGGCCGCCCGTGTTGGGCAGCAGCCTCCCCAGAGCGGCAGCGGCTCCCAGGACTTTTGGGGCAAGCTGGACGAAATGTGCCCCAAAAGTCCACCTCCCGTCCAGGATGAGACCCAGATATTTCATCCGGGTCCCAACCCGGACCGAGACCCCGTCCAGCACTACCTTCGTGCCTGGAGGGGGCCCCCCCCGAGGCCCATGGAACAATAGGGCCTCGGTCTTGGAGAGGGCAACCTCCAGCCCCAGGGAGCGGATGCGGTCGACCACAAGTGTCGTGGTCACTGAGGCCAACCGCACCGTCTCCCTGAGGTCCCTCCCCCTGGCTACGACCAAGGTGTCGTCCGCGTAGCACGCCAACCGCACACTGTCGGGAAGCGTGCCACGCAGCACCCAGTCGTAGCCGATGTTCCACAGGAGCGGTCCCAATACCGACCCCTGTGGAACCCCGCAGGAGACGCAACGGCGCCTCAAACCGTCACGTCCTTCCACCAGGACCTCGCGGTCCTGGAGGTAGTCGGCCAACAGCCTCCGCAGATACAGGGGCACTCCGTGGTACCGGAGCGCCTCCTGTATTGTTCCGTGCGGGAGGCTGTTGAAGGCGTTGGCGATGTCCAGCGAGACAGCCAACGCCTTGTCCCCCTCGCCGACCGCATCCTGCGTCCACCCCTTGAGCCAGAGCAGGGCGTCCACAGTGGACCGCCCCGCTCTGAACCCGAACTGGGCCTGCGACAAACCAGGCCCAGTTCCTTCCAGGTGCTGGATGACACGGGAAGCCACCACCCTCTCTAGCAGCTTCCCCGTGTCATCCAGCAGCACGATTGGCCTGTATCCGGAAGGCGAGTCGCTAGGTCGACCCTCCTTCCGGAGCAGGCACAATCGGCCGTCCTTCCATGGCTTCGGGAACCTCCCCGACGAGAGGCATGCGTCGAAGAGGTCCCGAAGCTGATCGCCCATCTCCCTTAGGGCGATCCGAAGGACCCGACCTGGGATCCCGTCGGGACCCGGCGCAGTCGCTTTTCCCGCCAGGCGGTCGACCGCCACCGACATCTCCGCCGGCGACACAGGCGGGACGGAGGACGGGTCCGACTCCTCCTCCTGGAGAGGGGGGGGGGGGGTACGGTGCCATCGCGGGGGGCGCGTAGAGGGGGTTCGCAGAGGGGAACAGCCCCTCCAGCACCGCACCCAGGAGCTCCGGTTCCAGGGACTCCGCGACAGGGGGCGTCTGGCCCCGGAAGCGCTTCCGGGCAGCCCTATACGGACGCCCCCACGGATCCCTGTCCAGCCGCTCCAGCTCCTCCTCCCAGGCCCGCGACTTGGCCCTGCCGATGGCCACCTGCAGGTCCTTCCTGGCGCCACGGTACGCCTCGTACGCCCGACGCTCGGCTGTCAGCTCTTCAGCTGGCAGCAGATCGTCGGACCGACCGTGACGCCTCCTCCTGCAGTGGCCATAGAGCCGCCGCAACTCCGAGCAGGTGGCTCGGAGTTCCGCAATCTCCGAGCACCACCAGTACACCTGGCGGCGCTCGGGGCGACGCCGGGCTCTCGGCATGGCCGCGTCGCAGACCGCCGTCACTGCATCCCGGAAGTGACTCGCCGCGACATCAACTTCCGGGTGCGTTGGCGCGGCACACCACGCCTGGACGATGGCCGCCTCTTTCGCCAGCTCGGCGTCGAGGCGACCAATCGTCCAGCGCGGGAGCCCCCACCGCGCGACGCGCTGGGGCCCTCGTCGACCTTCGGAGGTGGAGACCTCGAACCTAATATATTTATGGTCCGAGAGAGTCTCCACCTCCGACATCACCCTCCAGGCCTGCACACGTGCTGCGACAGCGGGTGTGGCGAACGTTACGTCCACCACGGAACCCCCCGAATGTCGCACGCACGTGTGGGCCGACCCCCTGTTTAGCAGGGTCAGCCCCGTCGCGGCAGCCCACTCCACCACAATCTCCCCTCGGGAGTTAGTGGAGGGGCTGCCCCAGGCCCTGGCCTTGGCGTTCAGGTCCCCCATGAGGAGGACCTGACGCGGTGCCTGTCGCCTCACCGCCGCGGTCAGGAGGTCCACGAAAACCTCCAGTTCCGCAGCGGTTTTGTTAGGGGAGAAGTATGCGCCGACGACCGCATACTCTCCCCATTTGGCCACCGCGTACCCTTGACCCCTCTCCTCAACTGAGAGAGGGGGGAAGACTAACCCACCCTGGATTGACGTAGACTTGTAATAGTTAAAAAGTCTTGTAATTGTTAAAAGTAACGGACCGCGGTGTCTGTGGTATCTAATCAACGCCTTATAAAAAACGTATAGGCTATTTTTATCCCAGACTAGCGGCCCGTCCCGGCTTCGCACGGGTAGACTTTGGGATAAACGTAGAGTAAATTGAAATCGGTCCAGTCGTTCACGCGTGATGGCGTGACCAAAGGTGTTGAGAATAATTATAGGAACTCTTTGTTATAACCTCTATTCTCATGCTATTGCGTAACTATTAATAGCAACCGTAGTTTGTTGATGCTAACTTGTCAATTTATAGTAAAAATTATCAGTATAAAACGCACACTGTTTTGACAGATATGATTGAATTTGAACTTTGTACAGAGGTAATAAAGTGCAAATTGACTCTTGGACGTTAGGAACATACCTACATTGCTTAAACAACAGTGAGTGCTTGCAATTCAATATGAACTTTATACAATAGCAATAAAGCTCGTTTTAGTTAGAAAACGTTTGTATGGGAAAAATAAAAGGGCTGTTTTTAGGGTTTTTCAATATTTCTGAGAGATTTTCTTAATATTTTTTTCCGTAAGAACCTTCTCCTAATAATAACAAATACAACAAAAAAAGAATTAGTGAAATCGGTCCAGCCATTCACGCGTGAGGCCGTGACCAAGGAAAACGGGTTTCATTTTTATATATATAGAAAATGCGGGTGGAACCGTGCCACAGCTAGTGGTTACAGCTAGTTATCAGTTCATTAATATTTGAGGTTGTAAGGTACCTGTTTACCCTTATTAGAGGGCTGTTCGCGTGATTGGCAACACTGAACCGGGAGTCGGCGGCCGCGACGATCAGCGTTAGTAGCACGTCGTTCATGTTGAATATATCCTTGCTTATAAAATTCACTATTGATAGCTTCATCTGCAAATAAATTGAAGACAAAGAGTTAAATAGGGTTATTGACCAACCAATTTCAAGGAGTCACATTATTGCAATGATACTACAAGGAGTAAAAAAAATTAGCAATCAGTATCAATCAGACCTCATCAAACTAACCGAATATCATAATCATCAGTATACAGGGTTATAAAGAAAGGGTATGCTAAGCCCAAAAGAGCTTATAATAGTAATTTTTATGAACAGCTTATACAATGGTTTCAACCCGGAATTCGCGAACAACACTCCATTCAACTGTTCCATAGTTCATAGTTTTTATTAATAACAAGAAAAAATGTTACATGTCAAGTGTATATAAAGATATTTATAAAAAAGTAGTACAATTACCTTCAGTAATCGCCTTATAAAATAAATTATTATTTAAAATTAAATTATTACACAATGAGAAAAAATACAAATTGAATTAAATACAAATAAAATAAAATAAAATTAATTAGGACATTAAAACACTTTCACATTGGTCATGTCATCGAACTTGTAGAATGCTTGTTCGATAAGCCATCTTTTAGCTCTCTGTTTAAACGATCCCCTAGAAGAAGAGTCCCTAATGTCTATTGGCAATCGGTTGTAAACCTCCGTCGCGGTAATGTGCACTAATTTTGCCGTTTTGGCAAGGCGGTGAGGTATAGTCCGCACTCCGCACCCGGTCCGCGTGGCGCGGTGCGTCCGTCACCCAGGCGCGAGTACTCCTCGGGGTGGTCCCTGGCGTACAGCGCCGCTTGGAGACAGACAAGGCTCGGAATGGTTAGTATCCCCATGGACCGGAAATACGGTAACGCGGAAGTATCCTGCGGCACTCGAACTATGGCTCGTACGGCTCTTTTCTGCATTTTGAAGACGCGCTTCCAATCGGCAGCACGCCCCCAAAGCTCGATTGCCGGACCATGGGATACGGCAATATTGTGGAGAATAGAAAAATGCATAGAAAAATGTCAATGAAACTGAACAAGATGTATGGAACACCTATTTTTATGCGAATTCCAGGTTGGTTCCATAGTAAAAGTTGTTCTTAATTATTATGAATACTATAACCCTTTTTGGCATAGTATTACCCTTTCCGTATAACCCTCTACATTAGTGCAATAGAGGCCCAGCTAAATGTATAAATGGACTATCCATACACCATAAGAACAGCTATACTGTTAATTATAATAGCCAAACCGTTTATCTAAGTCCTCGCCTGCGCAGTACTGCGCGCCGCCCTCTCAGTCCCCCGCGCCGTCATACCCCCGCGCCTCTGTACCGCGCAGGCGAGGACTAAGATAAACGGTTTGGCTATAATTATAAAAACTGAAAAACTGCAGTAAACAGTGTTTTACCTCTTCAAGTTGGTTAGGGTTGAGCTGGTTCTTCTCAATGATTCTCTTGTATGTTTTCATGCTCATGCCTGGAGGGACTTGGAACTCACTCTCCCCAGGATTTGGCAGAGCCCTGAAAGAGACCAAAAAGTCAGTAATTATGTATTGGCTGTGTCGTCAGCTGTAATGTCAGTTTTAAAGCCTAAGGACACCTTTTGACATGGCTGAACTATAAAACAAATAACATTTCAAATGTTTCAGTCAAACTCGTGATAGAATTTATGTATCTAATAAACAGCAAGCTACTGTTGATTAATTTCACAAATTAATATTTATTCTTTCACTTTCTTACATTATATTTGTTATTTTCATCATCTTAAATATTCAGAAACAAAAACAGACTATAAAAATGTTTTTATTGAGTGAGACATAAATAAATTACCAACCTGTATGGTAACAGCAATACGTCAGTGGCAAACTTGAGAATGAGATTAGAAACTTTGGGTTTCTCCTTCAAGTTCAGATCTGCTTCCTTAATGTCGCCGAGTAGGGGCATGACTAGAATCAAGATCCTGAAACAAATATTACACCAAACTTAAGCAATATACAAACTATTATCTATACTTATATTATAAAGAGGAAAGATTTGTATTTTTGTATTTTTGGATGTTCATGTGGAATAAACTCAAAAACTACTGGACCGATTTCAAAAATTCTTTCACCATTCGAATGCTACATTATCCCAAAGTAACATAGGCTATTTTTTTTTAATTTTATTATTTTTTTTTTATCCACAGCAAAGCGTGGCAGGGAACAGCTAGTTACTTATACAATTAATCTTAATATATATAAATTACATGTCACGTTGTTTGTCCGCTATAGACTCCTAAACTACTTAACCGATTTCAATCAAATTTGCACACCGTGTGCAGTTCAATCTAACTTAGGAGATAGGATAGCTCACATCTCAATTTATAGTAAAAAAACATGAAAAATTAGAAAATTTAAAAATACAACAAAAAATGTAAACTTTTTTAATGTAACTTTTGACATTTGACATAGAATTGACACAATGGCTTTTTTTACCAATTCGAATTAAATAGTCATCCTTAAGACAGGACAACGTCTGTCGAGTCAGCTAGTAATCTTATAAAATGTTATAAAAATAAATAAGTTTTAATTAGCACCAAAATACAGTTTATTATAGTTTGTCTAGTTGGTACTTGTCTAGTTTTAAAGCAAGTAATTATAATAAGTCTAAAATTAAATTAAATCATATTAATATAAATTTTTTTTTGCTTTCTTCTTTTTCTTTCTTTAACTTTTCATTGTATTATGACTATGACTGCTTAGAGTCAGGTCATAAGCGGTGGCTGTCCCTCCTGTGTGTATTTATGAGTACATATCTCACTGACACCTAAAATTGTAAGACAACAATAACATCGGCTTAGTGCAAAAAGTCATGAACTGCAAAAAATCACTACCTGTTTTACTATGAAAACTAACAGAGTTAAGATCCTTTTTAGACCAAAATTAACATGGGAATGCTCACGTTTCATTGAGTCTGATACTCCAACTATGTTGGTATTGATCATTATTCAATTCAGTGGTCTTTTTCGAGGAGTATTAACAAGCATGATATGCTTGAAGTTGCATGGAGTCTGGCACTGATTTGTCATTTAATGACTTCTTGCAGTTAGCTGACGATAAGTGTATGCTTATCGTCTGTATGTCAAAAGCTGCCACAATGCTTCATACGACTTACTGATCCTGCTGAACCTGTGGCCTGTTCTCCATGGAGTTGATGAGAGATGGAGTGAGAGACAGCTGCTGTTCACGAGGCAATCTCGGGAAACCCATGGTTATGTAGATTATTGAAAAATTCTGTAATAATTTAATGACAATGAAAATGAAGCATGAGTTCAGCATTATTTGTCAGCACATTCATGCATTCACATTCACATTCAACACAATTTTCCAATGACTTGCAAATTTTTCTCCATTGAGAAGAGTCTGATAGACTTATATCAACTCTGTTATGCTTTGTAGGACAGTATGATATAAACAGAATAGCAAATATGAGACCATATTAAACTTAAAGTCAAATTAATAAAATAAATACTGAAATTTGAAGTCAATTTACTGAATATACAAAAAGCTGTCGACTCACAATGATGAAACTATTTGAAGTGACATCTCCGTACAGCTGCAGTAAAGTCTGCACCGGCAACTGCACTTCGGAACGGCATTTGACTCTCTTGTTCACATGTATCAACAGTTCCATTACTTTTTTCCGAACCTGTTCAAAAAATATGTTTGTACATAATTAATTTGGTATGAAAAAATATTCAGGTGTTAACTGATTTAGAAGTGGGAAGTAGCTCAAAGGTGAGCAAACGATAAAAAGTATGTAGGAAAATAATTTCCTGCGGGTTGGGCCGCAGCGCGGCTAGTACGAAAACAGATGTGTCGGCATAACAAAAGAACCCACCTGTTCATGAGGCGATGATAACTTTAGTATTACAGGCGGTAAGAACCGGCTGAGACAACTCTCCAGTTGCGCATCTGTGTCAGCATTCCCGAGGCGAAGGAATACGCGGTCCAGTAACACTAAAAACAAAATAATTCACTGAAACATTTGCCACAGACTCCCGGTTGGTAAACTTAAGGTTATTAATAATTTCTAACGAGTATGGTCAGAGATAACTTAGCACAACTCACACAAATCATTTGAGCCATCGTTTCCACTATCCGACACCTCCATTTCAGACATTTTTCCACGTAAATAAAAACAATTTATCGTAAGAAAACTGCATTTGCTTCTAGCGGAATGACAAACAAAAATATTGTTTGACAGGCCGACAGACAATCAATAAATCAAAATTGACACTGACATTTTTACAGAATTTTATTTTTAATTTGTTTGGTTTAGCAAGGTCTTCTCTATTTAGCCTTCAATTAACTAGTTAACCATAAATTTTAAAACTCTTGATTCTACTTGACCAGTCTTGATCCTAGGTTCTTCTAGTGTTGCGTATAAACCCAAACATCGTAAACTAAAAATGAAAATCTAAAAATTACAATCCGGATGAAATACCAATCTAGTTGACGGGCCCAAGTTACCTCTATCGTTACCGGAGAGAGAGAGGTCTGCGACAGCTGCCTAGTATAGGTAAACTGTTATTTGGCTTTGGGCGGCAGCGGATTGTTATCTAGAACCACCACGAGCATAGGCCAATAGATAGGCGACGACAGCGTCGCGGCCACGATCGCCAGGTTACCATACCGGATGTGTGCAGACATATTCTGATACAGGATGGACCCACCACAGGCGCTTGTTGCGAACTAAGAGTCCAAACTTTCAAATAAACCAGGCCCAGCCAAAGTGTAAGAAGCGAAGTGGGCGTGATTTTAGCAATGTATAAGTGTGAAGCTTCTTTCACTTGAAGTAGGAATGTGAAATGGAAAATGGAAAAAAAAAACAATTCAGTAATTAAAAATAATTCAGTTCGTATATTAATTAATTAGTAGGAGATTGAGCTAACTACATTACCAATTTTTACACAAATCCTAAAAACATTGTTCATAAAATAAAAATTTTCATTACAATTTCCAACATGATGGATAACACAAAGTATAAAAAACATAGTCACACTTTTTAAAACATAACACAGCACTCAATCACTTAAAAAAAATTACTGGCAAACTTATCAATTATTTTACAAAAATGCTATCAACTAAATCCAAATTTCGTTTAAGCGGAATGTTTATCCAATTATTTATATCTTACTTAAAATTTTAAATAATACTATAACACAAAACTTTGTCATTTGATTCACCTCATGCTTTCGAAATTTTGTACAAAAAATAATCATTGGTTCCTAGTCGCTATTCATAGTTTTGAGATAACTGTTTCTTAAAAATCCGAATACAAAAATACTGTAAATAACGTATCTGCCACTGAGGACGTTATCACTACGGTACCTACCTACACAGTAGGTAGGATAATGGGGAAGGTGCATTTTATGTTTGCACAAATTCCACACTGGAAAAATCTAGTTTACCTGATTTAATTTCATGGAAGAATCTCAGGCGAATGCAAAGAAGTAGTCCGGACACAAATGGCCGGTAATGCCGGACACAGATCGAACGCGAGCTAACACAACCGGTCTCGCTCCATTGCCCGGTCTGTACCCGGCATTACTTCCTATTGAACATCTCACATTCGCCTTGCATTTGTAAGATATAATCTAACATCATTTGACTAACCGAATCTATGCTCTACTCTACAGCCTATTTCAGTACAATTTACGCGTTTGTCGCTTGGCGCTTTGTTGTTACATTTACATTAATAAACTAGGATAATGGATGAGAGCGATTTTGTTCATGCAATACTCGCATGAAGGAATTAATTTAGTTATAATTACTACAAACATAGATCTAGTTAAAATCATTTTATTGAAAAATGATTGAATCACCGATTCTACCGGATCATTCGCAAATTCACCACCAACATCACCCCAGTAGGGGGGATGACGTGAATACAAGTACGTGTAAATTCGTTGCTCAAAGATATTCGTGTTAAAGGCATCTGGGGAGAATACACCTATTTTGAATCACCGGGGAAACCACGCCAACTAGGCTGGCATAGGCGCCAAGAGCATTTCTTTATAAAAACATCTGGAAGATACGTCAGCGCAAATCTTTTTGAGCTCTCTGAATGTAGGCGCAAGTCGTTCTGCGCAGACTACTGTTCCTTACGTACCTATCTATAATGGCAGTCTCTTGCGCTAACGTCAGAGGGTTCAAAAAGGTTTGCGCGCAATGAACTTACTGCCGCCACACCGACAGCAACTGATTTATAATACAAACAACGGGTATGGTACACTTGAATATTGGCGTTTCTTGTCGCTCGAGCTAACTCGTGCCTATCGGTTCGTCTGCGTGATTTATCACTTCATTTAGACGCTACATGTAATAAACGTACGACAAAGGGTCACAAATGTGGATGACCTGTCACTTCGTTAGTCTGTCTTTACATCGATGTATTTATATCGAGCGAAAGAGACAACTAAATATGATTTTAATAGGAGTAACAGAAACCAACAGTCTTTGTTACACCTACAAAACATAACTATCCCTGTCGCGTAATTTCAGAACAGGCGCCCCCCTAGCCAAGTTGCATTTCCATAATACAGGGTTATTCATAAAGGGTATTCTAAGCCGAAAAGGGCTCCATGGTACTCATCATCATGAACAACTTTTACTACGGGACCAACTCGAAATTCACGAAAAAAAAAACAGCTGTTCCATTGAAAAATGTCAAGGACACTCGACAAAATTTATGGGACAGCTGTTTTTTTTTTCGCGAATTCCGGGTTGGTCCCGTAGTAGAAGTTGTTCATAATGATGAGTTCTATGTGCCTTTTTCGGCTTAGCATACGCTTTATGAATAACCCTGTAGAAGCGCTATAGAAAAGTAGGAAAACTTATGGGAATGACATTTCTATAATCTATTACATTCTATATTCTATGACAGTAGTGTCATTCCCATATATTTTCCTACTTTTCTGTAGTGTTTCGATTATGGAATTGCAACTTGGCTAGGGGGGCAGGCGTCCAATCGTTCACTGCACAAGACCGACGTGTCATCGTAAATGGGGCACTATCAGCACGGCACAAGGTCCACATTCGCCGGCGCTACTCGATGCCATGCGCAAAGATCATGACGAGCCCCGGCTCCACCATCATGTGCTCGTCGACGTGCGTGTTGTCGCACTGCAGGACCAGCACCGCCTGCTTGCCCGGGACTCGCTTACACACGTACTTCTCGTACAACCTGGGGACAATCATTGCATTTATAATAAAAAGGTAAACTAGCTGCACCTCGCGATTTCACCCGCTATTACCTACACTGCCGTCATAAGGCCAAGAGCGGTATCTCAAAAAAATTTGAATTCTATTTTATCAAGCTATCAAATGCATGAAAAACGTAAAAAAACACTTTTTTTCACTTGTACAGGAACTGCTAATTTTTCAGGATAAAAAGTCCATACCAAATTTCATCCAATACCATCGTTCTTGTGTGTTTCAGTAACAAACAATCAAACATAAACTTTCACTGTAATATTAGAAAATATACTGTAGAACTGTGAATACTGACAATGTTTACAATCAGTGAAGTGACGAAAAACGCTGACTAAAATCAGAAGAATAGGCTCGTTGACTATTGTTTTATGGTACATAAGTTTACCTTCTGTTATTTTGTCTGGTTTCAAGCGAGGACAGGCCCGAGGGCCACCGCCGCTCGTGGCAGTTCTCCATGAGGTCGTCGATGATGTGCGGCGGGCAGCCCGACTCCGACAGCGTGCGCTTTATCATCATCTGGAATATGGAGGCGGGGTTATTTTACACTGTTATAGGGGAGAAGATGCTTCAAACTTAACTCTGGGCATATGTTCCATAGAAAATTGTAGTTGTCAGGACGCCAGAAGTCTTTGTCAGCTTTGGATTCCATTGTTGGACCCAAAAAAGCCGTGTCATGTGTGGTGATGGTAATTAGCCGTCCTCTGGACGCCAGCAGACGATCGCCTCAGTGTATGTAACAGGCGACCAGGCGACCAGGCGACCAGGACGTTTTCAAGTCACTGCTGCACGCGAAATAATCGCGATGTGAGCGCTTCTCTCGAAGCATGCAGTATCAATGTACTGCAGGCACAGCTAGACATAATAACATTAGCTCACATATATCTGTGGTTTACTTAAATATACACCATACTTGATAACATAATACATGAGTTGATACAAAAGTTCAAACAGTAAAGATAGTGTGCTGGCACAAAACATTGAGGGTACAGAAGTTTGCAAATGTTATAAATAGTGTAATTTTGTAATAATTAGTAGGTACATTATTTTATTATATGAATAAAAAAGATTTAAACTACATAGTAATGGCGCACGACCAATTGATCACGGAGTCGAGACTCGGACTCGGACAACCGGCCGGGCGGCATTGTTCCGAGCCTCGTCCGCGCGCGTTGTTGGCAGTAACGGTGGGACGAGCTCTGCTTCTGTACCCTGCGGGTGTAGCGGCGCGGGAGAATGAAAGACTACCACTACCTGCAGCACGTCGTCGGGCGTGGAGATCATCCCGCCCCAGCGCGTGACGCGCGCGCGCGCCAGCCCGCCCGCCCAGCGGGACACCTCCTCGCGCTCCATCTGCTCCGCCAGCGCGCGCATCGTGGGGTTCGACACGCGCATCGCGCGCATGAATTCCTGGGGGGAGAACGGTGCAGAGGATATAGACAGTCGACAGGCAGGCATGTCTTAGGTGATACAAAGTTGTTAAAATTAAATGTCCAATGACTAATCTTAGATGGATCTGTTTTGTCTTGGCTAAATTCCTCTTCGCTCATGGCTAAACAGCTTTTCTTAAATTGAACTGATTTTTTTGATTGACTAGTGATAGTGACTGTGACAAATACAAAAGTTCAGACCAAACTAAAAAGGCAACTTGGGCAGTGTTTTCAGTGGAACATTTCAAATGGTAGAAACAGATTCAGATTCATTATTAGTAAAACAAAAAAGATTTTAATATTAAATATTTGCCTAGTATGAGTCGTTAGTCGTTACCTTAAGTAGCGTGAGTTCCCGCTTGTGTTCGTTGATGATGAGCCGCTGCTCGTCCAGCTCGTGCCGGTAGTCGGTGAGCTTCCCCTGCTGCGTGGCGATGAGCGCGCGCAGCTCGCGCACGCAGTTGTGTTCCGACAGCTCGTCCTTCGGGATGACCAGCCCGCAGCCCGCCTCGCATGGCATCGGCCTTTTGGGGTTGTATTCGCCTGGAATAAGGTTGTTTATAAAAGTTGGAGAACGTAGAGACTACAATCGGCAAACGTAGAGTAGAGCGACGACCTGCGTAAGGCTGCAGGTAGCAAGTGGATGCGTAAGGCAGAAGATCGTGTCTTGTGGTGTTCTTTAGGAGAGGCCTATGTCCATCAGTGGACAAACATAAGAAAGGCTGATGATAATGAATTAAAGTTGAAGGTGGTCACTTTTAAGCGCTTCATATACGTCGACGAAAGCCAGTCTAAGCAGATGGCAGGCTTTGGGAGTCGGCGATAATACACGGCCAAAGACACTTAGCAAAGCAGCAGACCTTGCTTTACCTTTTTACAAACTCCCGCTGCTGACTCTCGACTACAAAACAGCCGACAGCCTAGCTTCAGCCGACTTGCACGGCACGCACTTATAATTACGATTTAGTTTATCCGCATTGGTAATATTAGGTATACACGGTTTTGTGACACTGTTTTAATAAATTGTTGACACATTAAATCTCGAGGCCCAACACCAGTTAAAAGTTGCCTGTGCCTGCTATTGAAAACCTAAAAATAGAGTAATGAAGGTAAAATAACTACAAATTGTAATTATGTATTAATTAACAAACATCAGCTATATTTTATCTTGACTGTTATATCAGCTGACTCTTGTATACATTAAAATAGAAGTCACAGGGACAATGTTATTAATATATTAATAATTCTTATTATAGAATCGTTGACTTTGGATATTATTACTTCTCTGTTGAAAGATAAACAGATGAAGAAATACAAATAACCATTACGATGAACATGCATTATAAAAAAGTATGATGTTAAAAAAAATTCATCATCTGCCTACCCTTATCCCACCTACGTGGGGTCGGTACAGTATGTACTTACACTTCTTCCATTCATCTCTTTCACTCGTCATATCTGAATACACTCCCTTCTTTTTCATATCATCTTTCATCCATACTTTCTTTGGTCGTCCTCCACAGCTATACCCATTCACACTCAAGTTCATCGTCTTTTTTGTAATGTGGTCCTCCTCTCTGCGCATAATATGCCCGTACCACGATAGGTGATTACTTGTCAACTTTTCTGTCACTGGCGCTACTTTCAGACTTCCCCTAATATACTCATCCCTAATTCGATCCATTCGTGTTACACCACACATCCATCTCAACATTCGCATCTCCGCTACATGCAATCGTCTTTCATCCGATCCTTTTGTGGCCCAACACTCCGATCTATACATGACGACAGGTCTTATGACGCTTTTGTAAATTATACGATGTTAAAAAAAATTAATGATTAAAATTAATGAAAAAAAGGAAAAATATGTAGATATAGTTTCTATAAAGTCTGTTAATTTTTCTGTCCCTCTGTTCAATTGTGATCTTGATTGTAATAGCGATTGGGTGCAAACAGGAGCACTTTTAGTGCATATAATTTTGCCCGAAAGAAATGGCATGCAATCTTTACCAACCAAGTCACAATTAACTTCAACCTAGTTAATTAGCAGCGATTCTAAGGCGTATCTTTGATTGCTAGTACCACTGTCACAGTAAAGCGAGGTTGGTATTATAACATTCACATACATTCAACTAAATGAGACGCCAATGAGTCCAGTTTGAGGATGGTGGCGCATCCGTGTGGAGCGTTATCACAGGTGGTTGCTAGCCTGCAAACAAACAAGTTTAATCAGTCCTAATAGTTTGTATGTAGTAGCTGCACTCATAAATTTGAGCATGATTTTCTGGAGGAACAGTTCAATTTTACAGCATATAATAGATTCATTTCATCCACATACTTAATCTAGTTTGTAAGCAGAAAATTGCGCTAGTTATAAGCTGGGTGAATACCAAATATAATCCAGTTTACTTTTTCTAATAGTCACATAAAACAGTATAATGTGACTGTAATGCTGTGGTGCTGCAGGGTATTTCCATACAAAATAAACCATACTCTTGGACCAGACATTGAGAAATGTGAGTCTTGTATCATGTTTCATACAGCATGTATTCCAATAAGAAAATATTGATAACTCTTTAATCATTCACTTTATTGGGACAGAAAGAAGCTTAAATGTTATTCCAGAGTATAAGCTAGCTCCATTCCAAATAACACTTAGATCTGTTGAGTAATTTCAGCATAATGAAGTGACAAACATACACAGAGGGTGTGAGTCACATGCCTAATAATATTCAGTGTTAGGAGGTAAACAATTAAATGTTTTATAGTTGTAACTTTTCATACAAAAATGTAGATGGAAACAGGGTTTCATTCTCTTAATATAATTGGATGTTTAGGTCCAGCAATCATTTTATAGCATAACAACTATAGGAAATTTTAATAAATACTGATTTGTTTGTTTACATCATAATTAATCTCCAACGAACATGTGAAAAATGCATACCAGATCACTATGCCTTATGAATATTTATGAAGTTGTAACTTTATTCAAATGAGTTTATTAGATGTCTCAAGAGTTTGATTAGTAATAATTATTGACACAATCATTGCACTATTACCTAAATTGTTGCAGGTAAATGCTGTTAGCTATCTGTTAGGTAGGAAACAACGAATAAATTATATAAGAACAAACAATGAGGTGTGACCTACAAACCAATGAAGCGACTTCGACGATTACGAAATAGAACTTACCTGGACAGCAGGTTGCGAAGTATTCTCGGAACTGGCCTGAGCTGGCTGGAAGTGACGGCCTGACGATCTACGGGGCAGGTGGGCTGGCGGCTGATCCACTCCGTGATACAGGCTCGACAAAACGCGTGCTCACAGGCGGGCGCCTGAACATCCACAAAATCACATTTTCTTCCAGCCAATAACAAAATTCAGGAGCACTATCTAATGATTCATCGTATAAACCACAAACCTGTAAGGGATCTTCAAGGACTCCGGAACAAATAGGGCAAATGAGCTCTTCATCAACGTCACCTTCAAATCTTTTGATATCGTAGCCCATGTTTACTTTTTACTTTTGTAAAATGCTGATAAACATTTGCATGCAGTGTAGTCTAAGAAGGGATTTCGTTAATAACTGAGCTAAACGATAAGGAAATTCTGAATAAACAAATAAAAAACTGGATTAGTTCAGCGTTGATATTCATCGGAAATTTGCCATAGACTGAATTTTTTTGACTGATGTAATTGATGAAATGTCAAGAACTTCAAGAAAGTCAAGAACACAGTTGTCAAGTGTCAAAATTTAAAAACCCAAAACCGCGCCAAATACCGGTTGGAAACACGCTCATGGCAGAGTTCCGCAGATTTGTTAAAAAAAACAGGTACATATTTTAATTCCTTGTAAGTTATTGGTATACAAAGGTTTTCTTGCAATTTTTGCGGAACTTATCAATTCAGCTACAGCTTTTAAACTAATACACCTAAATAATGTGACTAATGATATTTTTGGAAGTTTTGAAATACTACAATATAATTTCAAATCTTTAATACCTACTTATTTGAAGTGCTCAATGGATTAAGTAGGTAACAAAAAAAAAACATCACAGTTTTTGTGTACCGCTGC
This sequence comes from Alcis repandata, assembly GCA_949125135.1. Classification (NCBI taxonomy): domain Eukaryota; kingdom Metazoa; phylum Arthropoda; class Insecta; order Lepidoptera; family Geometridae; genus Alcis; species Alcis repandata. The sequence continues at coordinate 13,586,031 of OX421225.1, forward strand.
CGCCGCCGTGTCTTACCACATTTTTTCAAGTTTTCATATTTTTCTATGTGAATAATTGAATAAGTGAATTGTTATTTGAATAAGTGTGAAAAGTTAAGCTTTTTAATTCCTTTAGATCCAAAAATTAAATACCATGACATAGATACACAAGGCGAAACATAGGTGGTATGGGGTTAGTTTACTAGGGATCTCTAAAAAATGGAAGAATGAACTATGTCTTAGTTATTGGTATAGAAAAAAAAATCTGGTCTGATAAAAATAATTTTAAATTTTTAGTCGATTTTATCGACCAAAAAAGTACATTTCCAATAAAAAATGCAAAACGACAATATTCCTGTCTATGGTTCTAGCCCTTTGCAAATAATATTGCCATAACCTTTAAAAAGTCGCTATACATAATTTTTTATAAAGCTACTTAGTCACAGAGGTCATTAAAAATATTGTTTCGTAATTCTTGCACAACATGATAATTTATGTATATCATTAATTTGATTGGTTATGGGCATGATTTTTAGCATAGTTTTCACTCTTCTTAAGTTTGATATTTAGCCGGAAACGTTGTTTTAAAAGAATCCAAACATAGTGAAGAATACTAAAGCGAGTAAAAATTTTATTATTTGACCAAGATATACTCTATTTATTATATATCCCCTTCTATATGGTTATTCATAAAGGGTATGCTAAGCTGAAAATAGCTCATGGTACTCATCAAAAAGAACAACTTTTTTTTAAATGACCAACCCGATATTCGCGAAAAAAAATATCAGCTGTTCCATAAAAAAATGTCAATGACACTCAGTCTCGACAAAATGTATGAAACAGCTGATTTTTTTTTCGCGATTTTCCGTTTGATCCCATTGTAAAAGTTGTTCTAATGAGTACTATGAGCCCTTTTCGGCTTAGCATACCCTTTAGAATAACCCTGTTTAAAAAAGGGAAACATTCAACTCTGTGTGTTGTCTAGACAGTTAGATTACTTGACAATTTTACGTTGACAATGACTATGACTGCTGACAGTTGACAACTGTAAGAAAATGGTATTTGGATCTCTTAACGCACGCGATAGAAAGCAGTGCCACAAGTTTAAGTTGGCGGTGGCGATTTGAGGAACTAATAATAAAATGACGAAGGTTTGGCGTCCATGGGCTCTCGGTCTGTTATCATAATACTCCTCTAGTAAATCCGTAAATCATTGAACTAAATTTATTTTTTTTCCCAATTTTCGCGTCATCTTCTGTGCAGTGGCAACACTGACATTGAACACAGTGGCGCACAGCCGCGCCAAGTTAAAGCATAAACAGACGCTCCGATTCGGTTGGTGCCAACCATCCGACCACGACCAAATCGGAAAGTGAAGAGAGCGGTCGGTACGACATAATTATTATTAATATTGGTTGGACGTGGTCGGATGCGCCGGCGATCCGACCAAACCAAATTCCTATCGGAACGTCCAAATTGGAACGTTTGGAAGCTTTGTTTCGACCAGTGTTGCCAATTTAGCGACTTAGTCGCTAGAACTGGCGTCTTTTGCTCAAGTCTAAACGACTAAAATAAAGTTTTGACGACAAAAATTGTTTAGCGATAAATCTGGCGACTTTTAAAAAACCAATTATCAACCAATTACCAATCATTCGAAGATATGTTCGGAAATCTTCATCATCCAATTCCTTAAGGAGCATATGACTGTAATATTCTCTATTTCTGTAGTAGAATTTAGCCCATTCTCTTCGTTTTTTCCTTGGTTCCTTTTGTAGCGGTGCTGTAGCAACAATGGTTGCTGCAACCAACGCTATTTTAGCATTTTTAGATAGTACCGGTGGCATGATGTTTATGCATCGACGATCGACGGCATCACGTCCGTTCACTACTTCATTCATATCAAAGTCAACTGACGGCTGAAAGGCCAACCGTCGGACAATCTGTAGCAATGTTGGAATGGTTGTTAGGTCGGTTCCAATATGGCTGGCACCAACCGAATCGGAGCGTCTGTTTAAGCTTTTAACTTGGCGCGGCTGTGCGCCACTGTGTACTTTTATAACTGCTTCTCTTGTACCACTTTTTATCACTTTAGGCATGATGATAGCACAGTAGCAAATATAATAGTAGCAAAAATATTCGCAACGATGTTTACTATGAACTCGGAAGTGTCAAAGTGAATTTTCAAGATGGCCGATTTAGTTCCTCAAATCGCCACCGCCAACTTAAACTTGTGGCACTGTACAAATATTTTTTGAAATAGCTAGGAAAAATGTTTAAGACATGGCAATTTTTGTTACCGTGCCATTAGCTGCCATTCGCTAGCCAAGAAAGAAGAAATCTGTCAATGCTTTTTTCTGCCATTGTAAAATGGACCCAGGCAAGGGGTGCTGATAAAATTTATTCTTTTTTTCCTTTTAGTTTCAACAAAATTTACAAAATTACATACCAAAATGAGTGTCTTTAAATCTGCAATGGGCTACTTCAGCTCAAGTGGAGCTAACGGTGGTAGTGATAATGATTTCGTTGGTCAATTTGTGGAAATTGGAAACATGAAATTAAGAGTGAAAAAGGTGATCGCAGAAGGTAAGAACTTAAATATTATGTATCAGATTGTTCTCCCGAGCCTTTTGACTAATTCTTGATTCAAGTTTGTGGTAGCTATATCATTGTTTGTAGGCGTAGTAGCTAATGTGTGGGTCGGTTGCACTGTGCGTACGTCATAGCATATTGGGGGCGGAAGGGATCAGGGTTTGTCATAATAATGCTTCAAGCCAGAATTTCACTAAGAGCTTGATGGAGAGCCACAATTACTGCTTAGATATTTCTGATAATTAAAATGTGAGTTTTTTAACTATAATATCTTTGTTATGATTTTGAGAATACATATATTGAAAACTTACTCTATAATTGAATAAAAAACATCATTTTTATAGCCAAGCAGTAACATGCAAACATTACTGCGTTCTAGTTGGAAGGGCATTGTTTCCAGTGAAAATTCAGGGCAAATAGGAGGTTCAACATCTTATATGTATCTCAGGGTGACAAGCTCAGTGCTGTGCCGTGCAGAGTCTTAAATTCTGAGTGGTGCATACCTATTATGGGCAAACACAATGTTTATCATCAGGCTAGTCTCATCTTTTCACTCAATAGCATAAAAAAAACAATACAATCAGCCAGACCTGATTGAATATATCTGAACATGATCTGATGGTTTTTAATGGATTTAAACTTAAAACTTTTCATGCCTATAAAAATACATAGGTTGTTAACTATCTAGTTTCCATAAAAAATATGTATATAACAGACAGTTCAATTATTCAATTCAACATGATTAGGTAAAGTAATTTATTTTGATGTGCACTTAACAGGTGGTGACTGTTGACACTGTTATCAGTTGGTATGAATATCACACACACAATGATAATCATGAAGCGTCTGATACATAGTTGTCTTGTATGTGACGTTTTTTGAAATAACTAAATTGATCTTGATGAGACTTGGCACTTCGATTTTGACTTAATTTGAGAAAGATAAGTGATAAAATGCTATCAATTCCAAACAATACTGGAAAATAAAAGGTCAAATCTTTCAGCTAGTTTTTTCAGGTTTGCCCCTAAAACTCCTGTAAGGTAAATTTCATCAAATTTCGTCATTGATTGATTGATATTTAAAATATATAACCAAATAATGCTATTATAGTTTAATAGTATACTGTATCAAATAAAAGTTTTAAGATAAAACATGAAATGTCAATCCATACTATTTGGGCGATGGGAACTTTGAATGTCTTACACACCTAGTGAATTAGGTCACATGCAAATCAACCTTCAATTCAATAAATTAGTTTAATCTCACTTCAACAGTTTTCCTTAAACCCTCCATAACAATATGTATATTCTTCCAAGAAATGAGTTGCAAGCAATCAAACCAGTTTAACAGATTTCAAGTCTGTATTTGTTTTGTTAACAGGTATCATGGAAGTGATTGAGATTGTTTAAACTAAGAATTAAGACATTATAAACTATAAGAATATAATTTAAATTTTTAGTCTATCTGTCAATTTGTTAAATGCTAATTTAGTCCTCACAAAATTGACAAAATAACTTAATGAAATTTTAAAATTACGATTGGATTTATAGTTTTTATACCAAAAGAAATAGCAGAAAAATTGGTTCGAAAACTGTAACATCTCAGTTATTGAATAAAAAGAATGGAAAATGGTTGCAGTATTTGTGGTATCAAGGTCTTCTTACTTCTCTTTAGAGCTTAATGTACACCAGAACCGTTACAGGACAAGCATCAACTGTTTTATATATCATATCATCATCATCATCTTAGTCACATTTTCAGATACAGTTTCAAACACAAGCAACCATTTTCTTGCTTACAACCAAATGTAACCCCTGAGTAGATAAACTATGTGAACACACAAGAAATGAATATTCCCTCAGGGGAAATTTTCACCCAACAGGACAGTAGAAATGTAGCTTTAGCCAGAACTAATTTCCAGGTGGTTTCGCTTTCGTATTCGTCGCTCAAGACGTGTCTACCGGCACCGAGTACGCCCTCAAAAGACTAATGGCGGCCGACGAAACAGCAAACAGAAACATTATCCAAGAAATAAGCCTGCTCAAGAAACTCTCCGGGCACCCAAACATAATCAAATATATAGCCGCATCATTTATCGATAAGAGTAAAACTTCGCATGGTATGGGGGAGTATTTGCTGCTGACGGATCTGTGCAGTGGTGGGAGCCTAATGGAGGCCCTGCAGAACAGGGGGACGGCCTTCCCGCTGCCCACGATACTGAGGGTGTTCTACCAGACATGCAAGGCTGTGCAACACATGCATGCTCAAGTGCCCCCAATAGCGCATAGAGATCTCAAGCTAGAAAATTTCTTAATATCTAATGAAGGTAAATTTTCAGTTTCTTTAATTATTAATACTGATTAAGGCTCGGACATTAACAAGCCACTTTTTCGCTTGCACATTTCTACATTTGTTTTAAGCCATTATGTCACTTAATTTGTTAATGAGAAATTGCAAGAAATTTCACTGATTTGGTAAATTGCATATTCTATTAAAACTGGAGTATGTTAGAAATGAGTCAATGATAGTTCACTAGATATTAGTTGAGTCATTTTAGATTCATATCATATTACAATGTTATGTTGATAAAATTTATTTTAACCATAATGACTAGCCCTGGACACAAATTACCTATTTAGTTAATGGTTATTACTATCAGTTCCGAATCATAACTGTTAAAAATACTCAACTTTATATTCTTGCCCTGAATACTAGACAAATAATTCGTTATTTGAAATGGTATGATGTCACTATGATATGAAAGCAAAAGTTACTAGCTAACCTGTCCTGTTTGTTTTTTTACTTTTTCGTGACAGTGTGGTTGAAGCAGTTTTGATTAAATTTGAGCAATGCAGCTTTCTGCTTCATAAGGATAAACAAAATATACTTCGTTTCCCCGAAAATAGCAAGAAAAACCGCGAGAGACGAGTTAGGATCTTAGTATTAGATTTTTTTATAAATAATACTTTTAATCTACATTGTAGATAAATAACTTGTAACTATTTTCAGGTACAATCAAATTGTGCGATTTTGGCTCAGCCACAACAGATGTCTATACCCCAAATCCGTCGTGGAGTGCTAACCAAAGAAATATGTTAGAAGAAAATGTAAGTTACAACAGTACAACACATGTATCCAGTTTCGATACAATTCTATTTGTTTAATACAGTTTGCAGAAATCTACATAGTATGGCTTGATGATGTGACGCGAGATGTGTCTTGGCTTATTGTTCGCCTTGAACACCCTTTAGCACGACCTAGCGATCTGAGCGAGTTATTAACAACTTATATGTATGGAAAAATCACTTCAAATTCCATAAAAACAGGTGCTTTTTGGAAAATCTGTTTGCATTTACCAGCGCCGCGCCGGATGTTCGTGACCGAAATGCTGATTACTTAATTTCTGTTTTAAAACTCAATGTCCTTTTAGCTTTCCAGGAATAATGCCAACTGCCAATTGATAGTAGGCTATCTAAACCTAGGGTTGGCACTTAAAATTTGTAAAGTTACAAAAAGCCGCACAAGCGTAAAAATCTGTCATTTTTGCTTGAAAAAAACCGAAAAACCGATGAAAATGAAAAAGTATAATAGAAAGTGGCCACGCGGCTCATCCGAGATTTTCATTATATTTTATTCGAAATAAAAGAATCGTTAAAAGTGCGAGTGCAGTACAATGACATAGTGAGACTGGACAAATTACCATCAGCTCACCATCAGGCAAGATGGCGGCCAAATGTCTAAAGCCTAACGCAAAATTATAAAAAAAAAAACAGAATTCCGAAAACCGAATTCCGTATTCATTAAACCAGACATGCTCCAACAAATTTGGGCAGTTGGTAACCCTACATAGCTCCACATTTTTTCGGAGAGCGCCGACCTTTATGTTAATGGCATCGTTTATGTAAACACTTACATAATGTTTCGCTTTTCAGTTGGCCCAGTTCACGACGCCAATGTACAGGGCGCCAGAAATGCTAGACACATGGGACAATCGTAAAATCGATCACACAGTCGACGTCTGGGCCTTAGGATGCATTTTATACACCCTGTGTTATATGCAGCACCCATTCGAGGACTCGGCCAAACTGGCCATACTGAACGGCAACTATAACTTGAACCCCAATGATCAACGCTATAAATGTTTCCATGAAATCATAAGTAAGTATTCTTCCTTCTCTTTTCATTCTTTTTCTTTCTTTGAATGTTATAAACTAATTATCAGTAACATACTACTGCGTAGTCTTAGTTTATTCTTGTAATTTGTTTGGTGTGCAATAAAGGTAAATTCTATTCTGTGCCAACGTACGCCTGGGTATCAAATCTGCGTCACACTGACTGTGGACGACTTCCTCTATGTTCGGCAATAAGTAAGATACTACTGGTATTGGAGATACCAATACCCTAGTCCGTTCCTATCTACGTCGGTGGACATAGGATGTTTTGTACTTAGAATGAGGTCGGTTATTTTTTATTCAGAATGACTCGGAAATAGGAAACCTTCGGAGCTCAGTAACTGATATGGCAATGTAACATAACTAAATGTAGTAAATGTAGGTAAAGCTGAACAAATAATAATGCGACGTTGTCCGCAGGTGGTTGCCTAACTGTGAACCCCGAGGAGCGCCTGGCGATGAGCAGCGTGCTGGACCGGCTGGCGGCGGTAGCAGAGTCCAACAATGTCAATCTCAAGCAACCACTCAAATTTGAGCGTAAAAAAGTTGAACAATCTGTGGCCACTAGCTCGCCAGGTAATAAGAAGTCAAGTAAATATTACACTACCATATCCTAAGAGAAGTTCCGCGCGGCTCGTTCAGACTTCGATCCTAATTACAATCGTCTAAAGTCTAAATTTTACTCTACGATCGCGCGACTCACTTACCCATTAACCCTACGGTCCATCGTTATGTTCTGTTGCATTTAAAACTCGAGCTAAAAATGGTCAAGCATTTTTTGACTTTTTACACTCAAATTTTTTTATTTAACCCATTATATTATTTTGAGTTGAGTTCCTTAGAGAATGGTTATCGTAAAACGAAATGTGAGATTGGTTTACATTCCAATAACGATTACTCGCCAAAACTTGATCATCACCAAAGGTAAGGCAATGTTGAATGGATTGTTCCCCGAAATAAGGTAGTATAGCATTTATTTGACTTTAAAAAATATTGTTTTCAATTATCATGAAAGTATTTATGTTGCTTCGATGCTGGAACGCGTCACGGTAGATACGTAATTAGATTTTGTAATTATGAAGAATCATGGTATTCTAAGAAAAGAGGCTTAGTCTGGCCGTACTATTGAGTGCAATATTGACGTCTCGTCGCCGACCGGATCACAGTACATACAAGCTTTAATTTGAATAAGGACTGTCCTTGACAAACGAAAAAACAAGACCCAGTCGTGAACAAATCTTTAGACTTGTCTATTCTATAAATATTTTAACCAAAAAAAGTCAGTGTGCATTTATAAAGTGCATACCATTCTTAGTTATAGGATACCCTTCGCTAGATAGATTTTATAGGTATATAGAATGTATTCTTATTACATTCCTGTAAGTATATAGGGCCGTAAACATATAACTCGTTTAATTCTTATATTCATATTTTTATTTCTGATAACTATAAAAGACACTATACATATAACCGTGGCTCGTGCGATAGAAATGATAAGTAGCAGTAGCTATAAGACTTTCATTCAACTCACTTTCAAATGAAAACCAAAATGAATAAAAAATCCCTAACTGATTCGGTCGATTTAGATTAGCTGCAACAGTCTACTGTTGCTATAGTAAAGTTGAAGCCCACCTTCTTGTACAAATGTACACCCTTTACCCGTTGAGCCAAAAAGAATGCTCAACAGACCGGATTTAAAAATTAACAAAAATCCCCAATGGATGTTTGCCAATCAGTCATCAATAAAAGTCGATTTTCTCAATTCGAGTCAAAAAGTCAACTCTGTACGACACATTCTACTCTATGAGATTTATATTAGAGTTTTTAGAAAGAAAGTTTTGTAGTTAACGTTACTAATGCGAGATCTCGCGCCGTCGTGATTATATAGGATTAAAGCTTGTACCCGATTTATAGATGTATAGAAGAAGGAAGTTCCGAGGTACTAAACATTCCGCGACATTATAATACTTATATTAATTAATACTACACATTCATTTATACTAACAAACAATACGGAAATCACAAGCTAACAAAGGTAAAAGTCGCAGAAACTATGGTATCACTAACATGGTGGCTTGGTGGAACCAACGTTTTATTTTATAATTGTTTGTACTATATTGTTTATACTATATTATATGTTTATATAATATATATACGAGATAATTAATATTTAGTAATCATGGATAATCCAAACTACCTTGACAATATGAGGAATTACTGTGTGGTACAAGTACCTAGTGTAAAAATAAAGTAATGCTAGCACATTCTTTCATCGGAGTCTTGTTTCACTCCAGATTTTGTCATGAGATCATATTTTCCGTTCGATTTACATGTTGAAGCTTAATAGAGAAATAAATATGTATATTATTCACAACCATGGTTTTTATTTCTGACAATAACGAGGACACGTCAGTTTGATGAAGTGGGAGCACTCTAGCAGTCGTTGGATAAACATGGGTAATATTTTAACATCATTTTATATTTATACTAACGCAATGTCTATGCTTGAGAGACACTAATTCAGTGAGGTAATTACCTTTTTGTTTTTGTTATGTACTTATAAAATAACAGTTTATTGTGGTTTGGTGTTGTGAAATATAGAAGGTATTAAAAGCTAACACTTGGTAACTAACAATGCACCGCTCTTGACATGCACTATGCAATAAAAAGCTACAGATGGGGACTGCGTGCGTGGAGGGTTTGAAGCTGAACGGCACCTCTCGCCTCTACTTTCTTCGAGATAAAGCGGAAGTGATCTCCTCGCTTGCCGTATTTTCACAATCGCCACGGATTTAGTCCCCCGTGTACATTGTACATATATATGTTTACTATTTGCTGTTTTTTTTTTACAATATGAAATCAGATAATACGTATTTCATGAAAATAACTATTTAAAAATCTATTTTTTTAAATATGTACTATATTTTTATTAAATTTTAATGCTAGAGTACACTAAGTTTTATTAAATTGAAGAAGCATTTACTTTCATGAAATAGGACAGATAAATTAAAACAAAGTTCAATAGCAGTTTGACTTTACTTACTAAAAGTTACATTCTTTGGGCCATGCTAAGAATCCTTCCGACAGCTGCAGTAAATATTAAAAAGCTGAATGAAAATTATGTAAAATAAAATCACGTTTAGTTGATTATATTTCAACGTTAGAATGTGTTGCTGGTACTGAACTGACAGTCGATTTCCCATAGTGAAATGTAAAAGTTTTTGCAATTTATTGCAGATATCAGAACGCTTCTTAATGCGGCTCCGGTTTAGCTCGTATTTATTATAAAAAAGCACGGTTGCAAAAAAACTACTCGTATTACAAAGAGATGATAATATTACAGTTTAAACAAGACTGAGAGACATTTGATCCTATGTTTTAAACTGACCAAAGTGGATCCACAAGAAAATTTAATTACAGTCGACTGTCTATTGTTCTATTGGCCCATTCATTTATTCACTGTATGTTTTATGTTCACCTTTATATATTCCATTTTAACAAAATATTCAGTCTTAGACTTACGACCTATAAAACATGTACCTAAGTAAATATATATACCTAAGTAAATATTATGACAAAATTCCAAAAAATTTCAAGTAACAATTCAAGACTTATTATTTTTTTATTTAAATTTAATGAGCGACGCACAACGTATTTTCTGTGACAAAAACTGGTCCTATCTGTAGTTTATCTTTCGAACTTCTAATCTATGTAGGGAATTTATTATCAATTAGTTTATTGATAGATAAAATACTCAAGGGCTGTCGACGCTGAGCTCGGCATGTAGACATGCGCGGGTAGGTTTGTGGATTCAAAACTAAATTATGCGTGAAATGAGTCATGCAATTAAATATAGCACGCTGGGTAATTTGTTTAGACCCATCTATAAATCTACCTAATAAAAATCTAAAATAAACAAAACAATCTCTAAATCGAATCACACTAATATCTTTAAGCATCGACCTCTTAGTGGGTAAAATAATGATGCGACGCCGAAGGTCGAGCAGGGCCGTACCACAGCTCTTAGCGCGAGCTGAACTGAAATTCGTTGGCATTTGTCACGCCTTTTCTCTACTCAAAACAAAAGCCAGGACGATCCAGTTTAGGCTCGCCCTTAGAGTTCATGGTATGGGTCCTAACCGCGGGCGAAGTCGCTGGCATCAGCTAGTAGGAAATTGGACTCATGGAGCTCTCTTCACTTTGCCAGCGTGCCATAATATCGACGTTCTGCCATATAAACCTTAGGCATTAAAAATATTTTGATCCTTTTTAGAATACTGTTAAAAGCTATATTCGTATAACCGTATGAATGCATGTGTACTTGTTGTGATTAGTGAACCGCTTGTTCCTATTTCTTTAAATTACCACTTCATTGCATGTTTGTGTCAGTGCATTATATTTGTTGAGCTCTTGCGCCTTTTATTTAGACTTTAACGCTATGATTTTAAAGACTGATTTTGGCTGTATAACAGTTGTAAGATTTTTTATTGTTTTTTTAAGAATTAAAATTTTGTAAATAATTTTGAAATTCGTAGTTTGTAATGAAAGGTGCGAAAACCCAACTTTTACTATATTTTGAATGCTCATACATATCACGTTTTCTTTTTCATTTTAGGTGTTTTCAACTTTTTCGGGTGCCCAATAGTATTCTCGTTTAAATGACCTGCGCATGACCTTGACCTTGACCTTGCATCGGATACAAATGACGCTTGGATATGCTCGCAATGATGAGTATTCATTGTTTTTATTTATTAGAAGCTTAGTTTTTATTGTTATTGCACTTTTAAATGTTTAACGTGGCTGCTGTGTATTTGAACCAAACTATTGTTTTGTGATAATTAAAAAAAAAGTGGGATGAGGGCCTTTGATTGGGAAATACAGCATGCTCGTCATTAGTTTTTTAATATAAAAAGAGCATGCTTTTCATGTGTTTTTCTTTAATCGTTAAAAATAGCATGCTCTCAGTTGCATTGCATGTAAAGCAGAATTAAATATACTCGTATTATGTACTTGAATACTTATGATTGATCCAATAATTCCAGTATGGGTTATTGCTTTAACTTGTTATGTAATGCATGTCCCATCTATGGCTTCCCTTATCCCTCTTTTTCATAATATATCGTATTAAAACACATTCTCAGTTGATATTAAATCATTTTTCGAATTTACAATCGATATTATGACAATAAATAAACTTATCTTACTGCTTGTTTATTTAACAGGTTTTAAAGACTGCTATTTCTCTTCTACTTTTAACCTTATTTATATGAAATTAAGGTTCAAAAGCTTTTTGAATAACTATAAAAATTGCAATTTTGCATTCTAAAATGTTACAAATAGTAATTTGAGTGAGTTTTAGTATTAACTAGTTACCAAGTTGTTATACATTTATCTAAGGATTTATTATTTCTTTAAAGTTTTTTATTACTTATATCACAGTATTTAATGACATATTTAATGTTTAGTGAAAATGGCTGCTAATAGTGTCTCCCTTTCGATTATTTAACTCTCAGTTTTACAATTTTTCCTAAATATAATATATTTAACTATTATGATATGACAGTATGGACGCTTAAAATAATTTTTGTGAGGGTTATAAACGCAGATGTATAAAACACACGATCCAAGCGTGTTAATCAACTAAAGCTGACCTATCCGTAAGTACTACATATTTTACATTTCTAATCTAACCTAACTACAGATTAGCTATTTGAGTGGGACAAAACGTTCTATGATACGAAAATGAAATTACAGAGCATAAATAGATTAAGCTAAAAAAAAACCGACTCAACTGTCACTTGCGTGGAGCTGTATGACTAAAAAGTGTACGACCACAACACATATTTCTTAACTCAGTCTTCCAGAAAAATAAACTGCTGTTAACGGTTCTATCAACACTTCGAATTCTCAGAAGACTGCGTAGTAGTCACTGTAGATTTTATCCTTACTCATGTTTGCATTTAGAATTTTCATCTAAATTTTTAGTCTTCCGTTTTTAACATTTACAAAGTGTCCTTACTGTCAGTAAGTTACTTAAATTTTAACAGTCAAACAGTCTGCCTATTTTTTTGGGAGTTTTCTATGATTATGGTGCTGCATTTCTATTTAGACTTTTTTTTCAAATAACGTTTTCTCCAACATTTTAAAAGTAAATGAATATATAGTATAGATTTTTTGAATTAATAGTTTATGCTAGAGATTCAATTTAACAGTTACATTCCAGTTATTACTCATTTTCTCATTTAAGTGATTTATCCATTCCGAATTTTATTCATTTTAAATCTGTTGATTTGATAGAATACTAAATACTAATGGTAACGATAATAGTAAAGCATACATTTGACATGATGTATCATATTGTGTTTTTGAATATATCTCGAAGTAATAATATTGTTCATTTTCATTTCACATTGCATATGATCATCTTAGAATTAGAGTTAAATTTGTCGATATAAAAAAGCATTTTAAATGAATCTTAGAAAATAATTATTAAAAGATTTAAAAACATCATTTATAATCATGTGCTTTTCCTTTTAAAAAAGTTAAGTATTAGCTTAAAACTTATAAATCAAATTGATATATTTTTATGTACGTTATTCATAGATAATAAAATTCCTAGCAATATGTTCTATAAGATATAACATGTAGAAAATGTCCAAAATTATTTTTTTGTTAGAATATCCTTTGGGATTTTTATTTTTCGTTCTTGGCTCAAACTCTGTCATGCGATATATAATATTAAATAATGTAAAACTATACTCGTATCTAGCTAAATAAATATATTAGAAAATTATATCAGACCCATTTAGGCTGGTATAAAATAAGTACCTACCTAAAAACTTATATAAAAATATACTAATGTTATTCCATCACAGAAATTAATTCAGAAACTTTAATAGGTTAGACGAGCAATATTTTTGTTACTATTAGTAATATTAAGACAATTATGTAAGATATTTTATATAATTTTAGAAATAAATGTCAAGTAAATATTATATTCGTGTTTTTATGAGCTATACACCAATAATATACCTGACTTAGAATCAATACTAATTTAGTACAGAAGGTACATCAAATACGTATCTTTACATTTTGAATAGCAGTTTAAAATAATGAAGAATTTAATGTTTAGGAACACCTAATTTTAAGTGTAGGATTCACTATCATAAAATATGATTACAGCTAAAATATTTTTCATATCTACTGTGCGCAAAACATTCTCAAATACTATCAAAAGACAGTATCATACATAATTTCTCATTTTATTACACTTAGAAACATTAAAGAAGAAACTAAGGAACAAAGAAAACATTACTACGGAATCCTAAAACGATATTCCATCTAATGAAACTAATTTGTATATATTCGGCAATTTTCAGGTTTAATCTCGGAAGAATGTATTGAGACTTGCAAAATAGTTTCATAAAATGGTTGCACTTATTGGCAGATCGGCAACCAATGACAACTTAGCTACATCACTATTGAACCTCATTGGTTGACAATCCGCCATGTTTTTTTACACTTTAGAATTTAAAAAAAAGACTGATTAACTTGGATATAACAAAAATGAGTTTTATAAGAAATCTTGTGATCTATTTTAACTGTTGATAGAAGACTAATTGGTTTGTTGATTTCAGCGGTGAAGGAGCCGAGTGCCATTCCGGCCGAGGTGGCGAATTCCCGGCCTCCGGAGCCGGCCAGGCCTCCGCCGCCGGCGCGGCCTCCCGCGGCGCCGCACTACCAGCCGCCGCCGCCGCAGCAGCACCCCGCCGCGGGAGGCTCGGGAGGCCTGTTCTCGTCTATACGGGGCGGGGCAGGGAGCTTTCTGAAAAACTTGAAAGATACCTCGTCGAAGGTTATGCAGACTGTTCAGCAGTAAGTGTTACATACGGTTAATTGTACAAAAGTGTCCCCATTTTCGTTTCCTGTAGTTTTCTATACAAGTGAGGTCCGGCTCTGATCTCTAACCATAATAGCTAACTATTTCATAATCTCATCACTTAGCAGGATAAGGGGCTTCATTACACAGAGTTGAAGCGAAACAGTGCGAGTATCATACCAATTTTGTGTAATAAGTCACTTTGTCTTCCTTCTCCGTGGAATCTAAATTCATCCTTAAAAAGTTTGAACGTTGCTACTCTTTGTCAAAAGACGTCTGTTTCTATAAATAATTTAATAATAATTCAATCTTGTCAATTTAAACAAACGATTCTAAAAAAAAACCATTTCAAACCGGTGTTTGGTTGCAGGTCGATTGCTCGGACAGATCTGGATATAAGCTACATAACGAGCCGCATCATAGTGATGCCGTATCCGTCCGAAGGTTTGGAGAGCGCCTACAAAACTAACCACATAGATGACGTTAAGGTAAACACTGTTTGACACTTCAGACTCATTAATCATACTCTTTAAAGGTTGTAACATCCTGTATCTGGAAGTGGTACCTACTTAATTTTCTTTTGTATGTTACACGCTATGATAAAGAAAACTAAAGACTAAAAATCTAAAACTACATGTATATTCGCCAATCACATTTTTTTTAAACTCATTTAAAAATTCGTTAGCCCACTCATTGACACCACGACCGCTCTACTCGTATCAAAAACGCAACAAAAAAATCAACCACCAAGCAACCTTGATTCTTGAACAGCCAAGAATAAATTAATCTCCTTATCGTCCACAGGCATTCTTAGAGAGTCGTCACCCCGGCGGCAAGTACACAGTGTTCAACGCGTGTCGCGGCGTGAGGAACAGCTTCCCGCGCCACGTGGTGGTGTCCGACTGCAGCCACGCGCTGCATCCCACGGAGATGCTGGCTTCCATATACAACATCGTGAAGCAGATGTACCAGTGTCTGGGGAGGGATGATAAGAGTGCTATTGTTATTACGTGTCAGGTGAGTTAGGAAACTAAAAAATGAAACACGCTTAAGCTAAAATTAAGCCTCAAACTTTTGTAAATACAACTGTACATTTTACAAGTAGGTACATAAACACATACATAAACACAAATAAGACAAACAATTTACATAAATAATATAATTGTTTTGTGACATCTATTTCAGACTTACTTTTTCGCTTTGACCCGATATTTTATCAAATATTAACCGCGCTCCGCAGTTTGAAACAGAAACTGTCTTGAAAAACTTCGGTAATGAAAAGTAGCCCATATTTTTTGTACCCCTGACAACATGTATGCAAAATTTTACGATTGATCGAGAAGCTAAGACGTGAAAGCGTAACAAGTAAACCCACTTTTGAAATTATAATACCAGGAAGTCAAGGCAGATAGGGGAGTTCACCCAGCACTGGGACACAATAGGCTGAGAAAAAAAAGAAAAAATAAATACCAGGAAGTTAATAGTTTTTCCAATAGCAATGTTTATCTTGTCAGGACGGCAAGCAGTACTCCTGCCTGCTGGTGAGCGCGCTGCTCCTGTACTCCAAGCTGGTCACGGTCCCGGAGGACGCGCTGCAGATATTCGCGGTGAAGCGGTGCCCCGTCAACATCGCGCCCAGCCAGCTGCGGTATCTGTACTACCTGCACAATATTATTAGGTACGTTTCTTTAAATAAATAAAGTCTTATATTTCAGGTGTAAAGAGCTCAAAGCTTAATCAAAATCCTGTTTTTCTTTTAGGCCAGAACCAATATTCCCGCATTTCAAACCAGTCACTTTGGTGTCTTTGACAATTCAACCGGTGCCGCTGTTCACTAAAGCAAGGTAAGACTACATTTGAATTTCGTAGAAAATAATTTGTAATTAGGTAGTGATATTTACGAAATTATTAATTTTTAGATGATGTAACTGCCTGCCTAATATTTTTCGTATAATTTTCCAGAGACGGATGTCGACCGTACATTGAAATCTATAATGAGGACAGGCTTCTTCTATCAACTCTTCAAGATTACGACAGGTTACATCTCTATACCACGGCCGAAGGCAAGGTAAAGAAATGTACTCAATTAATTCGTCTCAGCGAGTCGAGACTATGAAACGGTTTTGATAATAAAGTTTGCTATTGCCGTTGTGCTTTGCTCGAAATCCAAAAATGCACTGTACATGTACGAACAATTCATGATTTATCTGACTTAAATTGAATGAATGAAGTTTTAAAGTAGAATGACAAAAAACAAATAATAATGCAAACTACAAATCTAAGAGTATTGATTCTATAACAACACCACCTTAGCATTCAGACGGCTTAAAACTCTGTCACCAAGGCTAACCTCGCCTATCGAACTTACTCTTCAACGCTAAGATCCTAGTCGCGCGTGACATGTGAACTGTGTTCCTTCCATCACCTCGGACGTGGATATTTGTCTTGGTGGTCGCTTGTCTTCGCCGAAGCTGGGCGCCAGAGGCAATGATCTCTGAAGAATCTGTTTCGTTGCGAGTGGCGCGCTTCGTCCGTAAGAGTAACCCGCTGAGCATTGTCCCCCAACCTC
Organism: Alcis repandata; assembly: GCA_949125135.1. Taxonomy (NCBI): domain Eukaryota; kingdom Metazoa; phylum Arthropoda; class Insecta; order Lepidoptera; family Geometridae; genus Alcis; species Alcis repandata. The sequence goes on from OX421225.1 coordinate 13,603,219, forward strand.
TGCCCCGGGCCGCAGGTGTCGCTCCCGCTGCACACGACGGCGGCGGGCGACGTGTGCGTGCTGGTGTTCCACGCGCGCACGCAGCTGGCCCGCGCGCTGGCCGTGCCCGTGCTGGCCGTGCGCCTGCACACGGGCGCGCTGGCCGCCGACCAGCGCGCTCTCAACTTCACCAGGTACCGCCACACTTTACTGGCCGTGCGCCTGCACACGGGCGCGCTGGCCGCCGACCAGCGCGCTCTCAACTTCACCAGGTACCGCCACACTTTACTGGCCGTGCGCCTGCACACGGGCGCGCTGGCCGCCGACCAGCGCGCTCTCAACTTCACCAGGTACCGCCACACTTTACTGGCCGTGCGCCTGCACACGGGCGCGCTGGCCGCCGACCAGCGCGCTCTCAACTTCACCAGGTACCGCCACACTTTACTGGCCGTGCGCCTGCACACGGGCGCGCTGGCCGCCGACCAGCGCGCTCTCAACTTCACCAGGTACCGCCACACTTTACTGGCCGTGCGCCTGCACACGGGCGCGCTGGCCGCCGACCAGCGCGCTCTCAACTTCACCAGGTACCGCCACACTTTACTGGCCGTGCGCCTGCACACGGGCGCGCTGGCCGCCGACCAGCGCGCTCTCAACTTCACCAGGTACCGCCACACTTTACTGGCCGTGCGCCTGCACACGGGCGCGCTGGCCGCCGACCAGCGCGCTCTCAACTTCACCAGGTACCGCCACACTTTACTGGCCGTGCGCCTGCACACGGGCGCGCTGGCCGCCGACCAGCGCGCTCTCAACTTCACCAGGTACCGCCACACTTTACTGGCCGTGCGCCTGCACACGGGCGCGCTGGCCGCCGACCAGCGCGCTCTCAACTTCACCAGGTACCGCCACACTTTACTGGCCGTGCGCCTGCACACGGGCGCGCTGGCCGCCGACCAGCGCGCTCTCAACTTCACCAGGTACCGCCACACTTTACTGGCCGTGCGCCTGCACACGGGCGCGCTGGCCGCCGACCAGCGCGCTCTCAACTTCACCAGGTACCGCCACACTTTACTGGCCGTGCGCCTGCACACGGGCGCGCTGGCCGCCGACCAGCGCGCTCTCAACTTCACCAGGTACCGCCACACTTTACTGGCCGTGCGCCTGCACACGGGCGCGCTGGCCGCCGACCAGCGCGCTCTCAACTTCACCAGGTACCGCCACACTTTACTGGCCGTGCGCCTGCACACGGGCGCGCTGGCCGCCGACCAGCGCGCTCTCAACTTCACCAGGTACCGCCACACTTTACTGGCCGTGCGCCTGCACACGGGCGCGCTGGCCGCCGACCAGCGCGCTCTCAACTTCACCAGGTACCGCCACACTTTACTGGCCGTGCGCCTGCACACGGGCGCGCTGGCCGCCGACCAGCGCGCTCTCAACTTCACCAGGTACCGCCACACTTTACTGGCCGTGCGCCTGCACACGGGCGCGCTGGCCGCCGACCAGCGCGCTCTCAACTTCACCAGGTACCGCCACACTTTACTGGCCGTGCGCCTGCACACGGGCGCGCTGGCCGCCGACCAGCGCGCTCTCAACTTCACCAGGTACCGCCACACTTTACTGGCCGTGCGCCTGCACACGGGCGCGCTGGCCGCCGACCAGCGCGCTCTCAACTTCACCAGGTACCGCCACACTTTACTGGCCGTGCGCCTGCACACGGGCGCGCTGGCCGCCGACCAGCGCGCTCTCAACTTCACCAGGTACCGCCACACTTTACTAGGCTGCACGACAAAATACGACCCCCAAACATACACCCTCAATCATCAGCGATACCGTCACACTGGGTATACCGTACGTATGGTAGACTAGTCATGTATTTTGGAGGATAGATCGAGCTAAGATGACGCGACCATAAAAATAATGAAGATGAACTTACAGAATATCAGCAGTCTGACAAGGCTAGGATGTGACGAAAAATTTCCTCGCTGTTAGTGTATACTACGTAGAAAATTGTTTGTGCGTCCTGAATTAACAGCAATTACTGCGTAATGGCCGGTTTACACTTTGCGAAGTGTGAAGTGATAAGTGTTAAGCGTTAACTTAACGCGATAAATGTCAAGTGTTAAGTAGTCTTTTCCATCTCTGTTTACACAGTGTTTAGGAAGAAGCTCAAAGTAGTGGTACTGTCCGTTGTGCATAGTGTCTCTAGAAATGGAAGATGAACTTAATATTGAGACAAATAATTAAAGAGATTGTATCTGTTGTGGTATCTGATATAGAAAATGAACTCAATTTTGAAATCAATAGGCCTAAAAGATTATGGCAAAGAAAATGGATTACCAGACGTTCTCAGTATGGAGCCAGCAATAAACTTTTTGAAGAAATTGCTAAGGAAGATCCTGCTGAATTTTACAGATCAAGAAGGTGGGATGATGGGAGATGGGAGAAGGTCGATTTCAAGCTTCGTATTTTGTTGTAAGCTTCTTTGGGACCGAAGTCGGGAATTTCCATCGCTTCACTCAGTTTTAATAGGGCCGCATCTCTCAACTGTTTGATTTTAAATTCTGCGCACTTTACATTGTATAGACATTAATACTTTAAGTATTCTTGTACGAATTTTAAAGTATGTTGTTCCGTCCACTTCATTTTCGCTTTGAATTTGACACTGCGCACTTAACACACACGTGTTTACACACTGATTAGTACAGGCGAACTGCGAGAGAGGGGAGTGAAACAGTACAAGGGGGGAGGTCACTTAACAGCAAAAATAGACCTTGATTCTATTCACTCGCACTAATCAATAAGCACTAATTGCACTTAACACTAATCACTTCACGCTTCCGTTCACACCTTGATTACTAAACACCTGCACTAATCACCTGCAGTGTTAACTTAACAAAGTGTAAACCGGCCATTAGACATAGAAAGTGCAAAACTGCATATTGACTTTACATCTCATCCTCAGATTGATAAAGTGGAACGACTTTTGGCCCTTTCATAAAGCATACTCCCCCGCAGGTCCGAAATCGACGGCATCGACGAGTCGAGTCCCCACAACGACCACTTCTCCGCCAACACGTGCGTCCTCATCAGCCTCGTGGTGCAGCCCGGGGAGCGCCGCAAGCCGGGCAGCGACCCCTGGGAGGAGGACCACTCCTTCCCCGTGCGGACGCCGGACCTGCTCTTCTCTACCACGTTGGAAAGAGATGAGACTATTGATAACTTTGGTATGTTGAATCCCTAGTGTAGATTCTAAAAAAATGATACTATGAAACGGTGGACGATGTAAGCTTAGTGGCAATCTCAAGGTGGGGGGAAGATTACCCTACTCCTTCCCGTGCAGATAATCGGATTCAAAATGAAGCTGATTCTGATTTTATGAGTTGGTTACACAAAAAGACTGCTGATGATTTGGATCTGCTCTCTGATTAGCTGACAAAATTTTCAATCACTTGTCTTATAGATATTACATCCATATGGATATACATCATACATCCTTTAGTACAAAACTTTAGGTAAATAAAATATAAAGGTATTGTATTTAAAATCGAACGTAATTTGTGTTATTAAGTAGGTATTAGTATGTATGTATATTGTATTCTATAAAGTAACATGTAGTATATTTTATTATACAGCCAACCTTCGAAAAAATCCGGCCTCAGCACCGAGGACAAGTATGTCGAGTAGTGTGTGTGTAGACATTTTGTTTTTCCACTAAAAGCTGTAGTAATCACTAACTGTTCAAATTCTTCGAGAAACACCATGCACCATCATTTATTGTTATTAATTTATTCTTACTACATTCATATTGATGTACTTAGTGAGAATAAATGCCATGCTTAACACTTTGGCTGCGGCTAATAATCACATGCGCTTGCCTTAAGCGCGGCTAATAGTTGTTTTACGCGACTGGCGTGTGCAGCCGCACTCGCATCGCACAAAGGAAAACCCAAGGTATGTGTTTTCCGCAGTCAAAGTGTTAAAAAGCTGCCAATCGGCTTGTTCCATCTTTTTCTCCTTATTTGAAGCCCTAACGCCAAAAAACGAAGAAAGTTTGATCCCCGTGAGGAATAGATTGAATTTTGAAGATTGACTTGATGAAACCTACTGTGAAACACAAATAGTGGCTCAAATACAAATAGGTATTCAAAAGTTTTGAGCAAGCGAGAAATACTCGGTTACCTCAGTTGGCGATTGATCCCTATAAACCAATTACAAAATTGCTAACTACATGTAAAATAATACTCTGTTCTATTTTTCTTTACTAATGGTCAACATTTGCCGGTTAGCTCCGTTTTATTAAACGCATGGCAGAATATCAATTACAGTACATGTAAATATTCCCTGTGTTTAATCTCGTTTGTATCATATCATTTGTCTTCTGCTACAATTACTCATATAGTTTTTTTATCAGTAGACGTTTTAATGTATATAATATTTATTTACTGCATGAATATCTGGAAATTTTCCATATATCTAAACGCAGTTCAACTTATTTCTTCGTTAAAATTCTGCACTTATTTCGAATAAGCCCGTTTCCCCGACAGTGACGGCAGACTACCCTCAAAAGGAGCCGGAACGGCCGCCCCGCGCCGCGCCGCATCCCCCGCGGCCACCTCCCCCCCGCCCCTCCCCGCGCCCCTCCCCTCCTCCGCCCTCCACCGCGACAGCTGACTTCCTGAACCTCAGCACGGGGGCGCAAGAGGAACCGACCAAACCAGAGAGGAAGTTAAAGAGCGACGATTCGTTCGACTTCTTCGGTATGATGGAGAAGCAGGATGATGCTTTTGGAGATTTCTTGAGCGGGGCTGGTGGAGCGGCGGTGGACAACCCGCAGGTAAGACGATACTTATAAATTATTCATTATGTTTTATAGTATTTTGTTCTGGATTGGTCTTTTTTTGAACCGATAATGTACTTCTACTGTATGTTGTAGCTCTGTGGCCCCGAAGATTTTATAGGTTTTATAGGCCCCATTTTTATAGGTTTTCAGTATAATTTTGAGGATGAAAGTTAATCTTTAAAATTAAAAGCCCATAGATAAAATACACAAAGTTTATAAGTAAGTCAGCACTCAAAAACTTTTGCATTGCTAGAATATTAAAAAATTACAACCTAAAAGGGTCTAAAACACGTAATAAAATGACCAAAAACAACAAACATTTGGTGAATAGCTAAATAAAAAATCTATAATTGAATTGACCAGCCCTTCACCTCTGAGCCGATCTTCAGCGACCTCCCGGCGCCTCCCACGGAGACTGAGAAGGCCGGCTCCAGCGAGCCGCTGTTCGACCCGTTCGGGCTCAACGAGCCACTTCCCAAGCAGGAGCCCTTGCTGACGCCGCTGCTGCCGCAGGACGAAGGTAACGTTGCTGACATTTTGTAAGGGGAGAAATTAATGCGCATATTGTCACGTCGCTAGCTTTTTCGCAGTTACCGAAAAGTTTGCTCCAAATTCAAATTCAAAATAATTTATTCAAATATGGGTACTTATGAATGTCAAATATAATTTTTTATCTACACTAATGTTATAACATTCTACTTATGTTTCCAATACTGGTGTTATAATGACTACTGTTATAGCACAGACAATATTTAAGCGATGTTATAATGAGTCGATCGATGTCGTAATGAGTCATTATAACATCGCGCGCTCGCTCCTGATTGGCCGCCCTGCGCGCATGCGCGCGCTCGCTCCGCCGCCCTGCGCGCGCATGCGCGCTCGCTCCTGATTGGCCGCCCTGCGCGCATGCGCGCGCTCGCTCCGCCGCCCTGCGCGCGCATGCGCGCTCGCTCCTGATTGCGCGCCAAGTTCACTGTGACAATACACGTTTTTATTAGTGAAGATAAACGTATTTTATCAAGTATTGGAAACATAAGTAGAATGTAACAGCATTAGTGTAGATAAAGTAGTGTATGCAACTGCATATAACACAGGTATTAAAACACTCGTTACTATTATGAAACTCGCTCCGCTCGTTTCATAAACACACTCGTGTTTTAATACCCTTCATTATATGACAGTTGCATAAACTACTATTACGAATAAATTAATACACAATAAATAAAATGTCAAAGTTAAACAAATTAATGCTTAAAACATTATTTTTTCTAATGCTCTTGCCGGTGTTTGGCATGTCTGTGTCAGTTTACTGGCAAAGTGACTTCTTTTACGACAAGTCATTTCTGTCTACAAAACATCTAAATGTTCGCACATTGTTTCACAGGAAGATCACAGAGCGTCCCTCTCGAACAAGCGCAGCCGACCCGCAAGGATCCGTTCGCGGACCTCGGGCTGCTCGGGGACTCGGTCCCCGCCCCGGCTGCCCCGGGCGGCAGCTCCGCCCCGTCCCCCGGCGAGTCCCCCCGCGCGTCCCCCGCGCACACCCCCGCGCCCCCGCCGCACACGCCGGCGCGCTCGCCTGCTCACCACGCGGACTACAAGTGAGTACACTCGCCACGCCATCACTCACGTACAACGTGGGCCAGCTTTACTGCGCGACATGTGGCCGGGGGAGTTCAAGACTATGTTTGCCAGCTACATACGAGCAAATCGTACGAGATAGCCAGGGTCGATATCGTCGGGTCCACGGTTACGATCTGGACAAGGTAATTAAGTATACTAGCTCCCGACATGCAGTCTCTGACTAGCTCAGGAGATTCGAGGATCTATTCTATAGTTTACATGTATTATGCCCAAGTAAATGATTCGTGTTCGTAAGGTTTTAATGATGTCTGGGCCGGACACCAAGGAATAAGTACCCACGAGGTACTTTAGTAATAAGTCAGGAAATAAGTACCGGATCTTATTCCTTGACATCATTAAGTGATGGTTTCATCTAATTCTAAACGACGCGCGACGTTTAATTTCTCGTTTCAAGCGCATTTCTTCAATGATAACAAAATGCCACCATCATTACACACAAACATTTCTCCCCAGCCGCGCCCACTTCGAGCCGGCGAAGACCCCGGCCGAGGAGAAGGTCAAGAAGCCAGCCGACGTGTTCGGCGACCTCCTCGGCAGCCAGGGCTACCAGTTCGCGGCGCGCCGGGACCTCGGGCCCCGGACCATGAACGCCATGCGCAAGGAGGAGCTCGTGCAGACCATGGACCCCGACAAACTCAAGATATATGAATGGGTGAGTTAGAGGCAGCTGGTGGCGTTGGATGCGTGAGGCAGAAAGTTGTGTTATGTGGCCTTCCTTGGGAGAGTTTAATATTCAGCAGAGGATGAATATTAAAAGGCTATTGATTCATTTGATTAAAACTCGTTAAAACAGACCGAATTAATTTCGTGTAGTATGACTCGAAGACACATAAACTTGTGCTTATGACTGACCCGGATGCGTCTAAATCGATCAGTTCCAGCTAGGGAGTGCAATCTCGGTATACCGAGATCTCGAAATACAGAGATCTTGCACGAATTATGCAAGATTAATCTTGCACCCAAAATCGTGCGCGATCTCGCAAGATTTGCAAGATTGCACAGCACTACGAAAGCACTACGCATTCCACGGTTTTTTTTTTCGAACGCTTTATTTACCTACATCGGCCGGCACCGGCACTATTCGGCACGGACCGAACGCACGGTTGGTAAAGTCTACTTACTTTTTGGACGGGGATTTCCCCAATGTTGTCGTTTGGTTGGTTTATGTTTTGGTTGCGTTGAGTGAGTTGAATTCGAGATTCAAGTGAGAGCGAGTGAGAGTGAGAGCTTACTTACCTACATGACAATGAGAGAACGTTTTTGAGTGTGGAGTGTGGAGTGTGGAAATTGTGTGTTTCGTCAGCTTCGTCCGTAAGTGTATTCCAATTTGACTCTAATAGTAAAAAGACAGTTTCAAGTCAAGTATTGGTTTTAAAATACGTGAAATAGTGCCGTGATGTCGTCGAATATAGTTTATAAGGAGTTTAATAGTCCGCTGGAAGTATGGAAGTACTTTTTGAAGGCAGAGGATGGCTTGACTGCTCAATGCAAATTATGTAAGTCTATCCTTAAAACATCAGCACGTTCTCCTAAAGGTTTACATTTAAACGTAATGTAAACAAATTACAATAGGATACTTATAATAATTAAAGAGAATTCCTAGATAAGCAAGATCTTGCAGAATACCGAGATCTTGCAAGATTAGGCCTCTTGAATCTTGCAAATACCGAGATTGATGATTTTTCTGCAAGATTGCACTCCCTAGTTCCAGCCCTGGCGCTGGAAGATAAATTATCTCGTAGGCATATTATCACAGTCATGATACTTAAATTCGAAGTAAGATATCTTTTTATTTTTTGCAATAGCAAGCACAGTTATCCATTAGAAATCCATTAGTTTGAATAGACCAAAAAACTATTTTTTTACCCACGACAGTCCGGAGAAGGTCTCCCGAATTTCGTTATACTACCTTGCTTACTTACCTACTTTTAGTCGGGGAGTTTTTCTTTATCCTTTTCCTATCAGATCGCTGACATACGTTGTGGTTTTTTTAACTATTTAGAGATTTCTCATTTGTTTTACTTCTTGTTTCCTACCCAGACGGAAGGCAAGAAGGCCAACATCCGCGCGCTGCTGTGCTCGCTGCACAGCACGGTGTGGCCCGAGTGTCGCTGGACACGCTGCGACATGGCGCAGCTCGTGTCGCCGGCCGACGTGAAGCGCGCCTACAGGAGGGCGTGCCTCGCCGTGCATCCGGACAAGGTGACGACTGACCACCTAGGAATTCGACTGCTGCTACGAATACTATCGAATTTGCAAAATCACGTTTTTTTTTCGTTGTACCAGTTATACAAATATTTCACTCTTAGGAAAACAAATATTCTAAAAAATTAAAAAAAAATCTAATATTTAAATCACATGAAATTGATGTTACATATTATATTTTAACTTATTGATTTAGGTCAATTTTTTTGACTTTGAATTGCCCTCCTGTAAAAAATGCCATTTCCAGTTTCAATAGAGTTCGTAGGGGCAGTCGAAGTATGCGCAACCCCCAGTGTTCTAGGTCAGATCTTATTTGCTCGATGTACCTTATGAAGCTAGGAATCATTCACAAGCCCCAGCCTCGTGCTGCCCGTCCACTGAAGTGAAGAAGAAAGGAGCGGCGAAATATTAATCAATAGATTTGCATAAAACCCCCGACTTCTTATTCGACATGGGGGTGAAAAGTCCTACAAGGGTGTATTGTGCGTTTCCCTGTTTCTTGTTTGTTTCCAGGGGTCACGGGAGCCAGTAATGCTACTTGAAACACCAGAGCAAGACTGCAGCTCAACAGAAGTCCAGCTGTTCTGTTGTATAAATACCTATTCTCTAATTAACTATACTCATCCATTTATGTCAGCATAATATTAACTAGATTATAATAACTTGTTCAACAGCAAATGGGTACTCCAAACGAGAACTTAGCCAGGATGATATTTATGGAGCTGAACAACGCTTGGACCGACTTCGAGAGCGACACGAAACAACAGAACCTGTTCCAGTAGCTGGTGCCAGTCTGTAAGCCGGTACCCGAGAGCCGAGTAACGAGACTGACCATTAGAAACGCAGGAGATTGTCGTCATGTCTGTTTTGAGCGATTCTATTGGTTAATATAGCGTTGCTCCGCTTAAAATCTTTGGTGGATATTGGGATTAGTACTAGATGGAGTAAGATTACAGTGATATATCTACCCGGTATGGATTTATTTAGTAATGTATTGTCCCATTCTGCTACAATCACCAAAAGTTTAAAAGTCTTAGCGGAGCGGTAATTATATTGATTCAGTTTGCATACAGCGGTGGCGGCTAATTGAACGGCTGATTGTCACTTTGTATACGCGTGTAAAGATCCAATCACGTTGCGAAGTCACTTACCAACCACCATCCCTGACGTCACAGTATCAGCAACGGTAATTGGGCGTTCATACATTGCCACCGCATGATCATTGATCACGCTAATCCGCTCCGTAGACGCTTGAAAAATGTTCTTGTTGATTTTATATTACCAACATAATTAAATCATTACATTGCAGGCTGGCCCTGCGTATTATAGTTATCTCATTTCACGGCTTATGTGTACCTACTAGTTATTAACGCACATAGCAGCAAAAATATAAATCAATCATCATTGTTATAACGTGAAGTGCGTCCTACTTCACGATGTTGTTGACCCAATAAAATCACCACATAAGAGTCCCAGTATGAATAATTATAGCCTAGCGTTTACAAAAAAATTTAAAACTATAGGCAGAGTTGATGCAATGCTTTATTATAATTATACAGATTACGACTGGGAAAGCACCTTATTTGTTTGTATTTATAACGTTTTCTCAGTCAAATATTGTTCTGATTGCATACAAAATCTACTATATAAAAATAAGTCGGGTTTTCCTTCCTGACGATATAACTCCAGAACGCACGAACCGATTTCCACGGTTTTGCATTCGTTGGAAAGGTCTCGGGCTCCGTGAGGTTTATAACAAAGAAAATTCAGGAAAAAATTCAACAGAAAAGCGGAAAAATCTTTTTTCAGAACAATGTCCACCCGGGCGACGCCGGGATGGGCCGCTAGTGCTCTATAATAATTAAAAGTATTAAAAAAGAGACTATAAATATGTATAATAAACATCTCGTGTTTTCTGGTTTTGAAATTGGTGTTAGGCTTACATTAGGAAAATGCTTTTAAATATAATATCCTACTACTATTTACTAATAATACCTAACAGAGAGTGAACTTTTGTTCGATTTTGGTGATAATGACAAATGTGAAACAAATTCTACATTTTAAAAGCAAAGCATAAATGGTTTATTATTTCGTAATTATTTTGTAATTTATCAGTTAATAATGTTAAGAAGGGGCTAACAGACTAATTAGTCCTTAATAATTAGATCCCTACATTGCCTCAATACCACAAAAATATTGTGCCTAAATATAGGTCCCTACCAATCTCATACTGCTAAAGTTCATTAATTAAATGTTAGGTATTGTTGGGGAAATAAGGTTTCAGGCTCGAGTTATTTTACTTATATTGTCATTAACTTTTGAAGTTAACAGAGGCATGGGAAATATACGAAGTAGATTCGATAGACTTTTTTTTACGTTCTTGTATTGTATATGAGCTTATGATAATGTTAAGTTTGTACATTCCTAATTTAATTAGAATTAAATATGTAACGGGATATGTTTAAGTTGGCTTACTTATTACCGGGCGGCATAAATATGTTAAGAATGAAATTGTACGGAATATAAATAGTTTACAGTAATAGTTGACGCAATTTTTGTACAAAATAGCGAATGAATATTTTTTTATTGTAGTAGTACCATGTAGTAATTTCACACTGAAGTCAGGTTTATTCATGCAAGTCTAGCCAGTGTAACTAGTCGCAACTGGCTATACTCTTCTTTGGCTGTTTGTACTCAAGTCGACGGTGCCGGCGGCAATTCGGCCAAAGTTCTAGATCTTCCATTACTAATATTACTATACGATTTTTGCCATGCGCTTCTATGGAGTAATTTTAAAAAGACCACCTGGCAAGCATCTTCTTTACATAACAGCTTGACGCACGCAGGCACAAACTTTCCGTCTTTGCGATACATCTTGCCAAACCCTACCAACCGTGGTAGCTCAGTGGGAGAACCGCCGCTTCGCATTCTTGAGGTGGCGGGTTCAAACCCCGACTCGTACCAATGAGTTCTTTAGGACTTATGTACGAATTTACATACCACTGGCTTTTCGGTGAAGGAAAACATCGTGAGGAAACCTGCATATGTAGTTCACGCAAAAAGGGCCGATTACCGGCCTAGTTGCGGAAAAAGAGCCCGCTCTTTATCTTTACCCTACCAACCGTAGACAGAAAACAGTTGACTACTGGGCGCGGTGATCTGTCCACAAAGGAATAGAAAGCATCAATCATGACTGAAAGAGAAGGCTATTGTGTCCCGCATTTTGCGGGCTACACCTGTGGCATTGGTCCAAATATATCAGATAAGCTAACATTAACCAACTTATTATTTTATTGGATGGAGCTATTAATCTAAGGGTTCGAGCTGGAGAATGATCTTTAACTTCTTGTGGTCACGGTAACCAATTCCCTGTAGTCAACTTCTTGGCTAAAATGATCACTGCTTTCAAATGCCAAAGGAGGTATACCATGCACGTAGTCCGAAGACTTTACAATGTTTTTGTTGCACAATAACGTACTTACTCAAAGTTCAAGTTTATTTTTATAGATCGATTTAAGTTCCTGAACTTAGTAACTACTTAATTTTTAGGCTTAGTGCATATTCATTGAATGAAAATAGTACGATATACAGAAACCAGTGATTGATAGATTGTATGCGTTTCTGATATAACTGTATATTTTGCTTAGAAATAAATATTATGTCCCAAAAAAATACATAATTGTTCGGAAATAAATGATTGCAAAAGTAGTAAAGTGTTTGCATTTATTAGCACCCAACCTACCCTCCGATCTAGTTAAATTTCCTTCAATGTGTAGCTCGGTAAAATTACTACCATCGTCATATGTACTGCTAACATTAATTTTATTCAGAGTTAACCTACTTATCGATTATACTGTGTAACAAGTCCTGGGCCCGTATCAGTTCTTACCCACCGTCCACCTCCTGAGACCACCTGGGTGAACCGTGGAAAGTTTTTTTTTACAACGGCTTACCTCTCAGATAAAACTTGAAAGCCCCTAACTTGATATTGGTGACGGTACACCTAAGAAATTTGGTGCTGGCCATCTATGGATGACAAATTGACAGTGTAGCATTTGACTTATTGTACAGTTAAGCAGAAATGAGCCTGAATTGGATCTGTTGATTTGTCTCGCGTATTTATCACAATAGGTATTAATAAAAACAAAAGATTTGAGAAAAAATATCTTACATTTATTTATCCTAAACTAACTACTCTTCAGGTCAGCTTCCTTCCACCTTCACATCTAAACAGCCGTACTTTTCTAGAAGTTCCTGCTTCTTTCTTCTGAGCAATGCTTCTTCTATGTCCTTCTGCGACGGCACCGCTACGTGTGACGTCATCGGGGGTGCTACGGGCTCGTCGTCGTCGTCTATTCTCTTATCTTCGGGCTGAAAAAATAGAAAACATTAGAGCCTATGAAGGTGAAAGTTAATTTGTTATGATTTTACGCTTTGGTTCTCGTATCGATTATCAAATTTTTCATACAAGTTGTCAGTGGTACAGAAAAGGACAGGCTATATTTTTCATCATGATAAAACCCAACACAATATGCGGGTGCAGATATATTTGCTGTCCCCGAGGGTAATGTAAAATTTCCGATGGACATTCCGCCAGCCAGGTTTTGAGTGGCTACTTTAACAGCAATAAATCTGTAAATGTTACATATCTACGAGTAAAGCGGCAGAATACAGTACATATTATCTGAATAGGTAAAACTTACGTCTTCTGGATAAATATTTTCCTCTTCAGGTATTTCTTGGTCTTTATTCTGTTCCTTATTTTTTTTCCATTCTTCAACTGCTCTCGCGATAGCTGTGAAATAAAACAACACTATAGCAAAGGCTAAAACAGATACATTTCGTTAAAACGTGAGTGATATTTCTCTGACGACGAATTACTTTGAATTTTGGAAAGCTGCCGAAGTAACTGACCTAGCAAAATCACAAACGTTCAATTCACACTGAGGTACAACAAACAGCTGATTTTTTTGCGAATTCCGGGTTTGTCCCATCGGGCATCGTAAAAGTTGTTCATAATGATGAGTTCGGCTTTGCATACCCTTTCTCTATAAACATGAACAAACAAAATCATATTTCTTAGAAGCGTACATTGATTCGGTGATACGCTACTCCTCAAACGACGCGCACCCGTATCTTAAGGATTAGGCCTTCCCGTCATGAAATGTACGTTTACTCGTATGTCTACTGAAGATGTGGTGTGGTACCGATCTCCTGCGCCTCCTTCTCCAACGGCAGCAGCAGCCCGTCGTCGTCGTCCCGGTAGCCGTAGTAGTCGGCGTCCACGTCGCGCATGAGGTCGGCGCGCGTGCGGCGCGGCGGCGGCGGCGGCTCCTGCGAGAACAGCTCGCGCACGCCTGCGGGTGCCGAGACCGTACACACTCATACTAAGGGCCGGACCCTTAGTATGAGTTTTGATAGTTTTCGAAACGTTTTGTAAAACTCCATACAATAATAGTTCCTTCACGTTTCCACCAGGAGCGCTTTACTGTTATGTATGGAGCCTTACGAAACGTTATTTCGTTTCGAAAACTATCTGTGGGGCTAGCACAACTTTAACGTAAAAATACGTAGCGAGTTTTCGATAGAAAAGTGTACGCCATTTACGCCTGTCAAGTGGGCATTTACACCCGTCAGGAGCACACTTGACAGGCGTAAATGGCGTACACTTTTCTATCGAAAACTCGCTACGTATTTTTACGTCAAAGTTGTGCTAGGCCCACTGAACTCACACTACTGAAAACTAATGTGAAGGGTACTGATATAGCTGTGTAGTTGGCCTAGCTTTCCCACGGAGAGGATTTTGGCGATGCAGGTAATATGCTAAAAACCAGTGTCGAGAATTTACAAGTTTCTCAATATCATCCGATGAGTGGATAATAAACTCATTGATATCATCAAACAAGTGCCCATTGCCATACATAGCATAGATAATAGTTAAAGTAAGTTACGGTCAAATCCAAATCGTAGCTCAGTAAGTAGTGGAGCTTTTTATATAGTTTCGCAAAAACACGGAAATACAGTAAACCTTATTTTATTATTTCCCCAAACTTGAGTATGTTACCACAGAATTTACACTTAACTCGATAATGCACAAGTTTAGAAAAATAATACGGTTTCAAGATGTTTTCATGTTGGCTCCAAAATCCAAGTCAAGGCGCCTTTTGTGACTCAACTATAGTCCAAAACGTCCCAACTCCTTACCCGGCAGATCCTTGGCAGCCCCGAAGTACTTGTACCCCCTGTTCCCGGGCACCTCCTTCCCGTCCTGGTCCAGCATCCGCGGCCCCACGCGCGCGTGGTCCGGTCCGCCCAGGGACTTGATCTGCACCTCCCAGTGCCGCTTTTCTCGCATAAGCTTGTTGATCTCGTCGTTCAGGTCTCGGATGCGAAACTCGCCGAGACCGGCTGGAAACATATTGAAATAAAGTTGAAAAAATATATACCTAATTACTCGTAGATAAATGATGATTGAGGAGGACTTGTGTTTTACTAAAGTAAACTCTTCTGAGTTTACTGTGTGTTTTCGTTACTATTTCAAAAAGAAACAAAACTACACACACAATTATGAAACTATTTATTGTTTCGTAAACAGTTAGGGGAAGGTTTCACTTTTTCTTGCTTTTCTTCTTAGCTTTTCCCCCTTTCTCTTTTTTAGCCTTCTTTCCCGCTTTCGGTTTCTCCCCCTTTTCCTTTAACTTGATAATATCAGCAGCACTGCTCTGTTGCGCCACGTCGTTCTGGTTACTGGTTTGAGGCGCTTTCGGCGTCACCAGCTCTATTTCCAAGTCGGTCTTCTTGTCTTTCGTCTCAAGTTTCTTGCCTATCTTTAGAATGAAAACGTCTTTCATCGGGTGGACCACTTTCTCCATCGCCACTGGCACAGGACAGTTCGTCGGCGTCACGTTTATTATTTTCCTATTCTTTGTGTCGCACGTTCTGTTGCATCCATTGTATGTGTACTTTAAATCCGTTGTGAAAGGTTTGTGGCTCTTGTCAGGCCCGCAGGGGTCAGAAGGCATCGCGAACTGGATCTGGTCGCCGGTGTTGTAAGGATTAGCTTCACACGAGCACAGCTCCTGGATTTTATCGTACTTTCCCATCCTCTCCACTCTGGTGCTTTTCGGGACCTTTATTTTAAGCTCGTTTGAGTTTATTGTTGTGAGAATTTCGTCGTATCTTGTTGCGCCATCTAAAATTGAAAATAATTAAGCTCGCTTGTTCAAAACTATTTTGCAGTAAAACGTAATCGAATATTTTTTTGTGTTCTCACCTGCTTGATAATGATTATAATTGTTATTAGAGTACTGCACCGGGCCATAAGATCTTTTCGACGACATGATAGTAGAAAGCTGCGATCGAGGACTGTCTGTGTCTGTACCACGAGTGGGTAGCGTTCGAGAGTAGCATGGCGCTGGTTTTTTAGTTAACGAGTCTTCATCCAAGAGTACTTTGCCCATGTCATCCATTTCTACCTTCGTGCAAGAGTACATTGTCATTCCATTGTCTTCTTGACAAAGCAAAGTTGTTCCTTGCGGCTTTGGGCTAGCTGTGAATGCCGTAGTGATCTCTTTACCTAGAAAAGACATCCGAACCGTTACTTCGATAATGCCTATCGAGTTCTGATGTTCCATCTCTCCGCACGACAAGTAATACATGTTCTTAGAAAGGGGCGTGGACGTCGTGCACAATATATTGTCTTTTGGTTGTTCTTGCGTCCACTTCTTGCAGAGCTCCTCTCGTAATTCTATGAATTCGTTTGTATAATCCATGTGAGTTTCACCTATTCTGGTGACGCAACTAGA
This sequence comes from Alcis repandata, assembly GCA_949125135.1. Taxonomy (NCBI): domain Eukaryota; kingdom Metazoa; phylum Arthropoda; class Insecta; order Lepidoptera; family Geometridae; genus Alcis; species Alcis repandata. Next base: position 13,619,689 of record OX421225.1, read on the forward strand.
GCACGGCGGCTGTTTCGTCAGCTCTATGACGATCTCGAATTCTTTGATGGAACAAATCTTGTCATATGTCATCGCAAACAGGGTAGATTTCCCAACGTTCAATTTGGTGAAACTTTGAATTTTGCCATAGGTCGAATCGTAAAGTACAATGGGCTGTTTTCCCAAAAACGACGCAGATATTATCAAATTGTTGTAATCGAAGTCGAAGCATTCGCACTTCATGTGAATTTTGTTGATGATCAGCTCGATTAGAAATAGGTGGTACGGGAAGCTGACATCCTCTTGGCAAACTACGGGCCCACATTGGTAAAGTTCCTTTTTGGTTCTTACTATATCTTCCGCTAAGCTTTTAATGGATTGCCTGAGAGCTTTTGCTTCATTCGTAAGAACTTGACTAATCGTGGCAATCTTATCCACATTGCTGACAACACTTCGTGAATGTGGACTTTCGATACCTTGAGAGAGTTGTTTTACTGTATCTGTCAATTGCTCGAGGTGCTCACTAATGTTCTGACTTTTTGGTTCAAGATTTGAAACTTTTTCAATTAAGTCTTGTCCGATTTGTCCTGAATTGATGCTATGATTGATGACGCTTTTGTTTGATGTTCTTTCTTTTGTTGAATTAAAGTTTTTGGTGGGGCTACTTTGCCACTGGGGAGATTTTAGACTCGGCGAATGAGGCGGCGAGGCCGCTGGAAAAGGTTCAGGTATCGGTTCATAAACACTCGGATCTTTAGATGAACTTGCTGGAACATCTTCGTTCTCTGTTTCCTCCATTTTAGAATAATATTACTATTGTAAAACTAAAAATTTTCACATGATTTTTCATGAGTTTAAAAATTATTCGGTTATGAAAGCCATGGCCTACTGGAAAAAGTAACAAAAGAAGTATTTCTAATTTTTATATGAACTTGAACACTCGACAAAACTTGATTTGCAGGCTTAGACTAAAATAAAATAAATGGACGAGCCTAAAAGAAGCACATTATTAAAGACTGTTAAAATGAGCGCCGGACGCTCGTGACGTCTGATTGACTCTCACTCCTTCCCAGCACCTGGGAAGTGCAACACGTCTGTGGAGCTAAACATATCACGACCTTCCATCGAAATAATGCCTTCATGCTTATTTCCGTTATGCAAAAATACTTCAAAAACAAAAATTTGTTGACTTATTTCGACTGAACGCGATCAACGGCTTAGGCCCGTCCATTTATTTTATTTTAGTCTAAGTTTGCAGGTACAATTTCCTTTTTTTGTCGTCGGTGATTTTTGATTGGAAATCTTCAAAAAGGAAGGAAATTTGATGCGGCGTCATTTACTAGGCGATTTTATCATAATAATAAATAATAATTAATAGGTACTCAATTCTAAACAAGAATTTCGATTATGAGCAAAATCGGTCAATGTGATTGTAGCAAAATATTGGTCGCGAGGTCAACTTTTCGCAGAACTATTACATCTATTCGTCCAGCTTACCGTTTTGTATCTGCGCGACTTTCTTAGCGATCTCCCGCACGATCTCGAGTCTCCACTTCTCCGCGCGCGGCAGCTCGTTGCACTCGGCCGCGATGAAGGGCCGGCGCTCGCGCTGCCCGCCCGACTCCTGCACCTGCGCCGCGCGCCATCGCGCCAGCGTCGTCCTGAACAACAACCATGTTACCAGCCTCTTTATATAGGATCTCCATCGCGAGTGAATCGGTTTATTTCTAAGTAAGCGTGCTCCATCGTATGTTAGACCGCATCGTTGCTTGCCATCAGGCGAGATGGCGCATCAAACGTATTTCTGAATAAAAAAACCTAACATTCCCAGAATCTTGACTTGTCATTCCCAGTTGTCGCCCTATTTTCGTTCCCGAGGGTGACAATCGGGAATCGTAACCTCACCGACCCACGACAATTGAAATTACGCACTGCAATGATGATTTTTAGATGTTTTTTTAAAAGACTAAAAGTCTGCTCATAGTGAAGTTGCCTTTTCTTATTACATTTGATGATGAAATGTCTTATGTTTGTGAAATTTTGAGCACATATGTATTTCGCAAGTCTCAATAATATATGAGCCAAATTAGACATGTTTATGTGAAATAGTTTCTGAGTTATGAGGGTCAAAAATGGTTTCCGTAATATTACACACGGTGCTGCTCGCCAGTTCTGTCACTTGAACTTGGCTTGACGCACTACAGCATGTCTAGATGTGGTAATCCGAATACTGAGTGTGCACAGAATAAGGCATGCTGTTAGCTAGGGGATGGTAATAATTGTGTAATTTTTTATTACACAGTACAAAATAGAAAAGGTATATTAAGCATTTGGTGTTACGGGCTGTTGGTGCCTTTTCATGCAGATTATTATTTTTCTCCAAAATGACAGGACAATTCTGATGCAATTGCCTTATTTAAAATCCAGTTTAATTGCAATGGATTTGAGCTCAATATTGGTTTAAACAATTAAATACTTACATAGCCTTCTCTGCATTTCGAGCCTGAAATAAAATCAGAGTTGTTAATTTGTGTTCATCTTTATTGACACATATTTCTAGTTCTACTGGAGTATATCACGCAATTAATTATCTAGGACTGCACTGCACAACAAGACGTATAATATGTATGAGATATCTGACAATAATCTGTATCATTTAGGTCAGCGTGCTTCATCTTCAACCACATTGTTGCTTAACGCCAGGTTGGTGGTCAAATGCACTTATTAGCATTAAACAAACAAAAATACAGTGTAAACTCTGTATAATGACACTGTAAGGACCATGCATTTTATGGCGTTATAGAGAGTGGTTGTTAAATAGAGTGAAGAAAAATCAGAAATAGAACTAAGAATATATAGGTATATACAATAATCCATTACTCTTACTTATTAGTCATGGTCAACAACAGTCTACACGTGCAAGCAATCCCAATTTGTAAACAAAAGAACAAAAATTTCTTAGAAAGTTCCGTATACATGATGCCTATATTGCAGACAGTCGAGTTTATTACGGGCTAGGATAATAAAGCGACAAAAGAATGTGCACATTTTTTACTAATTTAGGCAACTTAGGTACTTTTTATTACATATTACTTAATTGTGGTTGTTTTTGAGAGTGGTTGTAATGCTATATAGTGTATCAACCTGTTTGGCTCAGCGGTGGTGTAGCCGCCTTATAAGCCAGAGGTCCCGGGTTCGATTCCCGGCCGGGCAGATGTTTGAATGATGAATTTAAATATCTGTTCTGGGTCTGGGTGTTAGTTGTCCTTGACTTTGTGTGTGTTCCATGGCATCCCCGACACAGGATTTATTCCTAGTGGGGAGCTATGAGTGTGAAACGTTTATTTTATTTAATTGTGGTTGTTTTTGAGAGTAGTTGTAATGCCATATATAGTGTATCATTGTATGGAAAACAAGCTAAACCAACCAAAGCCAATTGATTGCGACGCTTTAGGGAGTTTTTGTTAAATCAAGTAACGTTACATGGAGTTTACACTATATTTACAAATGTGAGAACAAAGTATTTTTTTTAATGCTATATAGTGTATCGACCTGTTTGGCTCAGCGGTGGTGTAGCCGCCTTATAAGCCAGAGGTCCCGGGTTCGATTCCCGGCCGGGCAGATGTTTGAATGATGAATTTAAATATCTGTTCTGGGTCTGGGTGTTAGTTGTTCTTGTCTTTGTGTGTTCCATGGCATCCTCGACACAGGATTTATTCCTAGTGGGGAGCTATGAGTGTGAAACGTTTATTTATTTATTTTAAGGCTTAGTCTCTATTTATAATAAATTTCAAATTAGTACTTTTTTAACTGGCTATGCATCAGTTTGTTAGTATTTGTTACAACCTACTTTCCAGGGTGACAGGAATAGTGCTACTGGGTCGAAACAGCTGATATTACTTCTCATTTTGAAACTTAAAGTGATTATGTATTGTATGCCTAAGATTATTATTGTTTGTAACTTCTAAGACTGGTAATGTACGGTAAATTAAATATTTAAGTTACATTTACGTCTAATTCACATAGAATAACTATAAAGTGAAGCTTATTCAATTTAGATGTACTAAAATATTGGTTAATAATTTGTTTTATTTATTGCACAATTTACTTTGCTTTAACTTTTAAAGATACACTTATGAAACTTACCATGTTTTACGGTCGTGTAATAATTGTATTTATACATAAATGCATCACTTCTGTGAGTTAATATTTTTCTTTATTTCTAATATCAGATTTGAGACAAATGCAATGAAATATTATTCTAACTCAAATAACCTCAATTCAATTCAATCAAGTCAAGCCAGTAAAGCACAGTTGCCAGGTAATTTTGTTTATTTATCCCCATATCGTTTTTTTTTCCCTAAAATGATACTTTTTGAAAGAAAAATCCACAAAATCGTTTGAGATGAAAAATTACGATTTGGTGCTGGTTTGCTCACTGGTGTTCATATGTTATTCTTAGATAAACAAAATAACGTCAAGAGGATTATGTTTTACAGAAAGCACCATATAAAGCCCCCCCAAAAATTTCGCAAACCAATCTTTAGTTTCCCAATGGTGTGATTTAAAAAAAAACCCTTAGCGACAAATATTCCCCAACATCGCGAGAAAAACTCCCAATCTGGCAACTTTTCAGTTAGGAGTCCCTATATTGTAAATCCAATAATGAATTGCCCATTCATGTACAGACCGTTTTACGCGACCTATTTTGTATTATCCGATTTTACGAACCCATGTACAAAAATGGTTGGGTAAAACTGGCTGTATGAACAATAATGTACATCACGTTTTTTTGTGTACATGGCTTCGTATAATCGGGTTATACAAAATAGGTCACGTAAAACGGTCCGTACCGTACATTGTTGGGATTCCCAAAATTGTCCCGTCCGTGAGGCGTTTTTAGATGGCATGGATTAATTGCACTGCTTACGTCATATCTATTTGTCAGATCACTTCTAAATCGGCCAAACCATAATAACAGTCACAACCCGATATGACAAAACCATGTGCACAAAAAACGGGCTGTATATTATTGGCCATGCAAAATAGGCCATGTAATAATCGTGGTCGTACTCGTACATGACATTTACGTTATCGATTAACGTCAATATCGTCTCTCTCTCTCGGCCGGCACAGCACCGTAAACAAGGTTTTGTTTAGATTTATTATTTACTACATAAAAGTAAAACATATCATTCAACAACTTTATATTTACATGGGAAAAGCACATTAGTGATCTAAAAAGGAATAAATATTGACAACTCCATACGAACAGTGCAATGGCCAGTATGTGATTTTAGGTAAGTAGTCTGTGCAATTTTTAGGGCCTTTGCTTGTTTTACTACGTAACTCTGGTGCTTCAGCAAGAAGCACGGATGGGTAATTTGCAATTAGTCCCAGACACCCAGACCTAATAGTTTGGGCACTGCCATAGGGTTTTGGGGTACTAACGCACATACTACCATACCCTCCTCTTCGTAGTACTTCGTACCTTAGTGCATAGTAAAAAAAAAATGATATCCGAGACCCAAGTGTGAAATGGGCAATTTTATGGCCCTTCAAGCAAAAGTTCAAAAACAAAACCAAATGTAAAAAAATGGTTCATTCCAAATCAATCACGGAATTTACTTACTTATTTGGAAGCTGTAATATTTCTAATCACTGAAGACATTTTATACCTTTCACTCAGGAAGCATGACTCCATCACCAGAAGTTAACCCAAACAAAACCTCACTGAAGAAATTACACACTGTTATAAAGCATCAGGACTACCGTATCTCTCAGCAGAAACTGAAAATAAAAGCTTTGCAGTCTCAGAATCGGAGGCTTCAGAATAAGTTAGAAAAAATTGCAAAGACTTTAGAACCTATTCAGAAAAAAATTGAAGCCTTAAAAGATGTCAATTTGCAAGCGCAAGCTTTAATCAAAAGACAATTTAAGAAAGAAACTAAAGCAGATAAAGAAGAGAAGTACAACCCTGTTGTTTAGGAACATTTCCTTCAGTATTGATTCCAGAACAAAGCATAATTTACGAATAACAGGTACTGATAATTCTATTTAAATCTTTAGGTTACCTACATATGTATTCTGGTTTGTGGTCCAAGCCCTGTTAACTTTAGCAAGAACTCTTAAGTCGCAGCACAACTTTCAAATCCGGGGATTTTAATTTTTATTTCTCTGGCAATTATTATAAGCTTATTCACACATTTAAATTTTAACACATACAAATATAATAATTTAGTGACTAACTATAACAAAGTGCCTGAGCAGTAGCTTCTAACTCTAAAGTTTTATAAATTGAAATGCAAAGTCTTTCAGAAATTGAAATGTATCAACTAACAGCACATGCAAAGAAACAAATCTGAAACTACAATTATTTATGGAACCCATTTATGCGTGTAAGACTCATTACAGCACAGCAGTCTGAGAGTACTGCGCTTTATAGCTAAAGCGCGCTCCACATTCTCGGCAAAACTACACGAGACATAGCGAATACGAGAGTGTGGAGGACATATTCGGCAAGTCTCGCCTATGTTCGTGCAGTCTCCATCCCATGTCGGTATTTCGTATCCGAATCAAAGGGCTCTCGTGTAGTTTTGCCGAAACACAAAACACTCCCTCCACATTCCCGCCGCGATCAAATAACTCAGTCAAAAATAGATAAATACATTTATTAAACATATTTAAAATTATACTTCGCACCTTGTCCTCGAAATTAGTATTAGTAGATATTATATACACATGTAGTTTCGCTAGGTGACACCACTCTTTGCACTAATTGTTGAGAGAATGTAGGTAGAATTAAACAAGTTAAAATATCCGAGGGTAGATATAACCCACCTCGCCATTTTGTCGTTCTTATTCTTCATTCGCAATTTAGTGCTCAACCACTCCGGACACTTTCAATTCAACAAAAGTATAATACTTAGTGTTCTTTTTGTTATTCAAAAAATACCTAAAAGAAAACGCTCGAAAGCTGTCAAAGAAAACCGCGGAATTTTAATGCGTAAAATTAAAAAATTAAAGTGAAAAATAAGTCGTATAAAAGTGATGTTTCTAGTAGTGATTCCGAGGACTCATTGGAGCAACGGATAATAGTACGAAGTACAGTAGGTACATCGACAAGGTATGTAGTGGTATTACTATGTATTCATTACCTTAATAATTATAAAGCAAAGCTCATAAGAATGCAACCGAGATCGCCAGCGGTGCTATTTCGCCGCATTCGATATTGTTATCAGTTGGAACTGATAACCTCTGGCACGGGGCAGCCTTAAAGCCCATTAATCTGTCAATGCAACCGAACTAACCATCAGGGTTTTTTCACCGCATACGACATTTTATCAGTTGAGACTGATAACCTTTTTCTCTTAGCTGGCACCGGGCAGCCTTAAAGCCCATTAATCTGTCAATGCAACCGAACTAACCATCAGGGTTTTTTCACCGCATACGACATCTGTCAATGCAACCGAACTAACCATCAGGGTTTTTTCACCGCATACGACATTTTATCAGTTGGGACTGATAACCTTTTTTCTTTTAGATGGCACTGGGCAGCCTTAAAGCCCATTAATCTGTCAATAAATGCAATCGAACTAAGCATTGGGGTTTTTTCACCGCATACGACATTTTATCAGCCGGGACTGATAACCTTTTTTCTTTTAGCTGGCACTAGGGCAGCCTTAAAGTTCAATTATTATCTCAATGAATGCAACCGAACTAACCATTGGGGTTCTTTCACCGCATTCGACATTTTATCAGTTGGAACTGATAACCTTTTTGCTGACACTAGACAGCCTTAAAGTCCACTAATCTGTCAATGAATGTAACCGAACTAACCACCGCGTTCAAAATTTGATCAGTTACTCGAAACTGAAAACACAATAACTTTTAATCATTTACTTTGAGCAAAATTTTAAGACCTTTGGACTTGTTGTTATTATATAAACTAAACGTATATTATATAAGGTTAAAAACCTATACTTACAAGTCAATATCGACTCATTCCTGAGTCACCCCAACCAAACCTGGGCCCAGACGACTGAATCCCAGAGCCTCCAAATCACGTGACTGTATAGGACGTTGATAATTTCGGCGCAGATCTCGTCGACACTTATGGAGGTAAAGCGGCGACGGTCCCTATAGTTACCAGTAACTTAGTATAGTTAGTATTTGCGATCTCAGGACCGCAAATAATATCGCGGACATAATTGTCGACGATCCAACTTCATCGACAACAGAACCTTTAAAATTAGATGAAGAGGTACTGGAGGTTTTGGGCAAACACCCGATAATCACAATGAAAATTGCAAACGACACCCGTTCAGAGTTAGCAACCGCCTCAAATATATCGCGCCTGAAGGTTACAATATACAAATATTTTGACTAAGTACTCAATGCCTGCATGCTATGCCAGCAATTATGCTTGCACATCAATGCTCCACAGCTTAACCCTGAAACAAAAGCTGCCCTTCCAGAACGGCACTGAAACCGGACAAAGAAATCGAAGCCGAACAAAAACAAATGGCACGTGTTATATCATGCCTTGCTGAAGTTATTACTATTACTTGCTATATGGCGACTTAGCAACTTGCAACACAAAAAATAAAATAAAATAAAAATATACATTTTTGTTATAAGTAATTAAGAAACAATTAATAAATAAATAAAAAATTTACCGGTCAAACCTACACATACGAGCACATAAACCGCTCGGTCTGTAAAGCGCAATCAGTCGCGCGCTTTTTTGCGCTGATTTAAAAAAAATAAAAAAATAAAAAACTGAATACAGCATTTTTCTTCTTGTAATTTTTATTTTTTTTCTAAAATTTATTAAAAATTTATAAAAACAGGTAATGTTGCATATTTTACTTATGTTGATGCATATTTTACCAATTTCACGAATGTTTCACCAATTTATTATACATAATTATTATAAACTTTTTATGTTGCATATAATCCGGTTCTTATAAATTACAAATGACCATAGTACTATCCTCTCTTGGATAGCTGGAAGTTTTCCTCATCGGTCGTTCAGGAATCTGTTCCTAAACCACGCATATATACAAATTCTGATAAACAATCGAAATAATTGTATTTAAATTAAAATAATAATAATATAATTAATAAGCTTACAAAAACTGAACATTTTAAACTTGGATGGGGACTTACGCACTGCAGTAAAATTATTTTCTCAGAAATGCTATATGGCACCTTTGATCTCAAAGATGCATATTTTCTTTTAAGATATCACAATGGCTTTATAAAAACCTTCGGTTAATTTTCAACGACAAATACGACTATTCCAATGTAACATTGTGCCGTTCGGCTTAAGTACTGCAAACTGCACCGTTTGCTTTTACAAACATTATGAATCTGTATTTAGTCGATTGGCTACTAATAAGTCAGTGCCCTGAAATGCTACTGATAAATATTGAAATGACGAGAAAAACATTTACTTCTCTGAGTCTTACGAGGAGAAAAGTGTGTTGACACCTTCAATTACATGCTAATTTTTAGGCATGATCATAGACTCTTATCAGATGTCGCTAAGTCTAACCTCGGACAAAAAGTTACACATTAAAACTGAAATAGATAATTTTACTAAAAAGAGACGCTGTTGATTTAGGAAATTCACACAAATCAAAGGTTTATTAGTGTCGGCTTGTCCAGCCATTGAGTATGGGTATGGGCTTTATACTAAGGAAATAAAACGCTGCAAATATCTTAACTTATGATGTTGTGATAAGTTTATGAATGTACCCGACACTCTGTTGCCCGATATTAAGTGGTGGATTAGTGCCATAGGCCAATCAACACACCATATCATTAACGACGTGCTGTGCACGTTACAGAAATTTATTCTGACGCCTCAACTACGGGGTGGGGGCGAACTGTAAAGGTCAAACTGCAAGTGCTCAATGGTCAAGTAGTAAACAAGAAAGGCATTGAAATTACCTCGAGCTGCTTTCATAGCTCTTAATTTTTTTCCAAGGATTTATACGGCTGTCTGATACTTTTGCGCATCGACAACACCACCGCAATTCTGCGATAGCTTACATTAACCGCATGAATGGAATTCTATTTCCAATCTTACTAAAACAGCAAAAGAAATTTGGCCTCATACAAAGATTTTTATCTTCACGTCCTATAGTAGATCATGTATCAATGTTCTCGCTGATTTTGAATCACGTAAAACACACCCAGATATCAAATAGGAGTTAGCTGATTGGGCTTCCCAATACTTAGCAGCATCTTTTGAGCTGCCTGAAATAGATTTGAAAGTCGAATCATCAATAAATGTAATAGATACATATCGTCACACAAAGATCTAGACGCAGTCGCTTTTAATTCATTTGCAGTCATGGTCAGACATCTTATTTTTATTCACACCTTCCCTTCATTTTCAATAGTCCTAAGAAGGCTGCGAAAAAACATTTCAAACAACGCATGTGGCATTGTGATTGTAGCAATGTTTCATTGTACCAATGTTCCTACACAAGCATGGTTCTCTTTGTTCAAATCCCTACTTGTGTCTGATATCGCTACGTTTACACCTAACGATAATATTTTGATATCGCATTACAAATCGCAGATATATTCCAATCTTACCCTGGCTGCAGGAGTGTTATCAGGCTTTATCAAGTCGAAGCCTACAAGTTGCCTCACTGACTAAAAGCTCCAATAAACAACATGACGGATTTCTCTGGAAGTGGTGGTCGTATTGCTTAAACAATTACAATGTTGTTCTATATAAGGCCTCAATCCCTAGCGTACCTAATTGTCTTTCTATCGAAAATGTTTAGCGACGGTAAACCTCCTTTACCTAAATACAATGCTACCTGGGGCACCAACAGTGTTTTAGGTCACTTATGCATAATTGACAATTGTCAATTGGTAATGAAAAGCTTGATATAAATAAACATTCCTGGTTTCAAGCAGTCAGTTTTCTTCTTACCTTTTTTCTACGAAAACCCAGCAAAAATACTACAGGCATACATAGACAAATGCGATATTTTATTCACTTAAACCAGTCGGCAAACTGCGACTGCCGCACGCTCGCTTGGTGTCAGTCTTGACACTATCCGCAACACTGCGGGATGGAGCCACAGCTCCACTACCTTCGTTCCGTTTTACAACAGGGTTGTTACCGATGCCTGTCACCTGTCCTTAGCTCGAGCAATTATTAATATAATAATAATACACCATCAGGCGAATAGATGCCTAGATACTGTTTAAGCTAAATATAACAATTAAGTTAAGTAATAAGGTAGTAACGTAAAATATGAATATTTTCACGTAAAATATACCTACAGTACCTATGGTTGTGCTTAATAAACATTAAGTTGATTTCACACGATTAACGTGTCATTGACAATACTTCTTTACATTACTCTCAAAGTCTACATGTGTATATAATATCTACTAATACTAATTTCGAGGACAAAGTGCGAAGTATAATTAGTGATTAAACGAACTTACCTTTGTGAAGTTCTATCATAATTATACGTAGCACTTTGTCCGAAGAAATTAGTATGTACTCCCGCCCCCCCAGGAGCAAACGCAACCCTTGAATATCATTAGAACTAAAGAAGCATGCCAATGACAAAGGTGTAATTAGGTGTGTAATATAAATATGTATATCTCTAAACTAAATGAAGAATAAGAACGACAAAATGGCGAGGTGGGTTATATCTACCCTCGGATATTTTAACTTGTTTAATTCTACCTACATTCTCTCAACAATTAGTGCAAAGAGTGGTGTCACCTAGCGAAACTACATGTGTATATAATATCTACTAATACTAATTTCTTCGGACAAAGTGCTACGTATAATTATGATAGAACTTCACAAAGGTAAGTTCGTTTAATCACTAATTATTTAACTACATAGTAGAAGTTATTCTTTGGGAGGTCTATAAAACGTTTCAAAACCAAAACATTCTGTTCTGTTCCATACCGCATCTACTGTGTAGTATTAAAATTATATAGATTTTTACCTTGTTCTGTTGCGATGTATTGTCATCCACCATCTTCGTTTTTTCCAACGTCTCTTGATAACTTTTTTTTCTCGAATAAACGTATTATTGTAATAAGCCACAGCACATAATGCTGCAGCGACAGCTGTTTCCACGTCCATCTCGTTCGAGTACCGAGCGCACAAATGCGCGAGCGAGAATGTGGAGAGCTGCTCTCGTCTCGTCAATAGTTTTGGCGAGACCCGAGACAAAACCTCTCGTGGAGAATGTGGAGCGCGCAGTAACAAGTAACAAGATACTGTTTTGACTTAAATTTAAGAATTAATAATGCCAAGCAAAAAGTGCTATGTTCAGGCAGTGTTCCTAATTTTAGGTAAGCAAAGCAATATCGTTAGAAACTTCAAGCTTTTTCTAGTATGTAGGTACCATGGTGAATTGGTGATATATTCTGTAATAAATAGTTTAAAGTTACCTCTTGACAAGGAATCAATGACTTCACTTGCACCGAGTTATGTTAGTGGATTCAAACATCGTAAAAAATCAGAATGACAAGTGGTATAGGTACCTACTTCTTGATCCACCTCTCCCGAGCCATAGGCCTGGATAACATCCCCCTGTAAGCTGTCATTGGATTTGTATACTTACAACTTATATCAAAGCGTGTTTGTATTTTTAATGCATAAGCAGGCCTGTTTCAGTCCCCGACCCGCGTGTTACGCGTGTAGGTATAGAACACGCAAGTACCCGCGGCGGTCCACGCCAATAGGCTAGCTAGTCTAGGACTCACGAGCGAGCGGTGACGCACGCGCGAGACCTACTTCAGCGATCCGACCGCTATTTTAAAATGGAGGAAGGTAATAAAAAGGAAAAAAGATACTGTGCTGTATTCAATTGCTTAAACACGGATCGCGATCCAAATTTATCTTTTTTTGCGCTTCCTGAGGATGACGAAAGGTAAGCTACTTTGAAGTGATTATTATTATTGTACCTAGGTACCTGTTTAGGTTACGAAAATAAGTAGGAACGTAGGTATACTAGGTTGGTGTATTATTCTTTCACAAATTGATTAGAATAAAGGAATTTCTGATGTTTGAGATTGACGATCTGTTTCGTTAAATGGTAAGAAACTACCACCTACCTACCCACCTACTTATAGCCCATTGAAATGTCACATTTGTTTTTTTTTGAGCTTAGTTTTTTTGGCTTTCATGTTTTATTAAGGACGGGTTAGAGTGACATTAAATTCAAATTGCAACCCTTGGCTAACGGCCGACATCTTAAAAAATCTACAAATGTTTTTTTATGGTTTTTCTGATAAACTATAGGTACCGTACCTATCACAAAAAAAATACATATTTTGTTGTAAATGAAATTATCTACAACTTTGGTCGAGTAACTTTTAGTACAACTAAAAATAAAGTTATTTAAGAAAATAAAACTATTGGTCATTATAACATTTTCTCCGATCATTTAAAAAAAAAAGAACTGAACCACTTTTATAGAGGGGTTTTTGAAGAACACTTTTCTTACATTGTTTTCTTTTCTTTTTAAATTTTATTTATTAATTAAGGTTTTTTTTCAATGGACTATTAGTTAGCTTTATTTTCTGTTCGCCTTATATGGTTAATATAAAGAAATAGGTACCTATGTTCTAAGTACATCCTATAGGAAGGTATAAATATTTTATAACAAATCACCCGGCCAGCTCCTACACCATAATACCAAAATCTAATTTACTTGGTGGTGAGCGGGCTCTTTTCCGCAACTAGGCCGTAAATCGGCCCTTTTTGCGTTAATCAAAATCTAATTATTATATTAAATATAATATAAAAAATTATATTATATTATTATATTAAATATATTTCTTAAAATATTGGTATATATACTTCTGCCAAGATACAGCCTGGATAACATCCCCCTGTAAGCTGTCATTTGATTTGTATACTTGCAACTTATGTCAAAGCGTGTTTGTACTTTTAATGCATGAGTAAGTATAAATAAGTACCTAAATGTGTGCATATGTTGTTTATAGCTGTAGCACTTATACAGGGTTATTCATAAAGGGTATGCTAAGCCGAAACCGGCTCATAGTACTCATCATTCTGAACAACTTTTACTATGGGACCAACACGAAATTCGCGAAAAAAAAAATCAGCTGTTCCATAGAAAAATGTCAATGACACTAAACAAAATGTATGGAACAGCTGATTTTTTTTTTCACGAATTCTGGGTTGGTCTCAGTAAAAGTTGTTCATAATGATGAGTAGTATGAGCCCGTTTCGGCTTAGCATACCCTTTATGAATAACCCTATATACATTACAATACAACGACCACACCACAAGAATCACTCAATTGTAATCAGTACCTAAAGTTTTTTTAAGCAATCCACACTTGGCCAGCATGGCGGAACACGGCCTAATCGCCCTTCGAGGGTAGACCTGTATCCAAGCACTGGAAGGATCAAAGGTTGCATATGATGATGATGAAAGTTTTTTTTACTATCCGTCAGAAAGAAGCATGACTTCATCATACAGTGACGAGAGAATGGAAGCTCAAAAGTTGAAGTTTTTCACGGATATGGATACGTGTCCTGAGGTAAAGCGTATATCTATGGCAGAAACTGAAAATTAGTGCTTTAATGAATGCCTAATAGCTAAGTCTTTAGAATAATTCAACTCAAGCTTTAATAAAGAGGCAATAAAAAAAAAACTAAAAGTGATAAGAAGAAAATAAAAATTCTGAAGCTTAAAAATAATTTCCCTGCTGACTAGATATTTAACAGTTGTTTAGTTACTTATTGTACATAAGCCTGTAGTAATATTACCATATCACCCTACTTTTCTATTTGAGCCGCATTATCATAACCCAAACACTGAAATAATCTTGGGTTTTCCAATGTTGGGGTGAATCGGAATACATGTTAAGAAAAACAAAACCAACCTGAATCCTACTCTGGTTCTAATAGGATTTTATAGGATCCATCTGACCGAACTTATAGGTATATCTTATACAAAAAAATGAATCGCTGTTCGTTTGTCTGGCTATAACTCGAGAGCGGCTGGATCGATTTCGCTTATTTTGATCTTTAAATATTTTTTATAAGTTCAGGGAAGGTAAAAATAAAACAGCGGGTGGAACCGCCGGGGGCACAGCTAGTTGAAAATAATAATATCTAATGTTATTTTCGTCCTCAGTGTATTAATGTAATTTTTTCCCACTTGCAGCCCAGAATAGATATAGACGAAATGTGTGGGCAAGGTCCTTCGTGGGACACCCTCCCCACGGATGTACTTCTGTTATTGTTTAAGAGATTGTCTATTTATTCGCTGGCAACTTGCTTGTATGTCAGCAAAACATGGAGGAATCATGTGGAACACATCCTCGAGGTAATACAATTGACATAATTATGCAATTAATATAAATAATAATATATCTCGCGGCTATCTATACAGGGTTATTCATAAAGGGTATGCTAAGCCGAAAAAGGCCTATAGTACTCATCATTATGAACTACTTTTACTATAGGACCAAGGCAGAATTTACGAAAAAAACTCACCTGTTCCATACATTTTGTCGAGTGTCATTGACATTTTTCTATGGAACAACTAATTGAATAAAAAAAAGAGCTTTTTGTTGTCAATACTGACTGTGTCTTGGCTTGGCACTTGGCTATTTCGTCTATGTTATAGATGTTAGACAAATTGTGTTTATTATTTTTTCAGGCTAAAAATAGGTGGGAAGAACTTTGCGGAACTATCGGCGACTTTGCCGAGTTTCAAAGGAAATGTATGAGAACATGTGACTGGCCACAGATGTTTTACAACCGCAGCCGGTGGTTTAGTTTTCATAGAGCTACCATAAAACTACATCAGATACGAGAGTTTGACGGAATTAAGAGAATCAATGTATATCGAGGTAAGTACAAGGTATTCTGTAGGATCGAGATTGTAATTCAGTATCAAACCGTGGAAGTGTTAATCAAACAAAGAAGATGGCACATATCTGAATTTAACCCCCGTTGCAAAAACAACGAGGTGTTAAAGTTTGACGTATGTGTGTGTTTGTTGCATCGTAGCTCCCGAACGGATGAACCGATTTTTTTTTAATTTTTTTTTTTATGTAGGTAATTGAGTGACGAGACGAGCAAATCGCTCGCCTGATGTTAAACGTCACGTTTGCCCATAACAGGTCCGCACCACCCAGAATTTTAAACTCGCAGAATTCACGACCCTGCGCGGCACAGCACTGCGCTCGTCACCCTGAGATATAAGTTGTTTTGATTATGTTTTTTATTTGTTTGAAAGGTGAATTAGTCGGGAGTGTTCTTAGCTGTTCGATGAAAATTTAATTTTTCCAGCTACCTATGACAATGTGTGGTGTGTTATTCCCACTGGCCACAAAGTTAGCTAGGCCTGGTCAGAGTTTCGGCCAGACAAATGTCCAGAGCTACTGTTGCTCATGCTACCTCTATCCCATGTAGTCATTCATACACTTAGTTCTATGTCGATGACTATTTGGAAAAATATTTCCTTCTAGTTCTCCATAATATACAGTTTCTCGGTAGTGATAGATAGATAAACTCTTATTACAAACAAAAGGATAATAAAACTTAAAACTAGCTCTACAACTGGCGGCGTTATCGCTAAGAGCGATCTCTTCCAGGCAGTAGTGCTGTGGTAAACATGTTTATTTATGTCATGAATCTTGTTGCAGATGATTTGGTTGTGGCCACCAATGTTAGTTCCTGGTACTATGATGCGAAGACATTAAACATTCAGCCGAATGCACTGGAGTTGCCGTTGTGTAAGCACTGCTTAAGTACTTATATATTTACTAAAAAAATGTTTCGTTAAAATTTTTTTTTTTTTTTAAATTAACCTATGCTGTCCCAAAAATTAAATCCGGTAAATATACAGGGTTATAAGGAAAAGGTGTGCTTAGCTGAAAAGTGTTATTTGTATAGTACTTATCATTACAACTTAACTATGGGACCAACCCTGAAATCGAAAAATAAAAATCAGCATTTTGTAGTTTGTCATTGATATTTTTCCATGGAACAGCTATTTTTTTTTTCATCCCATAGTAAAAAGTTGTTCATAATGATGTGTACTATGAACCTTTTTCAGCTTAGCATACCCTTTCGTTATAGCCCTGTATGTAGGAAAGTTATCTTACAGGTGACGAATTTTTCGAAAATGACTTCATGGTTGTAGAAGCACATAAAACCAAAGGACTCCTGGCACTACAATTTCACATTAAACTTAAATCGACTAAGATGTACCTGACTACATGTATGCCGTATAAAATTATAAACATATTATGTTACAAGTAAGTATTTAAACATTATTCATAATCAAATGTATCTAATTCGGACAACATACAAACGCTGTCGATTTGGTGTTCTTATTCCGCGATTTCAGAGTTGGTCCCATAAAAGTCCTTGAACCGTCTCGAATAATAGTGGTCGTAAGCCGTCTTGATAACTATAACGAATAAATAGTCACAGAATAAGTAATAGCCCCTTTGCGCAGGAACTTGTTTACGCGTGACTCTGCCTGAGACAAACTAGTTTGTTCGCGCCGCGCGGAATAAAAGGATCGCTATTTGCTATAAAATAAGGGTCTTTCTGGATGCAATAATGTTTTTGTAAGGAATACAATAAATTTTTACTCGAATTTTATAATTATCCGAACCGATCACGTAACAGTACTACGAGTATGAGTCCTTTCGGCTTAGGATACCCTTTCCTTGTAACCTTTTATAAGGAAGATCCCAAAATGTTTACTTACAGAGTTGACAATAACAAGTGCCACGTGTTGGACAGTCGGAATGTACATTACTTGTATTCATGCATTGACACCGCAGAAGGCCGCGTGTGGCGCGAAGAAACCGTCGGCCGGTATTACGGGAACCCGACGAGTGCTTGCGCTTTAAACGTGTTTAAAAACAAATGCTACTTGATGCTGAAGGGCGGCTTCATAATGTTGATGGACGGTAACATTGGCCACTATAAGATGCTGACGCTAATCGATGAGGAGGAAACCAAAAGAATTCCGAAACTGGTACTAATTACTGAAAACTGTAAAGAGATTTACCGTGAAATTCACACCTGGTTTAGTTTGAGTAATTTTCAAGGTGAGAATTTTTGCTTTGTCACTCTGTTGATGCTTTCGTTTCTGTCACACTAGCTGTAAAAACTCGCTCAGAGATTATTTTCAAATAGAGGTCGGTAATAATCGGAAATGGATGGATCCTATAGTGAATCCTATAGTCCTATAGGTCGGTACTCCTATAGTGAACTCTGAAAGGAGGACCAAGAATGTCTCGTCATAAAAGGCATGGTGGCATGTCGGAAATATTTGAAAAGTAAATTAACTATTGAAAAATAATCTTCGTTATACATATTTGATATGTATCGAAGATTATTTTATTTTAAAACGTACGTAAATCCGCAGTGTACTCCAGAGAAGTCGAGGTTCTTCCGAAAGTGGGTCCCATTGATCACATCTCGCTGTGGTCCAGCCTCGACGGCGCCGGCGGCGCGATCATCAACCCGCACATCTCCGGGAACGTGTCCTGCGCGCTGCAGCACGGCGGGGTACTGTTCCTCGGACATCTCGACGGAACGGTGCATTCCTTAGCTGTTACTGTCTTAGTGGCCCCAAGTTTGAAGGCTTTACTTAGTTGATAGATCTATATTTTCTAAAAGTATTGATGTCCTTGTCCAATAGGTTGCGATGACAAAGACGAGTATGTATAATATTACTAGTTAAGATTTGTCAAATAAAGCCTTCGAACTTGGGCTTGGTAAATTAGCAATTAAGCATTGCGGAGGTAATAGACACTCACGTACACCCCTCCACCACTCTCACACGCGTACACACTAACACGGGATAAATTGTTGCTAATCTAAGTCTTAAGTTTAATTTATTATTTTGATTTAAAAATGCATGCATTATAAAATATTTGTAAGTATAAAAAAAATATATGGTATAAAACAACATATAATTTTAAATACGTTTTAAAAAATAAAACAAAATTAAATTTATAACCTATGTACTTTATCTGTCAATATGTACATTCTCTCGGCGCTCTGGCTAGCGGCTCTGTGAACTGGCCACAGCGCCCAGGATACAGGCTCTGCCTAGTTTGGGCCCCAGCGGCACATCATATTTTACTTTTAAACCAAAAATTATTTGTACCATAATTTTTTATATGGTTTGTAAAATAAAAATTATTAATTTCGGTAGGTATTAAAATATGACGCACCATGGGCCTAAACCGAGTGGTGTTCATTTTAATGGGTCAAACCGTGGTTGATGCTTCTTGAAGAAATTTTCGTACGATACGGCAAGTATTTAAAATCGCGGCCTTTTGCATTGTTATAAAAGTATTTTTTGTTAGATTTAATAGTTTAATACCATGATGTTATTGTTATTACTGATATTCGTAGGAAGATCTGCCAATGGCATAAACGCAAAGGGTAGCTTATTGGTAGCAAATGTGTACATGTATTTTTCAGCGTGCTAAAAAGCATGTTTGTAATTACCTTTACAATAAAAATCCATAAATAATCATAATTCGTCTTAGGAAAAACACTTGAGATATTTAATCCATAGAAGATTTTTGTATTCTTAACTCCTTTGTTATCGGTTTGATCCATTGTTCCCAGGTGGAGTTGATCAGTTCGCGTCATCTTTTGAGAGATCTGTGTGAAACGAAACCTCTGCGTAGCTTCAACATCACAGACTTCAAGGACGGCATCACAGACTTGGCAGTGAAGGCGATAGACGTCGCGGAAGACGAGGCCGTTCAACACCTGTATATTGCGACCAGTACACAACTCTTTCACCTACATATTCATTCCCCGAACTACGATTATTGGATGTAGTGTGCACAATCGAAAAACATGGAAGAATCAGCTCGCGGACGGTGATACAACGAGCGGAAAACATTTTGCTGTAATTAGCGTACTGATTAAAATAATCTCAAATGTGTATTGTATTATCTGTAAGAAAAACTATATTTTTGAGTAAGTAATAACTAATAAGTAAGTAAGTGTGTGTGATTTACTATTTATTATTCAAATGGTGATAAAAATAAAAACTAAATTGATGTATAATTTTTATTATTTTCAACAAAATATTTGACATACACGATATCTGATATGCAAGGGCATATAGGATTCAAATAAAACTATTAACATACTGTAAGTACATGCTTTACTATTTACATTATTTATTCGTATGTCATTAATGGCGACATTAATTGAGAACTGTCAATTTTACGCATGTAAAATGTAGCTGAATATAAAAATGAGCAATTTTACAAAAACTAAATTATACTTACAGGCATCTATCACTGGACGAACCTAATGTGAATAAAATTATAACACGCTAATAAAAGTTAGATAGGTAAATATGACCTTCCATGTATAATAAATATTTTTTAAAGCCTAACAAAAACAAAGGCCAATAACAGTTTTCTTACAGCTACAATACAAATTGTGTACCAGACACGTTATTAGATATAAAAACTCATTTTATAGACATTTCACTGATATGCAAATGCATATGTACTTAGACACCTAGAGTATCGATACAACGATCTAGAGGTGGCATCCCCGGCGCGTTACCCGCACGCGAAAATCCACCCTAATGCCCTTAAATTACGGTAGCATTCCAATTACATAATATGTATAATTTTTCGAATCGACTACCCGCCGAAAATTCTCCGCAGTTAAAACGCCATTACTGTCTCCTACCGACGAGAATCTTCAAAAACTCCGAAACTTCCGAGGATTGAACCCATCCGTGAAGTGTAAGGGAAATTCGACCATGACCGCATCAGTTTCGAGTCGATTTTATCGGTCGGTGGCGTTGGGGTTGGTGTAGGAGAACCCCCGGAAGGGCTCCTGGTCCATGGAGCGGACCACGTGCGGCTCCACGGCCGTGAGGCGCGGCCGCTCGCCCGTGAAGGCGCGGTCGAAGTACTGCGTGTCCAGCGGGTGCCGCTGGAAGGGGGACTTGCGTTAGTCTTTCGTCGCCAGCAATTACATATTAATGTAATGTATGCATTTACTTTTGGCTAAAGGGTAGGTCCGATTGGGGCAGCAGCGAGGCAAACGGCACAGTAAGAGACAATAAGAAAAGATGACGATAACAAAAGAGTAGATACCTACTTATTATAACATTGTGTTCTACTTCCTTTACTCTTGTAGTAAGAGACTTCAAAATCAAAAGGTTTTCATGAAATATCAAAAAACTTTCGCTGCAAAAAAGGTGTTTTTGTGGAGGAGAAATTTTCTTAGATTTATCTGATGATGGTGCTTAACATTGCATTTCTGAAGGCCTAGCATAATCTCTGTCGAAAAATACGTAGCATTCGATAAATAAATGCGTTGAAAACCGAGACAGCGCCCATAAAATCCCCCCCGTCCTAAATCTATTTTTACTATAAATCATCCGCGTTTGTCATAAAAAGATGTGGAAATGGCGTCTGTTTCAAGTTTTTCTATTGAATATTCGCAACGTATTTTCGTTTAGGTCCAAGAGTCGTCGGCAGGCCTGCAGTAACTCACCACTCGCGGGCGGAAGGGCGCCTCCAGCTCCCTGCGCTCCAGGCGCTCCCAGTGCACGGGCTGGAAGAACTCCTGGTCGCGGATGTCGCCGTGCATGCACTCCGCGCCGCCCAGCCGCGACCGCGCGTCTTTGTCCAACAACTGAACAAAATTAAATGGGAATTGATCGTCTAGATCTGATCCAAGTTTCCGCTCCCGACCTGTGGTCCGACCGGTGGTCCGACTGGTTGGACCACATTTCAAGTTTATTGTTTGCTGAGAAAGTCAGTCGGAGGCAACATATGTCATAGACAAGCACCGGAGTGTCATAATAAGAGATATTTTTTAGCATTGTGGGACAGAATCCTAAAAAGTAGGCATCGTAGCCGCAGAACCCTCGACTGTTTGTCCGCTTACCCTAGTGAGTATGGTGAGCGCGTCCTGCGACAGGAAGCGCGGGTAGGACGGCATCTCGTTGCAGATGGACCAGAACAGCTCGTCCTCGTCGCAGCCGCTGAAGGGGCTCTGCCCGATCAGCATCTCGTACAGCAGCACGCCGAACGACCACCAGTCCACCGTCTGGCTGTACTTCAGGCCTTTTATTATCTGGAAGAAACCGTTCACTCGTGAGCTTTATTTGAGGCACCGATTTTCTACCATTCTAAACCTCGGTAGAGTGTAGGTGGACGAAATATATATTAAAGCTCTCGGCCATAGCTATCTAGAAGAGTATTGCAGCTTTAACGTGTGTCGCGTGTCTGTCATCTAGACCCCATCGGATGAGCCGATTTCAATTGGTTTATTTGTTTAAAAGGTGACTTGATCGAGGTTGTAATTCTTCTTAGTTATAATTCCAAAAAAAACTCATTAGCCGTATAAGGGCTACCTAAAGGCTAAATGTTGAAAAATAAAGTAAAAAAAGTAAAAGCGCAAAACGCAGAAAAAAAGTATCAAGTGTGACCCCTTCATCATTCTAACTCAAAACTGTCAACTCACCTCTGGCGCCATGTAGTCCGGCGTCCCGCAGAAGGTGTCGGCAGTCTTGTCCAGATATATCTGCAGCTTGCACATCCCGAAGTCTGCGATGCGCACGTGCCCGTCGAAGTCGAGCAGAATATTGTCCAGTTTCAAGTCCCTGAGAAATCATGACTCACATTTGTGTCAACATGTCATTTGTGAAATAAGTTTATATTTCATCTATTTTGTTCTCGTTCTGTATTATGACTAATGACCGTGTCAGAAAGAATAATAAAGCACAGGTAGTTATTCGTCAAAATAAAATAATGTGCGCTTGTTTTTGTAGCTATAAATACGTGTAATGAAAGCTCTTCTTTCCGCCTTCAGAGGCGTGGGTTCAATATCCTGGAGTTTTTGTGCAAATTTCAATTTCGTGACTTTAGTTTTAGGAGTCATATTTAATTATTTCGTTTCACTCAATTAGAAGAAACGTAGGTGGACGATGAAATGTCGACATACCCTGACCATTTTATTCAATTTAGTATTTAATATTTTATTTAAAAATATTCAATGTATTATAATAAATCATAAATTTCAAATAGGTGCTTCATGCAAAATTAACTTTCTCTACAATTAATACTAAACCTACCCAAGTTGAGTCATTCATCGCAAGACTTATTTTTATTCAACAACTGGCCACTACCGTAACTAGTAAGGCACCTCATGTCCGTCGCATTAAACATGACTTGCCTGTAAACGATTCCCCGTTTATGCAGGAACTTGAGTCCGGACACAATCTCGGCCGCGTAGAACCGCGCCCGCGCCTCCGGGAAGCGGCCACTCTGCTGGATGTGGAACATCAGGTCACCGCCGTTCAGGTACTCCATCACGAAGAACAGGTGGGACTGGAATGAAACGCCGTTTGCTAAAATAATTGTTCCGTGGCGCCCAACGTGATGTCACGATTCGTTGTAGTTCGTTGTAGAATTTTTTGGCGCCCAACCCAACATGGGGCTACGATTCTTCGAATCTATAAGGGTGAATTCGATGATCAGTTTTTTTGCCTTGAATGTATGAGAATACATTCAAGGTAAAAAATTGATAAAATTTGTAGCAACCTACACATTTAGAAACTTTAGAAAGTATACCTAAGTTTTGATCTGGTAGTTTTTTTGCCAAACATTCTGTAAGGTATACCTAATGTCCGTAATTTTCACTCAATTTTGTAGGTTTAGATGCGACAGGTGTAGGTACTGTGTTTACACTCTCTTTCAAGAATGTACGTCGTTGGTATTCGAGGTCAAGACTAAATCGTTCTAATGTGCACTTCAGCGTTCTAAACAACTTTTGCAAACATTTAGTAGTAATTTACGGTTCACTCACATCAGTCTGAAAAGTGGCGAATAGATGACACAGGTACGGGTGGTTGGTGCCAAGAGCCAGGACCTTTCTCTCGATGAGTGTACACTCCACGTCGTCGTCTTCTAGGACCACGTCCTTCTTCAAACATTTTACAGCGTAGTAGTACTCTGTATCCCGAAGTTCTGCCAATAACACCTGCGGGAAACATAAAAAAAAATGTAGAACGTAAACACGAATGAAATGTAGTCAAAGTCTCTGAATAGCTCCAGAATTGTTTAATATTTCATCAATTATGACGATTAGTAGATATAATTTCAACATAACAAGTAGGCGATAAAAAGTATCGAAATAAAAACGAGTTGATGAAACTAAAATGAAATTAGTTTCTGATAAATGTAGCAGGAAACGACTGTGACAACCGTGCGACGACAAGATTTCATTTTATAACGCGAATAATATATCATGCTTTCTCCGTATTCTTGGCCCGGTCTCAAAGGCAAATTGGGCCAAGCATCGCAACCAGGAAGACGGCTCAACCTGGCTCACGTAATGCACGAATAATATTCACTCGCTAATAAACATCTTTGGAATAACATAAATCAATTTTAGCACTTCACAATCGTTACCATTAATTGCGTTCTGGATGCCAAACTCTTTAAGTAGACCATA
Organism: Alcis repandata; assembly: GCA_949125135.1. Lineage (NCBI taxonomy): Eukaryota > Metazoa > Arthropoda > Insecta > Lepidoptera > Geometridae > Alcis > Alcis repandata. Next base: position 13,644,194 of record OX421225.1, read on the forward strand.
TAATTTAGCAATTTGATGGCAGTTTCATACGGTCAGCTTCGCCTGGATTGATCAAAAAGCGACAACTAAGCGGAGTTACAAACGCTAGAGAGGAATGACCCGAACAAATAGAAGTTTAAATTACATCCGCAGTTAACGAAAGATCCTCTAATGAGCGATCGTGATTACGTTGAATTTGGCGATAGTCGGGGGCCGATGACACGTGTTCGCTGACGCTATAAAGGTGGCCAGTGATGTCGGCACCAGAAATAGAGTACAGATCTAAGTAGCAGTAACGCGGGCTGCGGGCAGGTGAACCGCGCCGATTGCGCGGTGCTGCATGTGGCATGCTGCCATCGCATGTCGCGCCGCGCTGAGGTTACGGTCAACACGATAAAGGGCTGTTTTCTGTACTACATCATATTGGTCGGCGTGATCACGTGCGTATGTAGATGACGTAGGCAGAAAGCTCTGATTCCTATATTTTTAAACATGATGTAACAAAACCCTATCTCGAAAAAACGTGGGTGTTACGTATGTCGATTCGGTCAGTTATTCCTATAAATATTTCGGCGGTTAAATAAACCTTAGCCTGTTTCGCAAGTTCATTGCTCTTTACGCTGCCGTAGATATTATTTGACATTTCTTGGCCTTTGATGTTCTGCGCGTCATAATCTTTCTTAGCAGCTCGTCTCCTGCCGTTTCGCAGCTGACCCGAGGATCAAATGGTATTTTATCGTCAGTTGTCAAAACAAACGAGTCGGATAATATATTTTCCCCGTCGACTGGCTTACATCACAGTAGGTATTAAAACTATTTGGAAAATCAAAGAAATTCGTCAGTTGTAATGTTTCTAGAAATCTCGTATTGTTCTTGGTTCAAGGAATTACCTACGTTTATTCTTGCTTTGTAATTTTCATAGACAATAGGAACTAGGCATTCTTTGTATTACCGCATTTAAGGACACAAGTTTTATTTGTCATCGTAATATTTGAAACACGAAGCAGGTATTCGCTGGCCTACTTCTTCGTCTATTCTAGTGAGAGCTCAGGTATAATGTCTATTTCCACTTGGTTTCTTAACACTTTGACACAGTTTGCTCGCGCTATGCTCGATTCTAAGTGTAGAACAGGCGTTAAAATTTGAGTGGCTATGTGTTGAAATATTGTGGGTGTAATGTAAAGGTCCAAGGATTTGTCTCGGAGATATTTTGTTGCAGCAGATCTGTAAGCCAGCAATGAATTATAGACTGCTTCAAATTGGTGCCAATTCTATATTCCAGAAATGACGATGAAGAAGAGTCTGTAAAATTAAACTTACAACACTTTCTGAAATAACTTGGCTCGAAATGTATTGAAAACCTTAATTTAGTCTGTTTTCCACATCGACTTCACGAGTTCATGTGACCGCTCGGTCTCTTATTTCAAAGTTGCGATCACTGATCGTTTTTACCTTGAAGGCAATGCTTTTGTTTACGTTTGTAAATCAGTTTTTTTGTGTCGAATAGTTTTGGACAGCGTCAGAGAGCGTTAGCGTGGCCGCGGCATTCAATATAGCCCCCTCCGTCAACAGCTAAACGCTCTTCTTCGTTCGTTGCAAATCATCGTGTCTCAAAGTACAGGCGATATTTTCTTGGCAAAACTTCTTGTTTCAGTTTTTAGTTTATTTCGGGATGAGATCGCTTCCACTTTGTGTCATCTACAAATTGTTATAAGCTTTTCTTGTAATTAAGAACAATTGGTCTGGGAGTGGCCCGACTGTTCTACTACACTTCGATGAAGAAAATATTGCATGTTATGCGATAAGTGATGTTAACTTTTTCTTCAACTAATTTCAATTCATTACACCACATCTTGAGCAGAGAAAAAAATCGAATCGCATCCCTACAAACATAAATAACCACAAAGTCATAAACATTTTTATTAATCCGCATGATCATAAACAGTTTTATGTATTCGATGATTTTATAAAAGTAAAAAGGGTTGCTTTAGTCTTTCGCTTTAGTTATGTCCAACACTATTTTCTCACTAAGAAGATTGATAAAGAGTTGTAAAAGATGTTTCGATGCAGGAACGCTGCGCTCGAATCTGGCACTCGGTCCGATTGCATTCGATCTGGGTCACTGGGAGAATAACGCTAATCGATTTTAGGACCCGATGCGGAACCACGAAAGACGAAACATCACCGTTACTAAACATTTTATATTTAGCATGGCTCTAAAAACCTACGCTAGTCTTAAATAAATCGCAAAATGTAAGTAAGAAAATAAAGAGAAATAATAGAGCAGCCGGTTACGTAAAGTGGAAGATCATGTCAAATTACGGTCTCTAGTAGACACAGCTATAGTTTAACCAAAGCTAATCAACCGCCAGGCCTGGAAATTACTCTACCGAGAAGAGAAACGTTTTTAAACTTCAAATGAATGAATCAAAAGATTAAAGACACGAGCAATTAATGCATACCTTTCCGAAGCTTCCTTTCCCCAACACCTTGATAAACTGGAAGTCTTCTATCGTGTATTTCCTAAACCGAGGGATCGAGCGCGCCGGTGGCGTGAACCTTCCAGTTTTCCGGAAGATTCCGTAAGCTGTCGATTGCTCTGAAAAAACAAAACAAAATTGAAAAGCTCTGCCCGTTTTCTGCGAACCGAGGAACATAAATCAATCTGTCACTTTCTATAAAGGATGGTAGTGATTGATGAAACGAATGGCCCATTTATTCAAGTCACATGAACTGGAGCGAATGGGTGATATGAATATTATGCTGTGAAAATAGATTTTATCAAAGGAATTAGCGGGCCTCTCGACTCTAGAATCCAGATATATTATGAAGTATGAACATATTTCCGATGACTGCTTACATTTGAGAGTACAAGAACTATTTTTATATTTTAAATAAATGAGATGCTTTTAGTAAAATAATGTCCTTTTAGTCCTCATAAGTCATACGTCCAGAAGGCGTTGACACCCCAACAGGTGAAAGAACTGAACTCTGCTCGGTCACTTTTACCATAAAGATTCCATATAAACGTCTACGAATATTATCTTTACTCATTTATTTAATCTTACTCGTTATTCATATTATTACATCTAGGATAAGTACTAAAACCATTAGACCAATTATTTATTTGTTTATGTTTCTTACGTCATTTAAGTAGTAAATCTTAGTCTTAAAATAAGCAGTAGGTACCTATCTAATAAAATACGTAACGGATCATAATTTATTTGGGTTACATCACCAAATAATTGATTTATTGCTTTGTTCATGAGGCGAGCAAGAGTAATGATAATAAGTAATCTCCATCGACTATAAACAACACCGAAATAACAACCTGTAGCACCGGTGCGGTGCGCGGTGGCACCACGGATTCGTTGCCGACCTTTTAACACTTAATATTCACAGCCCCTTTGATGAACCATATGTAATAGGGACTCGAAAATACCGCAGGTATTTAGATCTCATTCCACATTTTGCAGGCGTGGGCAAAAAATATCGCATAAAACACACTGTGCGATGTCAACAAATTAATGTATGTGGATGAGCATTCAAGCGTTGGTGACTAGTGCGGTGGTAAAACCATGACACCGACAAGAGTTGAAATAATTCATTAGAACATTCTCCTAGCAAATGCAATAGAAGATACACAAAGATCAAAAGTCTACGCATGCTGAGCAGCTCTAGGTGTTGAGAACTTTTCTTATTCAGTCTCTTAAAAAGATTTTATTATGCTAGAATCTGGAGGTAAGTAGTTGATTTGATAGAGATTATGCAGAGTAAATATCTAGAGTCTAGATATTTACTTTACATTATTCAGCTCGTGATTCCGTTTTACCCGGCTTGTTTGGTTCGCTGGGGTCGATGGCAGTTATAATGATTCAAGTTCACGATTGTTTATATTCCGTTCTGCCATCGTTGATCGTAGTATGACATAACTCTCGGACAGCATGTGCGATATATTAATTCTCTTTCACCTCGGTGGGGATCGCGAGCGTCGCTAAAAATATTAGCTCCGACGGACCAATATCAAGGTCGTCACGATAATTTCGGATAATCACGGGATTTAGGCGAAAATACATTCCATTTCTAAATAAACTCTAGCTTTTGTGTTCCTCTCACCATCCCATGCTGCATAGGTGCTTTCTTATAAGCCACATCACGCAATTCTAACTCCGCTTTTTTTAAAAAAACAGAAAAGTATTTCGTTCTATTCATTGCCTACATCTTTCTTCTGTAGGTATATACCATCACTCCATCGAGCCACAAAAAGCGTCTTTTGCTGTCATTGATATAATTTTATTGTCACTAACTCATCCTACATTCCGTAACGTATAATCTTGTCCAATTAATTCAGAATAGCTGCTCTTGCAGCCTTTAATAATGTGACCAGAAATCAAACGCAAGACGTGTTTCATGTGATATTGTTAATTAAAAGCGTTGCTGCAGGGTTCGGCATTCATGTTGCACTATTTCATTCCTCAATTCTATTTTACGATATTTTGTAGAACTGTATGTAGCATCGGATGGTGCAATTGCTTGTGTCCTAAACTAGTAATTAATGTCTCCAATTAGTTTGTTTGGCAACGAATCTATCTGTTTCGTGCTTGCCGATCTCTACGTACAATGCAAATTTAGAACAGAATATTTCGCGTCGACAATACAAGACTATATATTTGGTGACGTAGTTCGGTTTGTAAGCTTTGCGTAGGTAATTTTAATCGTCTAGTAGTCTGGGCGAGAATGGCGGCTTTACGTAACAAATTATGACGACTTTCGATTATAACATTTAGTCTAGTGTGTGCAGTATAAAGGTCATCTCTTTCCTTTTGTATGACATTTTACTGTTCCTTTCCTTCTATTTTATTTCAAGCTTTTATTTAACTTGCAATGTTTGGTTAGGTCAAAACTTTCGACTAAATTTTGAACCACTTGAGCTGCCAGTGTTACTCCGATGACAGTGCAATAAAGTTTATTTATAAAAAGACTAGCTTCCGCCCACGGCTTCGCCCGCGTGGACTATACCTCGGGAACCGATAATTTTTCCGGGATGAAATTAATTTATCCCTCTTTTTTGAGAGCATGTAAAAAGCGTCATACAATGGAAGCATCCCTGCTTCTTTTTCAATGGCTCCAAAAAGGTCCGAGGTTTTGGTGACTTCTTAGTCGCTTTGGTAAAAATGTTTTTAGTTTTCGAGTTAATTAGCAGTTCCACCTCGAGGATGTGACTTTTCGAAGGTTTTGGATTTTTTCCGGATGTTGTTTACCCGCCTTAAGTTTAGTACATCTGTAAAGTTTCATTGAGTTAGCATCAAAACAAATTCTTTCTCCGTACTATCTTTACCACGCTATCTCACCCCCACTGGGGTTGATTTTCCAAAAATGGTGAAATAGGTGTTCGTTATTTTTTTAAGCTTCGTATATTTGTAAAGTTTCAATACCGTGGCGTCAAAAACAATGCTTCTCCATACTAACTTTAACACTCTATTTCACCCCTTTAGAGGTTGAATTACAAAAAATCCTTTCTTGGTACACGTTTACTCATCAAGACTATACACTCCATATTTCTAATTTCTACGACCAGCGGTCTAGGCTGTGCGTTGTCTGTCAGTGAGTCATTACAATTCTCTCTCCGTACTATATTTACCACGCCATTTCACCCCTTTAGGGGTTGATTTTCCAAAAATAATGAAACCGGTATCTATTACTTTTTTAGCTTAGTTTTGCAAAGTTAAATAATCGTAGCATTAAAAAAATATATTTCCATACAAACTTTAATACCCCGTTTCACCCCTTTTAGGGTTGACTGTCCAAAAATAATGAAACATGTATCTATTATTTTTTTAGCTTAGTACATCTGCAAAATTAAATGATCATAGCATTAGGAAAAAATATTTTCATACAAACTTTAACACTCCATATTTTAACCCCTTCGGGGGTTGATTTTCAAAAACCAAAAAAATAAGTGTTTATTATTTTTTCTAGCTTAGTATATTGGCAAAGTTTCGTAACCACAGCACCAAAAAAAAATTCTTAATACAAACTTCAATACTCCGTTTCACCCCTTTAGGGGTTGGTTTTTCAAAAATGATGAAATAGGTGTCGATTATTTTTTTAAATTTAGTATATTCGCAAAGTTTAATAATCGTAGCATTAAGAAAAATATTTTTTTCATACAAACTAAAACACCCCTTTTACCCCCTTAGGGGTTGAATTGGGTAAATTCCTTTCTTAGTGTGCGTCCGCTTTTTGATATAAAACTTTTGTCCAAATTTGACGTTTGTAGCTTAAGCGGTTTAGGCTGTGCGTTGATCTGTTGATTTTGATGCGTTGATTCAAACATTCAACACTCTGTTTAACCCTTTTAGGGGTTGATTTTCCAAAAATAATGAAACAGGTATCTAAAATTTTTTTATAGTTTAGTACAATTGCAAAGTTAAGTTATCGTATTATTAGGAAAAAAATATTTTTAAACAAACTTCGATACTCCATTTCACCCCTTTAGGGGTTGATTTTCAAAAAACAAAAAAATAAGTGTCTAATATTTTCTTAAGCTTAGTAAGTATATTTGCAAAGTTTCATAACCACAGCATTAAAAAAAATCTTCATACAAACTTTATTGCTCCGTTTCACCCCTTTAGGGGTTGATTTTTCAAAAATGATGAAATAGGTGTCGATTATTTTTTTAAATTTAGTATATTCGCAAAGTTTGATAATCGTAGCATTAAGAAAAAAAATTTTTTCATACAAACTTAAACACAATTTTTCACCCTCTTAAGGGTTGAATTGGGCAGATTCCTTTCTTAGTGTGCGTCCGCTTTTTGTTATAAAACTTTTGTCCAAATTTGACGTTTGTAGCTTAAGCGGTTTAGGCTGTGCGTTGATCTGTCAGCCAGTCTCGACATTCACTTTTACCTGTTTAACCCTTTTAGGGGTTGATTTTCAAAAAATAATGAAACAGGTATCTAATATTTTTTTTAGCTTATTACAATAGCAAAGTTAAATAATCGAAGTATTAGGAAAAAAATAATTTTATACAAACTTCAACACTCCGTTTAACCCCTTTAGGGGTTGATTTTCAGAAAACAAAAAAATAAGTGTCAATTATTTTTTTTAGCTTAGTATATCTGCAAAGTTTCGTAGCCACAGTATCAAAAAAAAAATCTCCATACAAACTTCAATACTCCGTTTCACCCCTTTAGGGGTTGATTTTCAAAAAACAAAAAAATAAGTGTCAATTATTTTCTTAAGCTTAGTATATTTGCAAAGTTTCATAACCACAGGATTAAAAAAAAAATCTTCATACAAACTTTATTGCTCCGTTTCACCCCTTTAGGGGTTGATTTTTAAAAAATGTTGAAATAGGTGTCAATTATTTTTTTAACTTTAGTATATTCGCAAAGTTTGATAATCGTAGCATAAAGAAAAAAAAATTTTTCATACAAACTTAAACACCCCTTTTCACCCTCTTAAGGGTTGAATTGGGCAAATTCCTTTCTTAGTGTGCGTCCGCTTTTTGTTATAAAACTTTTGTCCAAATTTCACGTTTGTAGCTTAAGCGGTTTAGGCTGTGCGTTGATCTGTCAGTCAGTCACGACCTTCACTTTTATATATATTGATATTTAAATATTTTTCCTTTCCCTTCTCTTTGTTTCTTAGTGCTTGCTTTTGAATACCAAAGTGTTGATTTTATAGTAGCACTGATCTTGATTGCATTTGATTTAATTTGTACTTATATTTGCATTTAATTTGTACTTATACATATTTGCATTCTGAATTTCGAGTTAGGTTTTCAGTATTCTGAGTAAGCTTCAAATTTTCCTGTTTGCGTAACATTTCCCGAGAAAACTTCAGTCATCGTTCATGAACATAAATATTAGGTAGTACACAGTATTAGGTCTAAAAGTCATTACCTGTCTTTCTTCGCCCACTTTTAAAATATTGTTAACCCTAATAAATTTAATTGGCTGTTTATTACAATAAAGGTATACAAAGCAAATAAATGAGTCTCATCGTTTTTTTAAATTGGAGATTTGAGAGACAAAAAAATTATTCGTCAAAAGAAAAACAGACTGACGAAAACTTCTTTTGATGAAATCGCTCATTTATTTTCCAACTTATAAACTTTGCGTAATTTTGCCCTCATTATTTACGTTTGCGAAGAAACGCACTAAAGTTTTGTTTACTGCCCACTGTAACCCAGTCGTAAACAGCAGCTATCATTCAATTTGATGAGTTGCAACGTTACAAAGGTCTTTGCAACTTGACTTGGTTTCGCCCTAAGAACTGCTGAAATATATTACCTCTAAAGCCATCGTAGGTCTAGCTAGCAGGCGCGGGAGATTTCATCTCTCAACTCTTCTTGTTACATTAATATTAGATATGCAATAAATTCAATCCTGCACTGAAATATAAATGGATCCGGAACGCGGAACATTATGATGTGGGGCGCGCCTGCGCCGTTACATATTCAGAGAAAGTTCTGTTATTTGTGAAGATATATTTTGGGATGATTTCGAACCACGGTTCGGCTATTGCCAATTGTGTCGGAATATAAAATCTCAATTGTTAGCAATCGAGAACGTTCTCGATTTAGAATTTGTTGAGCCAAGCTCTGAATAACATTCGGTCAGACGTACTCGTATTTTTAACGAGAGATAAGCTTTTATATACTTACAGAGATAGTAAATAATCACATTTTAGTTAAAAATTAGATGAAAGAACCAAACAAATTATGTTCAAGGGTGGAATGGAATGAACATGACACAAAAAATAACAATACAAGAAAAACATAAATAATAACTTAACTTAAATAAGTAAGTCGCTGCAAGCATGAAAGTTAATCAAGGAAAAGTCTAACTACACATAACTAAGATTCAAACAAACAAAACAAATCAGATAAAACAAGAAGAAAATTATTGGAAGAAACGATCAGAACAGAACATCTCGTATTTATAAAGGTCTCACCAAGCTCTTGTTCTAAGATGTCTGTGGCGGGCAATTGCGAAGTCGCATTGCTTGAAGACGGGCCCGGGCTGTCGGCACCTGTACATGGAAAATTAGTAATCTGCTCTCAAACTCATTAACACAAAACTTTTATATTGTTAAGTCAACCTTACATTAGAAACGCTTAGATCTAAAAGCAAATCAGTAGTGTTATTTTCTAAAGATTCTCTCCGGTTTGTTTTAGGCGATCCTAAATCTTTCTCTTCTAAATTTCGTAAGAAATATAAATAGAGAAAAGATCGGACATGTTATGTTATGCTTGTTATTTCGCAAAATTATTTAGTGGGCAGAAGTATTATTTTATACCCTGTTGTAACAGCCTGCTGACGGAATCGGACACGTTAAAAGTTACGAGTAGGAAGATTTATAAAGTGTATTCTGAAATTTATAGATGTTATTATTATACTTAGTGTGTAAAATTTAATATTTTGCGTGTTGCAGACATAATAAAACTTGAGCATATTCATATGAAACAAATACAGTAATGTAGAGATTATATTGTGCTGCTGTAAAAGGATGTTTTGATCAGATTTCAAGCGCGTGCGTGTGCATTCTATTTTTTCAAATTCATGAGAACAATACATAGTTTGAAAAACTTCCATGAATTTTAAACTTGTATACTCGTAAGTATTCCAAAACCAAAATTTTATGTGCTTGTGTTTAATTAGATTTTTCATACCTAAAAAATAGAGAAACTTGCTAAATCCGATTGACCAAGGTAACATTAGTGAACAATTCTATTACATTTTCTATGTAATGAGACCATCTTATTGGTTAGAGGTACTACCTAAATGACGTTTGAAATCTAGCCAATCAAATTGGAGATGACTGATCGATTTCCTAGTCACAAGACGCGAATAGTCGTCAGTCATCTGCGGAATATTGTCGTCTAGTGTGGATGTCACATGTTAGGAAAATTATATATCTATCGGTAAATACCTGTTTTACCTGTCCAATATCAAATAGGTAGAAGTAAGTAGGTACTAATCTGTTTATTAGGCCATTAATTATTATTGTCATCAACATACTTCTTAATTTTTTGTATCTAGTTTTGATTAGCTTTACAAACCTTTAATAATGTAATTCTTAATAAACGGTTTTATGTTAAAAAACATAGTACATTGGAATGTTTAAGATAAATGTACTAAAAACCAAAAAATAATAAAATAGATACAGTCGTGGGAATTATAAACATATGCATAGACTAGACTAAAATAAAACCGTGGGGCACGTCACAACGTCTCTAAGGCCCACTTGCAGAGGATACCGGGTTAAATTCTTAAACACAGAGTTAACTAAATCAGGGTTAAAATGTTATTAATATAACACAGGGATTGTGTTGCACCTTTGAAAACTAACCTAGAGTTAGCCAACCCTTGGCTAACCCGACAACCCTATATTTTACGCTGGCAATTTTTAGTGTCAATCTCACGATCTGACGTTTACTTTATACCCAACCAAATATGAATGAGCGAACGAGTGAACGACAATGTATGTCTATCTCTTTTACTCTACAGAACTTTTCATTATAGCTATCTCACGTATTTCAGCTTTTCTATTTAGTTGAATGACTTTCCGTTTGGGACGCTTTATATTTGCATCATTCGTTCAATTTGACGCCGTGCTATTGTGTTAATATTGTGATTTCTCATTTCCTGGATGAAAATATGGAAAAGAAACCACGTTTACGTGCCCCAAATTTTACAACAAGCGACAATTTGCTTCTATGTGATATAATAAATAAATATAAAAAAATAATAGAAAACAAAAAAACAGACGGAGCTAACCTCCTACAAAAACAACAAGCCTGGATGGAAGTGCATAAAGAATTTAATTCACTTGGCACTGGATATTCCCGTACGCTGGAAAGCCTACAGCAAAATTATAAAAACTTAAAAAAGAAGACGAAAAAATATGCATCTAGTGCGAAAATGGATATACCAGGTAATTATGTAGCTTTTCTGCAAAATATGTATGTACTGGACTAGTTTTTAAGCGCGAGGTAAATGTTAATCGAGCCGCTCGGGAACTGAGTATCCTATATTGGTATCTGGCTTTTATGCTATCTCTATGCCTATATAATTGAAATCGGTAATAGAACCCAGTAACCGTAGCAGAAAGAGTTATTTTATTTATCGTGTTACTATACCTTTACACACACTACTACACAATATGTATATTTATATATATACTGGCTCACATGGCACCAATCACCTAGCATATTGTTTGTTTTTACAGTTGATAGAGTCACTCTAATAGAGAATATTGAGGTGTATGGCACATCTTCTGAGGGCTGGCAAAATGTTGCTGATAATACAGGTGCACCGACAGAAATTTGTCAAGAACTATATACTGCTATGAGCAAGGAAGCGGATACACAAGAAAAGAAATTTAAAAGAAATATTATGCGTACAGGTGTTTACTATAGACTGTTATTATCATTTTGTGTGTTTGATTACTTCAATGTGCAATTTAGTTATTGACTGTTTTATTTACCAGGTGGAGGACCACCACCAAAGTGTGATCTTGATCCACTTTTGGATAAAGTCAAAGGCTTAGTTGGACCTGCCATAGATGGAGTATATACCATTTATGATGGTGACAGCAGCCTAATGGCATCCCAGGACGGAATATTACCCATAGAATCGAAAAATATGGATGATACTAGTTTATTTGATACAGGTAACTAGACATATTCACCGTGATTGCTCATTTAAAAAGATATTTCAGTTAAGAAGTAGTATGTATCGTGTTTAATTTCTTTTTCAGGTGGTGAAGGGCCAACAAAACCACCAAACCAGCAAACCCATGATGATAATTTAAAAGTAGAATATTTCACAAATGACAGGGCAAATTTAAAAAAGAGTCCCCATCGTTTATTAACTCGTGAGTATATATTGTATTGCACATAAGCTGGACTCTCACAGCAATGCTCTGAACATATTTTTTATATAATTCTGATTAATGAGACGAGCAAGTCGCTCGCCTAATGCTAAGCGTACATATACACGTATATGTACGTACATATACGTACATATACATACATATGAACTAACTTACCTGTGTGTACAATGTAATCTATGTTTAATTTTATTCAATAAAAACATAACACTTTCTTTTTGGAGTCGAAATCTTCTGTGAAACGATTTATCCCTTTGTGAGTTGTAATGATCGGTCCGTTCTGCAACTCTTCTATCATAAAAATCTGAACTAATAAATTCGACTACCTCTTCATCGTCATCAGAAAATAATCCATCTATCATTGTTTAGCACAAAATTATTATTGTCTATTTTAACCTCAAAATCAATCCGTAGTGGCATAAACTATTGTCTTCGCTCTAGTAAAATTTTGACACTATCGATGAAGTGTTAGCAACTTAACCCTCCAATTTTGGTGGGTTAAATATTTACAAGATTAACACAAGGTTTACCCCTAACTCTTGGTAGCGCAAGACGATTTATCCGTTTAACCTCAAATGAGCAGTTAACTCTGTGTTAAAAAGATAACCCGGACTTCTGCAAGTGGGCCTAACTTAACTAACTTAACTCTCCCCACGGTTTTATGTTGGGCAAGAAAACCGTGGGACGTGCCCCACGGTTTTATTTTAGTCTAGTCTATGCATATGTTTATAATTCCCACGACTGTATCTATTTTATTATTTTTTGGTTTTTAGTACATTTTTTTTATTGTTTTATAAAACCGTTTAACTTAAAATTTTTTTTTACCTATTTTTATTTTCTAGTTTTTAGTTTTTATTTTATATAGTACATTGTATTATACTGGTTGAGCACTTTCATTTGATACCCATATTGATGGGATCGATAAAACCTACGTTATCCGCCATTTTGTAGCGGCCGCCATCTTGTATTTCAATTTTTTATAGTGTATTGTATTCTGCTTGTTGAGCCCTTTCATTTGATACCCATATTGATGGGATCGATAAAACCTACGTTATCCGCCATTTTGTAGCGGCCGCCATCTTGAATTTCAATTTTTTATAGTATATTGTATTCTGCTTGTTGAGCCCTTTCATTTGATACCCATATTGATGGGATTGATAAAACCTACGTTATCCGCCATTTTGTAGCGGCGGCCATCTTGAATTTATAATGATAATGAATAAACATAATTGTATTGTCACCAAAATCCAAAGTGTATACAAAATTTCAGATAAATCGGTTGACAGGAAGAGGGTGAAATTTGAATTACTAAATTTGACCCAAGAAAAAAGAAACGTGAGCTAAATAAAACCGTTTAATAAAAAGATATTTCAGTTGATCGCAAATTGAATCAAGATCGTTGTGATTCCCACACTATGCATTAGTAGACAGACTGGAATCATAATATAAATATCAACCCTCATGTTTTTTGTTGGTGTTCTTTGCTTTGTTCCAACTGGGATTATTACTCATTGTATACTCGTACCACCTGATTCTTGTTTAATTTTAGTTGTTAGAAAAGAAAGTAGAAACCATTGAATTTAAAACAAATCGAATGAGATCATTTACGTGTATAGTATTTTCACCTGGAATTACTGCAATTGATTTATTTCTTACAGGTGATTGGTGAAAGATTGGCCGATGTCCAGACAGTTTCACTCCTACGCACCTCTGTACCGCACATAAACAAATACGCAGTATTTTCTTAGTCTACTTTACAGAAAATAAATGATTTAGTAAACACTAAATATAAGTGGTCTGGAACCTGGAACACAATATGATGAGGCACTCAAGAGCAGAGATGTAATATTTAATTTTGTGTTTTTTGAACGACCTGAACTTGAACTTCAGGCTGTCGTATGATTCGTGCAATTTAACTTGCAAGAATTTTAAATCACAGTTTAATTCCATCTAAAAATAACATTAAACCAATAAACAGACGTTCCCTGTACCTGAGTAGAACTAGCCAATAAAACGTTGCTTTATTTTGAGCGAGACGTCTGACGTCGCTGTGACGCCACTGGTTCCATTTACATGATAACGTGAACATCTGTCTGTGATATCACCAGCTAAAGTACATTACAAACCTTTCTTTGATGCTGTTCGCGAGGCCAAAGCTTCCACCAAGAGCCGCTGGTTGACTCCGCATAAATTGGCTGTCAGCTTTTCACATTTCCGATGGCAGTTTACATCGCAGTCTAGAACAAAGTAACGGCATGTCCTGGTGCGGCTGCTGGGACTGGATCCGTTTATACATCTATGTACATGGTGTGAGTTTCGCTCGAAGCCATGCAAAAGCAACATGCATCCGTGGAATTGTTGGTTAGGTTAGTCTACTTATTGACATAGGTTCTCCAATCTTTAAGTCTGAAAAAGGGTTCATGATACGTTAATTTACCTTTTTTGATTTGCATGAAAGAGGCGGGTGACGTCGGCGCTGAAGAATCAAATCCAGAGTCATTGGATCCAGTTGAAGTTCGTCCATCTGTGTTATTTTCGCATTCGAAAAATTCTGTGGAACCTTCACTGGTATCAGATTCTTCTTCTTCTTCAGACGATTCTTCGTCAGATGATGAGTCCGAAGAATCCGAGGAATGAATTACCTGAGGTACTCGTTTTTGCAACGGTCGCGGTGTCGCTATTAATGGTTTGAGCGATCTTTCTTCCTTTACCGGTTTTTTAGAACTTGGCGTCAAATTCGGCGCATTTGTTTTAATTGATAATTGCTTAATTTGTTCTATTTGTGTGTCGTCAGCCTTAGGGTTTTCTGCTATTGTCTCCGTCTTTAGTTCGTTTTGTACTTTTTCAGAGTCACTTTGCGGACTGATTTTTGGAATGTTTTCAGATTCTATCGCTATGGGTATTTGAGGGATTGCAGTGCTATGTGTATCTTTAGGCGATACGGTATTGTTGATTGAAGTTGTGGATGATGTAGATTCTTGTTGTGGTGTTTCAGTCTTTGTTAACAAATCCACTGGTGTTATTGAGTTTGATTCAGCATTCTGTTTACTGGTTGACACTGGTTGAATGTCGACTTTTGTAGAGACATTTGCTGAACTATTATCAGTCTTATTTACTACACCATGAATTGGACATATTTGAACAGATTTAGTATCTTTTAATTTAGGTGACTTCTTTGCTTCTTGTTTTTTGACTAAACTTTTCGGATCTGATTTTTTAGCAGACTTAAGTTTTTTGGGCACACTATTTTTGTCTTTGGCAATACTTGGTTTCGTATCAGCCACGGTCGCTGTGCTGTCTACATTTTTGTCACTTAAAGATATTAGCTTTTGAACAGGTTTAGTTACCGATTTCAGCTTTGTTTCTTTGCCAGAATTATGCTCGGTTTCTTCTTGGGGTTTAACTGATGCTATTTTAGTTTCTATGGCTGTTGGTGCACTAAACTTTTCCACTGTGTTCTCTAAGACTTTCTTGGTAGCGTCATTTATTTCGTTATCAACTTTTGCATTTTCATTATGAAGATTTAATTCATTTTGGGATGTTATTTTCAATTTGTCTGGTTTTGTTAATGAACTGGTGGTTTTAATTGGCGCATCAATTAAGGGTTTACCAGGATCACTTTTTTCGTCAGAAAGGTTTACGTTTTCTTTAAGATGACTTTCGGATTCTTCTTGAGATTTCGTAGATGCTGGTCGTTCGACCTTTGGTGTGTCTGTTAGGGAATCAGTGTTTTTCTTAGTTGGTATATCCTTTAAAGCTATGCTAGAAGTGTCGCTTATTTGTTTGTTTTCTGATACTTTTATGGAATCATCTTCCGCTAAATCAGATTGCATTTGTTGGGTTTTTGAATCTGTTGTATCGAATCTTATCTCAACATTCTTTAAAGAAGGCAATATTTTTTCTGACGTTGGGGTCTGTAAGCAAACTATTTCATTTTGATTTTCAATTAGCTTATGTGATTCTTTTAAGTCATTTTTCATATTTTTCATGTCTGGTATTGGTTTATTGGGTTCAGATTCATTGGTTATAGGTTCTGGCGTAGATTTTTCCTGCGCACTATTCAATTTCGATACAGAAATTGGTTCTGCAGGTTTATACTCAGTATTTTGTAACTGTGTGATATTTTCTTTAAAATCTGTAATTATTTTTGAATCAATTTTTTCTTTGTTCAAGCCAGCAGTATTTTCTGAAACACTGTAAGATTCTTGTTTACTACAACTACTCATTGTTTGCTCAGGTTCAGGATCGACTTCAGTACCAGTGCTACTACTTTCAGATACAGGAATATTTTCAATCGGTGCCGCTATTCCTTTGTGTGATATTTCTTTTGTAAGATTTAAATTAGAAGAATTATTAATCTCATCCGATATATTTAGATATACTGCATCGGTGCTTTCAGCTGTATCTGGAATTTCTGCATCCCCATCTTCAGGATACCAAAATACTGCACGTTTGTGCTTTTCTTTCACTTCATCTAGATTTTGCTTTCTTTTCATCAGATAAACAGTTTCTCTTTTGCCAATTTTATCCCAAAAGTTACCGTCTTCAGGTTCTGGCGATTTAGGATCACTGGTTTGTTTAGTTTTTTTCTTGATACTGCGCCGTTCTTTGGTATTTTTTAGAGGAGCTGGTATTGTAACATCTTCTGTCGTGTCTTCTACAGTACTGGTGAAAATTATTTCTTTTTTAGGTAAATTCACTTTTTCTTCTACCGTTACATTTTCAATTCTAAATTTTAATGGACTAGTCGGAGGTGATATTTCAACAGACGATGTAATTTTCGTTTTTAATTTTGGTTTTGGTTTTTCGTCTGTCTCATTAGTTTTTATAGATGTTCGAATTTCCTCTATTGCTGGTAATTCAGTCTGCACTGGGTCTTTGGGAAACTCTGTGATCGAATCTAGTCTGCTTATGCTTCCTCCCGAAAAAGATTTTTTTAAGCTTCGTCTTTTACTGAAAGATTTAGAATCTTTGCTATTTCCTAATGATTTAAGGTTTTGGTGTAGTGACTGATCCGATTTTGTGGTTTTTAAAGGATTTTTTCTGCTGCTAGACTTTTTATTATTTATCGATTCAACGATAGTATATGATTCTTCTTCAGTAACACCAACTTTACTTAAATCCAACGCTTGAGTGGTACTTAAATTTTCGTTTTTTATGAGAGCGTCTAGTACACTAGCTTGTTCAGCTAAAAGTTCCATAGAACATCTTCTATCTGGGGATTTACACGGTATCGGCACTTCGTTGTTTGGCTGTAGTGTTACAGGTAGAGTTTTAGCTATTATTTCTGTACTTATATCGTTGTCCCCTATTTTAGCTTCTGCTTGAGCACTATTATTATTCACTTCATCACTATTATTTTTCACTAAATGTGTTTCTACAAATTTGGTGCCCAGCGATTTCTTTTCCTTCTTTTCTGGATAATTTAAATCTTCAGAAAACTTTTCCCTCCAATTCTTCGATTCGTTAGTCTTCGTTTCCGTGTTAGTGTCGGGGACAACTATCGAGTCTTCTACACTCGCATTTTGTATAACATCTCGCGGTTCCGTCGTCTCGACAGGTTTCCGAGGAGAATCTCTCTCTCTTCTCTTTACCGTGTGAAGTCTCACGACGGTTCTTCCACGTTTAATGGTGTTTCGTTGAACGCCAGGCGAAGAATCGATACCCGTTTCCGGTTTGCCGTCCACTCGAGGCATAAATGGACTCTTTTCTTTGTCATCTATCGACGGCTCCTTTTGCAACGGCGGTTTAAAGGGAGTAATAGGCGTTTCGATCGATTTACGCCGGTACTTATCTTTGGAAACGTCAATGTCCGCCGTGTTTATATTTATAGGACGCTGAGTATACTGCGTACCGGTGGTTCCGTAGCTTCTTTTCGAAAGCGGAATCCTTCTCGGACTGCTCACTCTCACCGGACTCGAGGTGCCTCTCTCCGAAATGGGAGTCAGCATCGGCGAGTAGCTCCTGCTCAATCCGGGGATCCATCTCGAGACGAGGGGAGTGCGGGAGTAGCCGGTGATCGAGGAGTGGTTGGTGTAGTTTCCTCCGGGGTTCAGATACGAAGCACTGTACGAGGTCCCGAGCGGAGAATACGAGCCGGTGTAACTACTGTAGGGGTTGGAGTAGGACGAGCCACCGCTGTAGTACATGTTCGATATGTGATCGGAATAGAGCGGCATGTTGCCGCGATACACAGCGCGCGGCGACCGACGGCGAGCGCGCGCGCAGACTGGCTCCCGGCGGCGCGGCTGCAGGTGCGCCGCCCGCCCCACCGCCGCGCCGCCCGCCCGCCCGACACCAGGTGATTGATGGATGACGGAATGCAGACAATTATAGACACCTGTGACACTCGCTTTGTTTTCGGAAGGAAGTTTTTAGTAAAAATTCGATGAACAAAGTATTTTTGGGTTCGATAAGGTGATCACTCGCAGTCTATAATTAATTGAGTCCTAAAATAATTTCAAATGCAGTCCAAAAGACGCATATACCGAGATCTAAATATACGACTTTACGCGTGACTATTTATTTTTAGAGCGCGTTAGTAGGCAGATAACTATTGTCAACGTAGGAGTTCGCTCCTCCAATAAGCGGGCTTCAAAATAGCATGCAGGCGATAATAGCCGAGAATGTTGTGAATGGTTGCATAAGTATTTAACTGTATGAAATTCCTTTAAAAACATCGGTGCACACTCTATTCAGAATTAAAAATAGGTATTTACACTAATTAGTAGTAAATTTATTATGCTCTAGAATCTAGATAATGTGTAGGTACCCGTGTAATTTATCGATAACAAAATCACAAAGTCAAAGTTGTTGTGATGAAATTGTTACAACAACTGTTACGTAGAAAAAATATATATTATAGGTAGGTACATCACGTAACTACTCCTTAACAATTCTGATTAGCAATTCCCTGTCGTTTGATTTTTGTAACACTCAAATAAATTAGTAACCCTAGACTAGATCCCTAATGCCTCAAATCGAAAACGAAGGAAAATAAACTGGCATTATTTTCAGCAGGTTCTTTTTTACTCGTCACCATAAGCTAACCAGATTTACGCTTTCGAGTCTTGTACAATGTACAGGCTAATTACCTTGTACCGTCCCTAAAATAGCACAGGTCAATTTAAAATATCGACCGCCAATCCGCCACTCCAGCTATTTTTTATTTTATTATAGGCTTGCGTTTGACCGCCATCTCGTCTGATGGTAAGCAACGATGCGGTCTACGATGGAGCACGCTTGTCTAGAAAGAACCGATTTACTCGCGACTTGAAGACACCCAGATTATATCTATCGAGAATGTCGTCATCTACTGCCCCCAGAATCCAGAAAGTGAGTCTACTTTCCACCCATTAGGTAATTGCCGTCCAAAGCTAAAGAACTGCATATTTTCACACTACTTTGTTTAAAAAAAATAATTGCTCAAAACAGAAAATTTGATTGTAGCAAATAAATAAATTATTTAATAACTCAGTATAGAAATAATAGGGAATTGCAAATAGGAGATTGAACATCTTATAATTCAGGGTGACGAGCGCTGTGCTTGATGCGTGTCTTGATTCATAACAATTCAAAATTCAGGGTGGCGCAGACCTGTTATGAGCGAACGTGACGATTAACATAAGGCGAGCGATTTGTCGTCTCGTCACTCAATAGCACGAAAAAAATTATTCATTAGCTGTATAAAACCCTTAATTTGTATATTCTTGATTATTTTTGAGTCTCTCGATAAAAATTGAGTAAATACTTGCAAAACTTTTTGAACGCGAGAATATTCTACGTTACAGATTGAACTTGCTTCTTCTATGAATAAGCTTTTTTAGAAGAACGTGTATTCTGATTAGTCACCGTACTTTAATATTTGAAGAGTAAAATGCAAAACAATGAATGCCTTTTGTCAGTTTTGTTTATTAAGCAAAGTTACAAAAATAAAAACGTTTTGAGGGACAAAATAGAAAAGCAAAGCGAGGTTAGTAATCACGAAAGCGAATCATCGTTTTTTAGTTTGGATGCAAATAAAATGCAATTAGCACAAATCGAGCAACAACACACAGATCCAGTCCCCGCAGAGATTTTCAAACGCTACTAATAAAAATGTGCTAAAATTATTATAAAATTATATTAGCAAGATTTTAAAGAATCCTAAAAAAAAATTATAGACTGCGCCGCGTCAACTGTTACTGTCTAATGAAATTGTTGTTCTTGATCACTTACTTATCTTGATAAAGCCAAATATATGTATGTGCTTAGCTTTACCAAGATCACGATTTATTGAAGATACTTCCTTCAAAGCATTCAATGTTTTTTATTCAATGATTGGCTTGCATCTGACCGACATTACGCTTTTGAGGTTATTTTAATTAGTTGCCCAGGCGCGGTGCAATAGCATAACATTAAGCGACTCTTGAAAACTGATCTATGGAAATTTATTAGTTATTAGATACGTAGTTCCCGAGATCTTGTAAGTTAAACAGACTGTCCTCTTGCGATAAAGTCATTGATTTTCATTAAAAAAAAAGAGAACAATTTTAAAAGCGCACTCGGAGTTGTTTTACTCCTCACTGAAGCGCATACGCATCTAGAACCCCTCTATATGAAACCAATCTGAATATATAAAGCTTCCCTTCCCCTTGATGCTTTGGTGCTTATACATCAATCGAACGACGGCCAACCGATGTCATCGATCGATTGGTATGTAGGCACCCTTAGAACCATACATTATAACGTATAGAAAACATACACAGAACATTTTTTTTTTATTTTTTTTTTATTCAATTATAGGCTTGCGTTTGACCACCATCTCGCCTGATGTTAAGCAACGATGCGGTCTACGATGGAGCACGCTTGCCTAGAAGGAACCGATTCACTCGCGACTTGAAGACACCCAAATTATATCTATCGGGAAACACCCACTCGGGCAAAGTATTCCACACTCTGGCAGTGCGCACAATAAAAGTGGAATCAAAGCGTTTCGTACGAGTTTTTGGTATATCTACCATATAACGATGTCGCTTTTTTGTGCCCTTTGTGGTCCGATAATAGAATGGGCTAGAGGGAATAAGGGCGTGCAGGTCTGACGCACACTCCCCGAAATGTATCCGATAGAAAACCGACAGACTACCAACCTTGCGGCGATGCTCGAGACTCTGGAGCTTAGTCCGAACAAGAGAGTCTTTGCCTATGAGCTTTTTGGCACGTTTCTCAATAGACTCCAACGCCTCAAGCTGGTATTTGGCTGATCCGTCCCAAAGGTGAGAACAGTACTCCATGCACGATCGAACTTGTGCTTTATATAGTGACAGCAACTGCTCCGGCGTAAAGTACCGCCTCACCTTCGAAAGGATACCCAGCTTCTTGGCAGCCAATTGAGCCTTGGACTCAATATAGGAGCCAAAGTTGAGGGTCGACGTCAGAGTAACGCCCAAAAGTTCTAGATTGTCAGCTGTCGGAATGGACACATCACGGAAAGTAGGAGCCAGTTGAAATGGGCTCCTCTTTGCGGAGAACAGACACGCCTGGGTCTTAGTCGCATTAAACTTGACCAGATTGGCATCACCCCAATCTGAGACAGCCTTAAGGGACAAGTTCATGCGCTCGACCAACATAAGTTCTATGTTGGTTGGTATCTACAAGTATTATATTTAGTACTTAGAGAATTCGCAAAAAAAATCAAGAGGGTTCTTATTAGTCTAGACTTGACTTGAATTTAACAAGTACAAAATGTGAGTAAACAAAAAATACAAATACACCTTAGACGAATATATTTATTTATGGCAGATACTTCATCATAGAACCCCCTCCTTTTGCTAGCCTAGTTCGAGTCGTATCTGGACCGACCGGGGCTCGGACCAGGTGCGATTTGGACAAAGAACCTCTTTTTGCTAGTCTAGACGATTCTAATCAGATTCGTATCTGGGGGTCGGACTAGGGTCATTAGAGTCCGTGGAAGAGTGCAAAAATGAGCCCATAGCCCCGGAGGATAGCGTTAAGGGGAACACCCAGGGTTTTTAGTGGGTAGGCCGCCACTAACTGCCGGGCCAGGGAGGGTCATAAAGGATTTTCCCTGGGTCAAAAAAAAAGGTAATAAGAGTAAAGTTTAGTAAAGCAGTTACCTTCACACTTGAGCTCGGGCTTGAAGAACCCGTAGAGCAGCCCCCCGCAGTGGTCGCAGAAGGTGGGCGACACGAACTGCTGCGCGCGGAACCGGTGCGGCACGTCCACCTTGAAGCGCTCGCGGAGGTACTGCCCGGCGGCGGGGAACGAGGATACGATGAGGGAACACTTTATTCACATTGACACATTGGCAAAAAGAAAGCATACACACAAAAGATATATCTAGGCAAGACATGATAGGGATATATCTCGGTTTCTTTTAGGCAGGCATGCGTGCTCCATCGTAGACCGTATCGTTGCTTACCATCAGGCGAGATGGCGGTTAAACGTAAGAATATAAAAGTATTGGCGTGAAAGGTGGTCTAGGTAGGTCAAGAGAATGCTTCGTAGAATGTGCGGGATTTTATCAAAAAATGTGTGGCAATTAATGATGTTTCTATCTCGACGCTGCGCTGTTAAACCTGCGTCTGCTCGACCGGCATCGGTGGGAAGTGGCCCTTCGCTCTCGGCTCGATAGGGGAACCGCACAGTTACTATGTATCAGTACAGCTATGGCACCGCACAGTTACTATGTATCAGTACAGCTATGGCACCGCACAGTTACTATGTATCAGTACAGCTATGGCACAATTACTGCAATGTCTCTTCCTTATTCGCTATCCTCTACTGGATTTTGTTTTCATTATGACAGCGATGTAATAAAAAACGCGGCCTGATGCTTGTTCTAACTAGAACTAGAAGAACACATTATATGAAGCCTTACCTTTAAATCTTCTTGAGAATTCATGACTTTAGTTAAATCTACCAAAACCCAGGACCTTGGCCCTGAGAGAAATTGAAATGTAAGCCGTATTCCGCGTTTCATTTTAGTGTATTCGAATGTACCTATGCCCGTATTCTGTATTATTGAAACACGGAAGTAGAAATTTTAAATTATTTTGTTAATGCCACAAAGCTTAGGTACATTCTCAAGGTTTTTTTTTTATTTCAACATTTCAACGGATTGTCCATTAGTTCTCCTCCCGACCCAGCCCAGAAACCCATCTTCTATACCAACGAGTAAATTAGTGGTCCTCACCACAGTAGCGTCCGACTGCGCCGAGGAGCCCGGGCACTTCCCCAGCAGCTTGCTGTGGCAGCGCTTGTGCACGGCGGTCTGACACACCGCGCACCGGTACCCTACAAATGGAAACAAGATACGTTGTAAATTCATGTTTTGTAATCTTTTTTCGAGGGTTTGTCGCTTTGCGAGTACGCCAGCCCCGTTCTTTTACATAACACATGCAAATTCAGAAAGGACTAGAGTCTAAGGGTGTTACCAGACCAATCGATCGATTGTCGATCGACGGCATCGATCGATGGTAGAATGGAATAGTCGACGTCGATCGATATTTTCTACCAGACCAATCGATCGATCGTCAATCAACGGCATCGATCGATGGTAGAGTGGAATAGTCGACGTCGATCGATAGTTTCTACCAGACCAATCGATCGATGGTAGAATGGAATAGTCGTCGTCGATCGAGCTGCTTGATCAGCCGCGCCAAGCGACATCGTATATCGTATACATAGTACGAGCAACATCGTACTGGCCAACAACAACGCGTCCTCTTGTGAATACATTTTGAAAGAAACTGATAGAATATAGCCGGAGTTAATCGATCAACGTCGACCGGTGCCAGTAGTCGAACAGTATCTGTCGATCAATTAAAGTTACCAGACCAGTCGATCAACATCGATCGACGTTGATCGTTGCCATCGACCGGCAATCGATCGATTGGTTAGTCGAACAGTATCTGTCGATCAATTAAAGTTACCAGACCAGTCGATCAACATCGATCGACGTTGATCGTTGCCGTCGATCGACAATCGATCGATTGGTCTGGTAACACCCTAAAGGTTCAAATTTTACATTGATCATGGTGAACTAAAACTGTAAGTTCGTACACGACTGAGTGGCTAGCCGTGGTGTCCAGATTTTTAAACCACCTAAATAAAGGCGTCTGATAGATTGAGCTCTGGCGGTCTAAAATTTATCGAGTTATCCGAATCACGGTAGCGCCCATTTGTAAATGCCACCTGCTGTCACCCATCCGAACACTGACGCTGTTGTTTGTTGCTCAGTTCCTAACACTTAGTCGAGCTACGCTACGAGCGCTCGGCTCTCCTTATCACATATGGGTGGGTGCAGTATGTAGGTATATTTACATCATTTGTCTCTGTCATTCGTCATAACTAAATTTCCATGCTCTTCCTTCCACGCATGCTCAAACTCAAACTCCGACTAGTCTTGTTAATACCAAACAATTATAATCACAGCGGACGCATTAGTGCCAGCTGGTGCCAGCACCGTCGAGGTAGACTATATTAGGTCAATCAAAAGTCGTAAAACTGCTTTCATGGTTCTGATAAGATTTACCCTGGAGGGTTTTCCTATCAAAACCAGAACTGCCAGATAAACTAAAATGAATCGTGAACTTACCACGGTCAGATACGATTTAAGTCAAAGCTCAGTGCATTACTCATATGGTGAGAGAAATAGTAATGTCTAGACTGGTATAAAAGGAGTTGTGTTGTTCTCGTGCCAATGTTTTGCGGCCACGGAATTCGAATTCGATCTCTGGTTGACATATTGACACGGATTTGAAAGAGAGACGATAAAAGATTCAACACAAATGTGGCGGGATCGAGAAAATTTTTAATTGGTGTTCCATAGCCAAAGCTTAATATCTTATGATAATCTTATAATATTGGATGGTAGGAAGGTTTTTGCCCTGCAGTGGGACGCTAATGGCTCAAAATAATAATAATAACCGTAATCGTAATTATGGTTAGATAAAGTATTGATCAAAGCCAAGAGCAAAATCATAAGGCACAAGAAGTAATTTTAGAAATTGGTTTTTACCCTGCCTTCTTTGTCTATATGAATTAATAAGCCTCATCTTTATAATATGTTACACTACAAAATACACACCTTGCTTGCCGAACCCCCATAGGAACTCCTTGCAGAACGCGCAAAACGTTGGCTGCCGAAAGAACTTCGCCACGAAGCGATGCCCGTTCACTTCATGGACTCTGAAATTGAAGAATAGACGAATTAGTTCCAAAATAGTCTGAAGGAATTTTTGTAAAAGCTTAAGCTGTAGGATTCTACCCACGTCACTGATTGGTTCTTGCGTAAAAATATGATATTCATGTTTCTGGTTCATGATCTTGAAATATTTCTACGTCATTATAGGATTAAATCCAAGTTGTGAGTGTTTCAGGAACACAAAACGGCTGTGATGCTTCCAAGCAACAAAATAAGCAGACGGAAGTGACAAACAGTGATGGATGACGGCCAGTCTCAGCTACGTACCTAGGTACCACCACCACTTATGTTTATAGTTTGGTACGCAACGCACTAGCCAAAAAGAATCTTAAACTCGTAACGCGGTACATTCAGATCAGACAAGTGTGGAGGCGTAACCTACCGTGACAAATTATTGCTTCCGAAAACATTTAAACTCAGCTTTTTTAACATAACATGAGCAATCAGAGGGATCTTCAGACATATCGTCGATAAAATAAAGACAGTACTGAACGATGACGGTGTATAGAATTTTTGGTAGAACTTAGTTTTAAAATGGGGATTTGGCCTTAGGAAGTCACTTCTCGTATGTCAAAAATAGCTAAACGAGCGATCCCTTCTCGTTTATGATAATGTTCCGCATATTTCAACTGGCGCGTGCGAGGTGCCGATGTTCGAATTACGATGTTGTTGTTTGTTTTGCCTATAGGTAGCTATAATATTACGAGTAGGTATAGTAAACATTCCACTTGTAGCGATAAAAGTAAAAGGGTAGGTAGAATGGATTATTATAGAATATGATATGTATCAAGAAAAAAAGAAGAGATCATTCCAAAAAACATAATCTTGATAGATAATATTAAAGGTAGGTATTGCTGTGTTTAAAAGTGAAACTCCTTCTTGCAATTCAATTCTAATTGCATGCATCGAGCATAGGATTACCGTGGCATGCATATTTTGGCTTCCTTCGTAGTAAATGCAACATTATTTCCAACATTTCATCTAAGTCACTGAAGGAACAGTGTCTATGCCCTAGCCGAGAGCAATACTCTGATACTTCAAGTAACTTAATTCGGGCTAGACGTTGGCATGAGGGACTGCACAGTGGTGCACAGTACCTATGCACCAGGTGGGGCATTCGTGCAAAACTCATCGTCCCAATTCTCTTTCAACCCAATCATGCGAAAACGGCTAACAGGTTTGAATGAAATTAGGTATGGATGTAGCTTTTAATTAGGATTAACGTAGGGTACTTTTTATCCCGAAAAATTTAACGGTAGAATTGAGGGTCAAATCGCGGAACGAAACTAGTAAGACAAATAAAGCAGATATATACGAGTAAGTATTTCTCACTTGTGGTGCTTGATAGCCCCGCGGCGCTGCGTGATCCGCTTGCCCCGGGAGCGGCGCACCAGCCCCTCGCCACTCTCGCCGCAGCCCCCGCCCGGGATCCACTGGAATCGATGCAGAGGCAAACATAAGTTTTGTATAGAACACATTATTTTTAATAGTGATGCAGATAATTCATTTGCATTTTTTTCTATCGCACATGCACTTAATAGAAATTCGTCGGTAGGTAAATAAAACATAGTTAGCTGGTTGTGATATTGTTCAGATATTCAGCTTAGTGCTATTTAAAAGTTTTAGTAGGAACAAAAATCCCTAGAAGCCGTTCAAGTCAAAGCTTCTGTGATGACTAGAAACATTATTTCTCCCCATAGTTACTTCATCATTATCTACGAGCTAATTACAGTAGGTACCTAAGGGATGACTAAAATTTTCATATCCGACTCCATCGCTCGCCTTTCTTTTCGCTGTCTGTGGTGGTGCCAAAATTATGAATCATTAGACTGCAGCATACATTCGAATGGACTAGGCTGGATACAAACAAACATTCGTACCTATACATTTATTTTGTACCCTATTCCATCATACCACCTCGCACCTATCAGTTGATCTCGCTACTCTACCTACCTACTTACTAACCTTACCTACTCTATTTTTTTTTCATATGTATTTTCAATAGTATCGATCGATTGAATAAGAAAGAGATTGACGTAAATTTCCATCTGAGTGGTGAAGATGGCAGCCAATAATGATATCACTGTCCAGTGTCCACAGCTGGGCGCGCGATGCATTGTCGCGCACCGACTCGTACGAGCACAATAGAATGCGAGTCGCGTCGCTCCGCCCGGCTCCGCTCGGCCGACACGACGCCGCGGATTGTTTACATAAGCAGCTACAGCGCACATGTGTTGTGTATCGTGTACCGCGCTCCGGACGCCGGGCAACGGCTCGTTTACAACAACACCACGAACTCGCTCGAAGCCAAGATTTTTCTCTCCGTCTAAATCAGAAATTGGACATACCCGAAACCACGACGACATCGCAGTGTGCCGCAGTGGCATCGCCAACTCACACGTCACATCCACGGGCGGAGGCGGGCAAAGATGCCATATTCGATAAAGATAGTTTGTTGTGCTAATGTAGCTCCCTTTCAGCAGAAGGGACACAACTAGATCGGACGGTATTTGCATAGAAAGCGTCGCGCTCAAGGCCCGCGAATTCCCTGGCATGAATCCGGACGATTACATCTGTAAAATATAGCGTGTACCTACCTATGTCAAATCGCCAAAATTGAGAGCCAGTTTGTCATATGCAGTGTGGATGTAGTCGTCACATGATTGATTGGTGACTCATGGTAACAGCATTACTACGCGGGAACTTTGTAATTAAATATTTGAGAAAGAATTTGAATAGGGTAATTCTTTGACTGAGAAAAAGTTGGTGTAGACATCCACTAAGACAAAACGGAGCCTATCCATTAAACTTCCAAGTCTAGGATGATTTGCTATCCAATTTGGGATTTTTTCCTTTCCTTTCTTTTGCCATCCAC
This sequence comes from Alcis repandata, assembly GCA_949125135.1. NCBI lineage: Eukaryota > Metazoa > Arthropoda > Insecta > Lepidoptera > Geometridae > Alcis > Alcis repandata. The sequence continues at coordinate 13,672,156 of OX421225.1, forward strand.
ATTTTACTTATTAGAAAGGCAAACCGACTTAATTGCCATGATTACCAAGTCTTTTGTTCAAGATCGAGAGTTTACGTTCTATCTATCCGTAGCTCATTTCTAGATATCTCGTCCATTCCATCTGCTCGATAATGTTATTCAGAACATAAACGTTTGCAGGCTGAATAATGGGAGGAATCAAACGGGCATCAAGGCTGAGTGGCATGGTATCGTACGGTAAATGCACGAGTATAAATAGACGGCAGCACACGGAGCACACCGTGAACGCGCAAAACGATTCACATGATGCCGTTGTATTGTAATGATCCATCCATCGGATACTTCGTAGTCGTAGATCACGACGTCACAGCCCATTCAAGATCATGACTCGTGGAATACTTAAGTGTTTACTCCTGTGGCGTTTTATTTTTGTTGACAAATCGGTAGTCGGTAGGCAAGTAGGTACCTGTACGTACATGGGTACCTAGGTATACCTAGGTGTGTCCAACAGATTACTGTAGACTTACACACCGAATTGAAACTATGAGAGTAGAGCTAGGTCAAGGATCAAGACGCGAAGGAAACTACAGTTACCTTTATACTTCCCTACGCCAGTATCAAGAATCAGGAACAATAGCTAAAAATATTTTACTAAAAGTGGAAGTGGAAGGTTTCAAAATAAAGTAGGTACTGAGGGACATAACGAATGCACCATGGTACGTAAGAAACACAGATCACAACCGGGACCTTCAAGTAGAGTTTGTAGACAAAGTTATACAAAGGTATGCAGAAGCTCACGAAAACAGACTTCACCACCATGTGAATGTCGAGGCCATCCAGCTCCTCGATCACACAGATATAGTTAGAAGACTTAAGAGAACAAAACCGAAAGTGTTAAGTGTAGAGAACACGTGAACATTGTGTCTTGGCCTTAATAGTAATAATTTCTTATTGTTTAAAAGAAAAGTGTTATTGGACACATTCTTAGTAATTAGTTACCTGTTAGATTTAAATTACTTATTAGCCTGAGGCTAGATTGTAATTTTATCAAGAAATGTTTTTTTGACACTTCTTAAATAATAGAAAAAAAAGTCGAAGATTTTTAAACTCATTTGTTTGGGCCCGCTTTAAAAATCGTAAACTGCCTGTAGTACCCAATGTAGTACCTATGTAACAGGGATATAAAGCGTAAACTGAAAGCACAGCAGCTTGTTCGTGATTATCATGAATTAAGCTTAATCACGGCCAAGACTCTGCAACCAAGAAGAAGAAAAAGTCTTTTTAAAGTTTTCTTGCATTGACAACCCAGTCTAATGTGCCTATGTAGTGTAAATTAAAATTTAGCATTGCTTCCCATTTCTCTGTAAAAGCACAAAAGAGTTCGTGTAGCCTATTGGCCGACAGATGATTAAGTAATATTTAAGTGCCTAGAAAAGGACAATGTCCACTTGTAAGGGGATTTTGGCTTAGAGTGAACAGTGAGTTTTGGTATAATTATTACATAGGCCAAGTACCTTATGGCAGTGGCTAACAAAATATTATAATAACTTTGTAGCAAAGGTTTGGTAAGACCTCTTTCCTACATGTAAAACATCATGGTCAGCGGAGAGCTTTTGAAATAAAACAAGCTTATTTTTATTTCTAGTTTATTTCTAATCAGAATCATATGTAATTAATACAGCATCCAGAAACTGGGCAGGTGGATTTATGTTGTCTTCGTACCTTGCCCAGCTTAAGTACCAAATGACGGTCATAATGTGAGCACAGCAACCCACAGTCCTTCGGCCCACAATGCAATTGCAGCAATAATGTTTTACAGCCTCTCTCCCTTCACCATTATTTTCATATAATATATATACGAAATATATTTTACGGCTAATGTGCCTACTATGAATTTTCGCCCGCAATAATTTGTCATTTTCAGCTGAAGGAAAACCTTCTAGTAGGTTGCTGGCTGTATTCCTGCACACTTCAATTGTATAGGAACCATCACTCCTTATATGCTCTCCATAATAAGAGCGTGCTTGCTTTAATTGATAGGTTCCACACGCTATCAATATAAGGTCAGTATACTGAAGCCTTGGAAAGGATATACTATCAGTGTTGACATTGATGTTGAGGAACTGTGTGTGCCTTCGGTTCAGATTATTGCCATTTACATAATCAGCCAGATCATTATTTGTATTTAACTTCATATTTATTATTTGGAGTATTGTACCTGCATCCTCCCTGTCACTTATTCTTTGATGGAACTTGTTTGTCAACGCTGCAGCTATACGAAAATCTGTCATGGCGTGTAATGATGCTTTATTAAAAAACTCATGCCGTAAAAGCCTATATGACTGTTTGAATATGCCATTGACTGCTTCCACCACCCAACGACATATTGTTACAGTTCTTGACTGGTTAGCTGCAAGTGTTGATAATTGAGATTCACCTTCCTCTCGGCATGCAGGTGTGTGAACAGAATAATTAAGCTGTTCCAATAGAGGCACACAGTCCCTAAAGCCCCTATCCAGAATAAAAACATCTCCAGATTGGAAATACTGCCGCAAAGGCTTAGATTCGTCATTGAATTCATTTTGAATGATTTGGGCATCAGATGTTGTGGCAGGATAGGGGCCCAACACATCAATAATATATCCATCTGTACAAACAATTACAAATGGTTTCATTAGGTTCCTATACTTGTGCAGGGAATATGTATCTTTTTGGTACATATAATTTGAGCTTTTTTGAACATACAAATATGTGCCATCCATAATCACAATTGGTCTTCCATCACCACCAAATAACCCATTAGGAATCAAAAGATTTCTTAAAGCAATTTCAGCTCTCGTTATGTGATTAATTCCCAAGTTCCTAGGGACAAAATCTTCATTCAGTATTTTCCGGGCATCAGTTATTAGCCTCATCAATGTTGTACGTGGAATATCTAAGAATTTAGATATTCTTTCGTCGCTGTCGCCTGTGCGCAATTTCAATAATAGTGCAGCCAGGGCTACTTTTCCATTTTTTCTATTATGTAATCTTGGTACATCTGAATAAAGCTGTGTAAACTGTTCTTTTGACAGTCCAATCCAATAGTAGACTGTTTCATCAGCCATTGTTTCAATTCTTGAAAAGTCCAACAAATGTACTCTTTCGTTGACAAATGTGGCAAAATCTTCTATATGGTTCGCCGTAAAACTGTGGATGGGTTGTTGAATGGTCTCCAGTTGTTGCCAATTATCATTGTGCAAATGAAAGCTACATATTCTACATGTTTCTGGCACATAAAACTTTAAATCGATAAATAGTTTTACTCTCAGCCAATTAGGGACTGTTAATCTCTCTGTTGAGCCACATTCTGGGAAGAAACAGTGTCCATGAGTATCTGGAGCTCTGGTTAAATTGGGTAGATTTATTGTTGGTTGACCTGATCTACTTGTATGTGATGTTTCCGAGGGACGAGCTCCAGCACGATCACTCCGTTGCCAGCATGGATGGCAGATTTTATCTGCTGGTCGTAACTAAAACAGATAAATTGTTTTTTTATTGTATATATCCTAAACAAATACCAGTGAGTAGCAAGTGACAGATTGAATTTAAAGCTCCAGATGTTCAGTAGTTTGTACCTTCCATCCATATAGCAACATGTCTACTATAAGTGATGATCCAAAATCACATAACACAGTGCTCTGTAAAGTAAAAAAGCATGAGATATTATCCATACTATTTGATATTATCACAAGACCTCATATATTTCTACTTTACATGGCATAGCGATTGTGTTGTGACATGTAAAAAGGGTCTTAGCAATATTAAAACTGATTAACGTTAGCAAAATATATGGAAGTCAAAAACTTACTTGTCGAGGTCTTATCCATTCCATTATAGTGTTTCTTATGCGCGTCTCACGTTCTGTGTCTGTACGTAACATGTGAGATCTTGTGCGCAAGATAGATGTACCACAGTTGACACACAAATGTCGATGGTGATCACTGCTCGCTGTAGGCTCTTCTTGCACATTGGATTCGTGCAATGCCAAACTCCAGCAAGAGTGACATATTGTACTGGTATCTTGAACCTAAAAATGAAAAGAAATCTATTAGTACAGTGCACAATTAGTCACATTATATGTTTTTTAATGATATTCAACTTACTATCTGTGGAGCAATCCATTGCCCTACAACTGATTGCACTTCAACAAGGTTTATGCTATGTCGTCTACGCTCTGTGACATCTGCACCACAGTTGATGCAACGAGACATGCGAGCCTCTGGAGGTGTGGATGTTTGTGCCACGGGTTCAGTATCCATTATCGAGCCGGGTTCGACATGAGGGAAGATTTCGGAGTCCAAAGGAGTGCCAGGGTCATGGTGAACGGCGGCATCAGTGTCAAAAGGTTGGCCAGGGTCATTGTGAACGGAGGTAAAGTCGGAGTCCATAGGGAAGCGAGGGTCGTTATCAGGATCCATTGTCCAAAACAAGTACGAACTTCTACAAAACACAATCACAAACAATCCAGAACGCCGAGACGACTGATGAAAACAATTTGAATAGTAACAGGTAACAGGTATTTTCAATAGTATTTTCAATAGTATCGATCGATTGAATAAGAAAGAGATTGACGTAAATTTCCATCTGAGTGGTGAAGATGGCAGCCAATAATGATATCACTGTCCAGTGTCCACAGCTGGGCGCGCGATGCATTGTCGCGCACCGACTCGTACGAGCACAATAGAATGCGAGTCGCGTCGCTCCGCCCGGCTCCGCTCGGCCGACACGACGCCGCGGATTGTTTACATAAGCAGCTACAGCGCACATGTGTTGTGTATCGTGTACCGCGCTCCGGACGCCGGGCAACGGCTCGTTTACAACAACACCACGAACTCGCTCGAAGCCAAGATTTTTCTCTCCGTCTAAATCAGAAATTGGACATACCCGAAACCACGACGACATCGCAGTGTGCCGCAGTGGCATCGCCAACTCACACGTCACATCCACGGGCGGAGGCGGGCAAAGATGCCATATTCGATAAAGATAGTTTGTTGTGCTAATGTAGCTCCCTTTCAGCAGAAGGGACACAACTAGATCGGACGGTATTTGCATAGAAAGCGTCGCGCTCAAGGCCCGCGAATTCCCTGGCATGAATCCGGACGATTACATCTGTAAAATATAGCGTGTACCTACCTATGTCAAATCGCCAAAATTGAGAGCCAGTTTGTCATATGCAGTGTGGATGTAGTCGTCACATGATTGATTGGTGACTCATGGTAACAGCATTACTACGCGGGAACTTTGTAATTAAATATTTGAGAAAGAATTTGAATAGGGTAATTCTTTGACTGAGAAAAAGTTGGTGTAGACATCCACTAAGACAAAACGGAGCCTATCCATTAAACTTCCAAGTCTAGGATGATTTGCTATCCAATTTGGGATTTTTTCCTTTCCTTTCTTTTGCCATCCACATTTTACTTATTAGAAAGGCAAACCGACTTAATTGCCATGATTACCAAGTCTTTTGTTCAAGATCGAGAGTTTACGTTCTATCTATCCGTAGCTCATTTCTAGATATCTCGTCCATTCCATCTGCTCGATAATGTTATTCAGAACATAAACGTTTGCAGGCTGAATAATGGGAGGAATCAAACGGGCATCAAGGCTGAGTGGCATGGTATCGTACGGTAAATGCACGAGTATAAATAGACGGCAGCACACGGAGCACACCGTGAACGCGCAAAACGATTCACATGATGCCGTTGTATTGTAATGATCCATCCATCGGATACTTCGTAGTCGTAGATCACGACGTCACAGCCCATTCAAGATCATGACTCGTGGAATACTTAAGTGTTTACTCCTGTGGCGTTTTATTTTTGTTGACAAATCGGTAGTCGGTAGGCAAGTAGGTACCTGTACGTACATGGGTACCTAGGTATACCTAGGTGTGTCCAACAGATTACTGTAGACTTACACACCGAATTGAAACTATGAGAGTAGAGCTAGGTCAAGGATCAAGACGCGAAGGAAACTACAGTTACCTTTATACTTCCCTACGCCAGTATCAAGAATCAGGAACAATAGCTAAAAATATTTTACTAAAAGTGGAAGTGGAAGGTTTCAAAATAAAGTAGGTACTGAGGGACATAACGAATGCACCATGGTACGTAAGAAACACAGATCACAACCGGGACCTTCAAGTAGAGTTTGTAGACAAAGTTATACAAAGGTATGCAGAAGCTCACGAAAACAGACTTCACCACCATGTGAATGTCGAGGCCATCCAGCTCCTCGATCACACAGATATAGTTAGAAGACTTAAGAGAACAAAACCGAAAGTGTTAAGTGTAGAGAACACGTGAACATTGTGTCTTGGCCTTAATAGTAATAATTTCTTATTGTTTAAAAGAAAAGTGTTATTGGACACATTCTTAGTAATTAGTTACCTGTTAGATTTAAATTACTTATTAGCCTGAGGCTAGATTGTAATTTTATCAAGAAATGTTTTTTTGACACTTCTTAAATAATAGAAAAAAAAGTCGAAGATTTTTAAACTCATTTGTTTGGGCCCGCTTTAAAAATCGTAAACTGCCTGTAGTACCCAATGTAGTACCTATGTAACAGGGATATAAAGCGTAAACTGAAAGCACAGCAGCTTGTTCGTGATTATCATGAATTAAGCTTAATCACGGCCAAGACTCTGCAACCAAGAAGAAGAAAAAGTCTTTTTAAAGTTTTCTTGCATTGACAACCCAGTCTAATGTGCCTATGTAGTGTAAATTAAAATTTAGCATTGCTTCCCATTTCTCTGTAAAAGCACAAAAGAGTTCGTGTAGCCTATTGGCCGACAGATGATTAAGTAATATTTAAGTGCCTAGAAAAGGACAATGTCCACTTGTAAGGGGATTTTGGCTTAGAGTGAACAGTGAGTTTTGGTATAATTATTACATAGGCCAAGTACCTTATGGCAGTGGCTAACAAAATATTATAATAACTTTGTAGCAAAGGTTTGGTAAGACCTCTTTCCTACATGTAAAACATCATGGTCAGCGGAGAGCTTTTGAAATAAAACAAGCTTATTTTTATTTCTAGTTTATTTCTAATCAGAATCATATGTAATTAATACAGCATCCAGAAACTGGGCAGGTGGATTTATGTTGTCTTCGTACCTTGCCCAGCTTAAGTACCAAATGACGGTCATAATGTGAGCACAGCAACCCACAGTCCTTCGGCCCACAATGCAATTGCAGCAATAATGTTTTACAGCCTCTCTCCCTTCACCATTATTTTCATATAATATATATACGAAATATATTTTACGGCTAATGTGCCTACTATGAATTTTCGCCCGCAATAATTTGTCATTTTCAGCTGAAGGAAAACCTTCTAGTAGGTTGCTGGCTGTATTCCTGCACACTTCAATTGTATAGGAACCATCACTCCTTATATGCTCTCCATAATAAGAGCGTGCTTGCTTTAATTGATAGGTTCCACACGCTATCAATATAAGGTCAGTATACTGAAGCCTTGGAAAGGATATACTATCAGTGTTGACATTGATGTTGAGGAACTGTGTGTGCCTTCGGTTCAGATTATTGCCATTTACATAATCAGCCAGATCATTATTTGTATTTAACTTCATATTTATTATTTGGAGTATTGTACCTGCATCCTCCCTGTCACTTATTCTTTGATGGAACTTGTTTGTCAACGCTGCAGCTATACGAAAATCTGTCATGGCGTGTAATGATGCTTTATTAAAAAACTCATGCCGTAAAAGCCTATATGACTGTTTGAATATGCCATTGACTGCTTCCACCACCCAACGACATATTGTTACAGTTCTTGACTGGTTAGCTGCAAGTGTTGATAATTGAGATTCACCTTCCTCTCGGCATGCAGGTGTGTGAACAGAATAATTAAGCTGTTCCAATAGAGGCACACAGTCCCTAAAGCCCCTATCCAGAATAAAAACATCTCCAGATTGGAAATACTGCCGCAAAGGCTTAGATTCGTCATTGAATTCATTTTGAATGATTTGGGCATCAGATGTTGTGGCAGGATAGGGGCCCAACACATCAATAATATATCCATCTGTACAAACAATTACAAATGGTTTCATTAGGTTCCTATACTTGTGCAGGGAATATGTATCTTTTTGGTACATATAATTTGAGCTTTTTTGAACATACAAATATGTGCCATCCATAATCACAATTGGTCTTCCATCACCACCAAATAACCCATTAGGAATCAAAAGATTTCTTAAAGCAATTTCAGCTCTCGTTATGTGATTAATTCCCAAGTTCCTAGGGACAAAATCTTCATTCAGTATTTTCCGGGCATCAGTTATTAGCCTCATCAATGTTGTACGTGGAATATCTAAGAATTTAGATATTCTTTCGTCGCTGTCGCCTGTGCGCAATTTCAATAATAGTGCAGCCAGGGCTACTTTTCCATTTTTTCTATTATGTAATCTTGGTACATCTGAATAAAGCTGTGTAAACTGTTCTTTTGACAGTCCAATCCAATAGTAGACTGTTTCATCAGCCATTGTTTCAATTCTTGAAAAGTCCAACAAATGTACTCTTTCGTTGACAAATGTGGCAAAATCTTCTATATGGTTCGCCGTAAAACTGTGGATGGGTTGTTGAATGGTCTCCAGTTGTTGCCAATTATCATTGTGCAAATGAAAGCTACATATTCTACATGTTTCTGGCACATAAAACTTTAAATCGATAAATAGTTTTACTCTCAGCCAATTAGGGACTGTTAATCTCTCTGTTGAGCCACATTCTGGGAAGAAACAGTGTCCATGAGTATCTGGAGCTCTGGTTAAATTGGGTAGATTTATTGTTGGTTGACCTGATCTACTTGTATGTGATGTTTCCGAGGGACGAGCTCCAGCACGATCACTCCGTTGCCAGCATGGATGGCAGATTTTATCTGCTGGTCGTAACTAAAACAGATAAATTGTTTTTTTATTGTATATATCCTAAACAAATACCAGTGAGTAGCAAGTGACAGATTGAATTTAAAGCTCCAGATGTTCAGTAGTTTGTACCTTCCATCCATATAGCAACATGTCTACTATAAGTGATGATCCAAAATCACATAACACAGTGCTCTGTAAAGTAAAAAAGCATGAGATATTATCCATACTATTTGATATTATCACAAGACCTCATATATTTCTACTTTACATGGCATAGCGATTGTGTTGTGACATGTAAAAAGGGTCTTAGCAATATTAAAACTGATTAACGTTAGCAAAATATATGGAAGTCAAAAACTTACTTGTCGAGGTCTTATCCATTCCATTATAGTGTTTCTTATGCGCGTCTCACGTTCTGTGTCTGTACGTAACATGTGAGATCTTGTGCGCAAGATAGATGTACCACAGTTGACACACAAATGTCGATGGTGATCACTGCTCGCTGTAGGCTCTTCTTGCACATTGGATTCGTGCAATGCCAAACTCCAGCAAGAGTGACATATTGTACTGGTATCTTGAACCTAAAAATGAAAAGAAATCTATTAGTACAGTGCACAATTAGTCACATTATATGTTTTTTAATGATATTCAACTTACTATCTGTGGAGCAATCCATTGCCCTACAACTGATTGCACTTCAACAAGGTTTATGCTATGTCGTCTACGCTCTGTGACATCTGCACCACAGTTGATGCAACGAGACATGCGAGCCTCTGGAGGTGTGGATGTTTGTGCCACGGGTTCAGTATCCATTATCGAGCCGGGTTCGACATGAGGGAAGATTTCGGAGTCCAAAGGAGTGCCAGGGTCATGGTGAACGGCGGCATCAGTGTCAAAAGGTTGGCCAGGGTCATTGTGAACGGAGGTAAAGTCGGAGTCCATAGGGAAGCGAGGGTCGTTATCAGGATCCATTGTCCAAAACAAGTACGAACTTCTACAAAACACAATCACAAACAATCCAGAACGCCGAGACGACTGATGAAAACAATTTGAATAGTAACAGGTAACAGGCAGGACATGACGGATGCGGAGTTGCCATACTACAAAAAAAATAATCGATAAACTAATCGATTTTGATTTCGTTTCTGTGTTTTCATAGATATAATAAATACAACCTAGAGAGTAATGCTCGGTTCATGTGATAAAAACATCAAGTTAAATAAATAATGTAACAAAACTAGTGATGCATTTCGGCCAAAAATATTACGAAAACTTCGAATGTAACAGTCAATATGAATATCAAGTGGCAATAGAAATATTTGAAAAAGGTTTCTTTTGTGTAGTGGGAAATGCAAACGCACTGTGATGCACTAGTAGTGCAATATCGAGCTTAATGACGGCCTGTTTGGCTCAGCGGTAGTAATATCCGCCTTATAAGCCAGAGGTCCCGGGTTCGATTCCCGGTCGGGCAGATGTTTGAATGATGAATTTAAATATCTGTTCTGGGTCTGGGTGTTAGTTGTCCTTGTCTTTGTGTATGTTCCATGGCATCCCCGACACAGGAATTTATCCTAGTGGGGAGCTATGAGTGTGAAACGTTATTTATTTATTTATTATTTATTTATTTATGTTTCGAGAATAGGAAAAGTCAAGATTACTAGCCGCCATGTTTAAAAAAAAAGATTTTGTCCAATTGAATCGGTTAGCGGTGCAATATGCATAAGACAAGTGCGGAAACGTAAAATGCCTGATAGATATTCCAGTAAGTTACAAGTCTTGGGACCGGGTGTTCAAGACGAAGTTCACTATTTACGAGCACACGCGGCGATGCGACGCGGTCGACATCATTCATCATAATATATTTTGTACCAAACATCGAATAATAATAATCGATATAAAATAGATCAACCAACCAGCGTTTTCAATGGCAACACAAGATTTGAAACCTACGGTAAAGTTCCGTTTACTACTTAAGCTACTATTTCTTCTGTGGATTTACTCAGTGTAAATACTAATTTAATCAACTTTTTTTCTGTTCACCTTGCTACAAAAACATACGAGAATAATTATTTAAAAAAAATAAAAGATTTATCGACAACATCATTTTTTTGTGAGCATCCTGTTCACGCTAAGCCGACTTTGGACAATGTCCTTTGTACAAAAATATCACGCGAGTAAAAGTTCGTTAGCGTCGAGCACCGAGTTAGTAAATAAACAGTCGTTAAAATGATCACAAGATCATAACACGGCCGTCGTAAGCGTAATTAATCGCGTTACGTCTCATTTCGAGTTTGTTTATACACAAGTATTAATGGAGAGCTCACTTTGTCCGCGAGGAGGCGCTGCGGGTCGGGCGCGCGCGGGCGCGAGGCGGGCCGCGCGGCCGAGGGCCGGCGGCGCGCGCCCCCGCCCGTGAAGATCATCGCGCGCGCATGCCCGCCGCGCGCCGCCGCCGCCGGGCCCGACACGCGCCGCTCCGCCGCCGCACGCTGCCCGCTTCCCGCGCACTCGCGTATTTATAAACGGAATTCCACGCGCGCTATTCGCAGCCGGATACAACTTTTTACACGACTTTCGGCACTTACGTCGTCCGGAGCACTGAGGAGCCGGCTCGGGCTCCCGGCCCGTCTGCCGGACTCCGAGTGACTCACTCCGCCCGCACCTTTACTCCTGAACTTAAATACGATCAAAAATAAAGGTGCTTAAAATAATTATTCGGCAGGCGCGAACGATGCAGCGGATAAACGATAGAAAGATAAAATGCTGTTATATTTAGACGCCCTAAAAGTTTATTTCTTAACACATTCCGACAATAGAAAATGAAACATCAGTTTAGCGAACTTGGTTTCGAACAATTCGGCGTTTATATTCACCTCCGAACTTCTGTTTTGTACGTATCCTACTTATGTACCTAAGTAATTCGTTTAAATAAGAATGTTTGAAACGTTTAGAATTTTATCACTGAGGCAGCTGGTGTCAACAAATCAGCTAAGTTCCTTTAGCAATAAAGACGAATTAGTAAGTTTTTTAATCCATCCAAAATTTGCGTATCCCCTATAATTATCTGCTTCAAATTCTTATTTGGATCGATTTGAATTACGAAAAAGCAAAATTAAGAAGAGCTTTTCCCCAAATAAATTAATTAACAAGGCAAGTAGGTATAAGTACGCCAAAGCTCTTTCAGTAATAATCCAAATATGGGTATAATACTTATTTACCCATGTAGCAATAGGCAATGTTATAATTATGCACTTTTACCTAATCTCGCCAATATCTTAAATATATAAATCTCGTGTCACAATGTTTGTCCTCAATGGACTCCTAAACCACTTAACCGATTATAATAAAATTCGCACACCATGTGCAGTTCGATCCAACTTGAGAGATAGGATAGTTTAAATCTCAAATTATAGTCGCAATTTTAATTTATTGCAAATTATATATAAAATATACTGATAATTTTTAATATAAATTGACAAGTTAGCATAAACATACTACGGTTGCTATAGTTACGCAATAGCATAACTTTTGACATTTGACATAGAATTGACGCAATGGCTTTTGACAGGACAACGTCTGACGAGTCAGCTAGTACCTCTTTATAAATTTATTATAAACAAAATTACATAATACAAATTCGAAAGTTTGCTTGTATGTTTGTTACTCATTGACACTGAAATGGCTAAACAAATTTGTATGAAAATCGGAATGAAGATAGCTTATACCTTTGATTACCATATAGGCTACTTTTAAGCCCCATCACCACGCGGGTGAAACCGCAGGCCACAGCCAGTAAACTTATAAACGTAGCTCATGGTCTCGCTCTCGCTACTCCAACACCTTGGAAACATTCTAAATGTGTTCTCCATTGAACAATGGTCATAGATAATAGCTACAGCACTGAAGCGCCGAAGCCAGCCAAATTACTCCTGGCCGTCGTCATCTAGCTATAAAACACCAATAAATATACGAACGATACAAACATTGGTCAATTTTACGAGCAACCTTTGCTATGGAGCTCTGCGCAAACAATCCATTTTTCTAGAGAATATAAAATAGAGGAATGTGGTTTTAAACTTTTAACATTTACAAAAACAATAGTTAGGTTCTAATAGGTACTTTAATTTCACTGACTGTTGTCAGCTTTAGTGTTTAATAAGCTATAGACGTCTTGTGAGTATTTTAATTAATAATTACTACTTTTCTACACAAATTGTTACTACCGTGACAGTTTAGTTTTTTTGAAAGCTCAGGAATAAAACTTACATTCGACTCGGCCATCTTTCTACAGTTTACATTATTGTAATAGTGTTTACATACGGATAGGATAGGTGGGATTGTAATCCGTCGAAATTGAAGAAAGCAATAGGTGAATGATGTGAGACTTGAAACGCATGTCGGTCTTCTAATGGCTCGTAGGCCGGTCCAGAAAAGTAAACAGTGTGTATGAAGACTTCAAAACCTGAAAGAGAAAAAAATTATAATATATCAAAAGATGAGTATGCCTATGTCCTTTTGTGTACCCTGTTAACATATTTGTAAAAATTTACGATGTTCGGTCGAGTACCGGTAGTTACAGTGTGAAAACGTTAAAAACAAACACACTTTCGCATTTATAATATTAATTTGATTTTTGTTTTAATTAACACGGGAATCCTCACGCAAAAATTAATTTACTACGGCTAGTAGTTTTTTACGTCAATATTCCCGTGTCAATTACAACAAAATGTGTCGAGACCACGTTAGTTTTCAAAGTAAATAAATCCATCAACGCGATTATAATTATTGATAGACTTACTACTAATAGTCATCCGTGGATGAGATTGACCTGAGACAGGGAGGAATGGCACAAGAGAGAGGAAGACAATATCCAGCAGTGGGTCGATACCGCTGCGATGACGATGATGAATACTTACCGAAATATAAGTTTCGAGCGACATGGGCACGACCCGCGCGATCCTCGGCGCGATGGGGCGGCGGCTCGCCTGCATCATCAGCAGCAGCTGGCGGCGGAACCGCGCCGGCAGCGCGGCCCACTCGCTGCTGTACACCGCCTGGTTCACCAGCTCACTCTGCAACAAGAGAGAAGCGAAGAAGAGAGGTTCTCAACCTCCTTCGGGGAGGAACCCTAAGGCGAGACTTCGGGGTCTGTGGATATGTCACACCAAATTATTTCAGGAACTATAAAAGCTAACGGTCTTATATTTGGCATGTCGATAGATAATGTTAACCACTACAATTCGTAAAAAAAGACACGATCACACTGACTTTAACTGAAAATGGGGTCCTAAAAAAATAAAATTATGGGATCAGAGTTATTAGCCTGAAGAACGTAGCATGCGACAGCTACAAGTTTTGCCAAGTTACTCCCAAAATTCATACTATATATAGAAGTGGAGGTCTATCATCATTCCCTCAGTCATAGCATAGTTTGTCTCTTCTTCTTCAGTCGTTCCCTCATTTCTGAGGATCGTCGTCACCGGAACCCTTTAGTCTTAGATACATTTGAAATGTGGTGCTGGAGGCGAATGCTAAGAATATCATGGATGGCCAAACGCACAAATGTATCTATTCTCTCCCAACTCTACATTAAGATCCCGACTATCCACATGTCTAGCCCTTTCTACTATCGGTCAACCAAGGGCACTAAAAAGCGACACCGTTTTATGGTTGATATACCAAAAACTCGTACGAAACGCTTTGATTCCACCTTTATTGTGCGAACCGCTAGGGTGTAGAACGCTTTGCCTGAGTGGGTCTTTCTCGATACATATAATCTAGGTGTCTTCAAGTCGCGAGTGAATCGGTTTCTTCTAGGTAAGCATAGGTACTCCATCGTGAGCCGTATCGACGGTATCGATGCTTACCATCAAGCAAGATGGCGGTCAAATGCAAGCCTATCACTGAATAAAAAAAAATGTCTGCAACGCATTAAGTCATATTTTTTTTAGTTATAGTCACCTGGATTATAATTACTCTACCACCAAGGCAAATAGCAGGGGCAATAAAGCATTACTGATCGGGTAAATACAGGTAGCAACTCATGGAGACTTTGTAAAGCATATTTTGTATAATTATAGTTAACTAGCCGACATTCATTGAATCATTGCATACAATTGGTAAAATTGTAACAAGTTGCGTTCTACTCGTATAGGTAACATTGTAATCTGTAATGTCGTGTTCGAACGTGGAGATCCGGTTCAAACGTACCTCATATTTTAGCTGCGTCCCAAAATAACAATAAATAAACAGCTGAGCCAGCATGCATCCCAAATACATGGCCATTGATACAAACTCCGCAGAAAGGAGGCTTAGCTGAAACAAAAGAGTAATTTTAGTAATAACAAACCTTTCGTGAAAGACATTAGGGTTATTTTTGCAACTAAGTAACTTACGCCAACAATTTTATAAACAGTCATACAAATCACCCAAGCCATGACTAAAAACTGCCATGCCATAGCTTCGCTAAAAATGTCTCCCACTTCTTTAACATACCTGAAATTAAAGAATTACAACTAAAACCAAACACGACTTTAAAATTACCTACTGTAGGTACCTACCTACTAAACGTTCAAGATAATAGTCTTGAAAATATACAAAAACAGGATACTAAGTTAAGTCTGCTAAACACCTAAGTAATACGATTGTTTGACCAAATATTCAGTTGATTACCCAACAATCTGTTTATAGTGCTCCACACATCGTACGAAACGCCTCTGCAACAGAATTCTTCCGTCTTCATTGTCTCCGTAGACGCTCTGTTTATTGTGTCTCTCAATTAATCGGTCGTTTATTTTTACACCGTCCACGAGTCGTTCGAGATTATGTCTCAGCATCTGTATCTGAATCTTCGCTTGGGAGTAGAACGCCACGATCGTGCAGTCCAGAGTGACGTTTCCGTACGCTTGCAGAGTTATCACGATAGACATGTAAGCGTGCGCGAGCGCAAATCTAAAAACATTAAATCGTTATAGCGATAAAACATCAAAAGGCAGATCGGTATACTTTACTCCACCGGGATTACTTTCGTTTTATTTTATTACACGACACGACGAAGGCCGCGGCCTAGAGCTCTCAGAGAAAGATAAACATGTTTCGGGCTAATGTAACGAGTGGCGGTTAGAAGAGATTATTAGAATTTCAGTATGTTATTTTGATACACCTTGACGACACAGGAGATGTCACTCACGCCACGGTGGAGCTGGTATCGAAGGGGATGTACCCCGAGAACTGGTCGGGCTGGCCGAGCGCCCGGTTGACGACGGGGTAGGCCGACCACAGCGAGCCGCACGTGAAGACGGCGCCGTGGTACAGCCGCAGCAGGCGGGACATCAGCACCGCCTCGCGGGTTATCAGCTCGACGTGGTAGTTCTTGGTGGCGGAGAAAAGCGACCCTGACAATTTTTTGTGGATAAATATTTAGATTGTAAGTTTTCTTTACTCCGTAACTTGCAAACGTATGCTGACTTTTTATGCCACCTATCTAAGGACCTCAATACAACAGTTAGCAACTAAAAAAATTCAAAGCATTTTATTAAAAAAAAAATTGTACATTACTTTTATAATCAGAGCCTTCTGAACTATATAGACAAACAAATATGGATTGTGTTAGGCCATCTGAACTCCAATCATCATCTTCCTACCCTTATTCCACCGACGTGGGGTTGGTCCTTGGTACAGTAGGTATGTACCTATTTACAATTCTTCCATTTATCTATCATTATCCGAAATCCAATACAAACACAATTACTAATCATTGAAATGACACGCCTCTAAATTTAGGAACGACTCGACTTGTAGCTGATTGAAATGCTAACCGTTGGTGATGCGGATGATGTTGTCTATCCGTTGACGTCTCAAATTGAAAGCGATTTGCTTCCCGAGTGCGTTCAAAGTGGTCAATAGGATGAAAAGAGTGTCCACCAACTGGTCAGTGCTGTGACGAGCCTGTAGGCAGAATAAGAAAATTTCTCAGATGTTTAGAACTACCTTCTTGCACCAACACCATAAAAAAATCATTCAATCACTGAATTTGCAAGAAATATCTTAAAAATTAACGGTTTATTAAAAAAGCGGCTATGGACCGTTTGTAGGCCTTGGAGCCGCTTTTTTTGGGAAAAAAAATCGAGGATCGAGCCAAGCGTCCTTCGAGAAAGGTCTATGGCCAACTGGTAATGATGGGTTTTTTTTACCCATAATAGGTGGTCCCACTTATTGGGTCCATAGGCGACTTTTTTCCCCGTACCCGTAGTCCCACTGCACTAGATTCGGAGCAGGGGTAATTTCGAATTTATGAACAAGATAGTACATAAATTTACTACAACTTGACACACCTGAACTACTTTTATCAAATGCTGCAAGTTGTAAGAGATCACCAGCATCCATATCATCACACGGTATGCATAATGAAACGCCAGTTGCGTCGGCGTGCGATCTCTCAGGACGATCTTAAAGTAACCCACATTCGCCAAGGCGTCGAAGTGGGGCCGCAAAGTGCTAAAAGTAGAACACGAATTAATATCCATCTTTTAAAATACGCTTGGTGTTTTCGTTTTAAACTTGAACGGAACAATGGACAAACAAATAAGTTATTGGTTTAGATAGCGAGATAATTATTCACCGATTAATTGACGCTAATAAGGGATACACAAGTTAGATACATCAACAGGATGATTGCAGAAATAATGTGATTGACCAAAAATACTTTTTGATTTTGCTTTACAACTTCGAATTTGGTAGCAACAACACTTACCGCAGAAATTACAACTAACGCTTTGCCCAAACATTTTTTTGTTTGTTATTGAAGTTGGTCTTGGATTAAAAAGCACATTTGTAGCTACAGTCGAGAGTTTACTCAACAAAACGTGAAATGATATGTGGGTCTAACCTAGGTAGGTAGGTGAAGGTGTGTTGAACTTTAAAATCCTCGCCATTTATCCATATTATTGTGCGTAGTGCATTCCTTTCGACTAGTGAACACAAGCTCGACCGGTTTAGTTTATGTCACCGTTCATTAAACTGAAAACATCCTTTATCCAAAGCAGTAAACTACCGCTGTCCTTAGGTGTTAATTTTGCGACGACAATACGGTGTACCGAGCCATTAGCGGCCAATCATGTCGTTTGGCTAATAAGCACCTATGACCGATAAATGATTGGGAGGGGTGTCCAAATACGATTATTTCAGGTCTGAAACACATACACAGTACAAGCAAGCAGTAATTCAATGTCTGTCTGCAATTAATTTATAATTTGTTTATTTTGAGTCTTAATGTTTTTGACGTGTTAATTGTGTTTTCTGAATAAATTAGTTGTGACTCACATCTTCTTTAACGTCGTCAATCACAGAAAATATTACTACAGCATTGAAAAGCTGATACTACTGAAGTACTACGGCTACTGCACCACTACATAAATGATAAGACTACTGAAAATAAAGATTATCTATCTCACTTACCCGATTCATCGAGAACAGGCACTTTCACAACTACTTGAACATAGTTCGATGAGCACTTTTCCTCATTAACATTTTCCAAAATCACCAGTTTTTTTATTTCACATATGTATGTCAGTACACATAATAAGTATCTAGTTTGATCTATGGGGTATATTAGAACACTACGACATGAAGGTTAATTTTCTATAATGACAAAATAGATTACGTTCAAAATATTTATTGTTACAATTAAAAAAACCACATCAGTTTGTATTTGGTATTTCAGCTCCGGCCGAAAGCGGTCATTCATGCAACGAATGGAATGTCGTTTGAACCCTGAGCTTTGCATTAATACTGCTGCGGGCACAGTTCATTTGTACTCAAATATAAAATGCCGGTATGCTAGTCGGAAATGGAGGTTTCCATTAGTAATAATCAACAATGCTGCATAATGCTATATTAATTTAATCATAAATATCTCTACAAATTGTCTAGTTACATTTACAAGATTTTCGAAACTCAGAGCTTTCAGATTAAACAATTGTACTCCACATTACTTTGTTATAAAGCGGAAAAGGGATGACACGGGCGCGTATTAAGTTTATTGGTCGTTTTACATGCGATTCACGAATCGTCCAAGACATCCGGATTCGAGGAAACAATCGGTTAGAAATCAAAGATTTGTAGAAGTTCATCGTCACAAAAATACATAATATACAGCCACGTCCCCACACCATCACGTTTAAATTTTCAATAATATTTCCCGCGTGATGTCACCCCGTCCCGGCGGCCGGCCGGCGCGCCCGGTCATCACTCGGCCGGCAGCTCGGGGCGCGGCCGCTTGGGCGACTCGTCCTCGTCGGGCTGCTCTTTCCTCTTGAGCGCTCGCGCCTCGGGGTCGTCCTTCATGCCGTCGACGTTGGACTCGTACTCCTCAGTCTTGCGGTCGGGGCCGTCCAGCCGGTCGCCGGCGCTGTCTCGCTTGTCGGCGGTGTCGCTGTCGGCGCGGTCGAAGTCGGCGTCGTCGGCGGCCGCCTCGAGGCGCTCGGCCGCCTGGCGCGAGGAGGCGCTCACGCTGCAGGAGGCGGCGGGCGCGGACGCGGGCGCGGGCGCGGGCGCGGGCCGCTTGCTGACCGCGATGCGCGTCGACAGCGCGCGGTGCAGGTGGACGATGTCCGCGGGGGCGCCCTGCGAACACAACTTTACTTATGTAAAAACGTTGACAGTCAACTTTTTTGTAAACAATGTTTAATGCTTTGCATTGCATTGAGTTGCAGGCTTTATGCAGGTCTCCTACCCGAGGTGACCTACATAGGGAGTGTAATCGTTTACAGCAGATTTTTTCATCTTTTATTGATGATGGACCTTTTGACCAAAGTTTTGCCTTACCATAGATCATTTATAAAAACAAATTGTGACATAATTTTTGAGACATTGACATTTAAAAAACTTACTTAAGTAGAGCGAAGGTTTCTAGAGTAGAATTCTGAATGCAGCGCGAGACTTTACATGTGTTACCGGACACAACAATATCGTTTGTGGTTGTGGTTTTACAATAGGCATGACGACAGTATCAAAAAATCGCCGATTCAATGCTTTCAGGGGACTAGCCAGATTAAAAAAATTTAAAACACATGTTTAGTTTTATTTTTAAAAAACAGATTATTAAGATTTTCAATAAATTAAAACATTGAAATACAGCAATCGGCCATCTTGTCAGAAACAACAATCACAGCGTATGACGTCACGCCTAAGTGAACTCAGGTCATCCGCCGCTCATCACGCATAGACACAATGACATGTTTACTAGCCGTGACGTCAAATCGACGCCATGACACAAGCAAGCTGTTTTCGGGCACTGTTGAAAAAATATGTGAATAAATAATAGTTAAAAAAAACTAAAAAAACACGCTTTTTATAAAAAACCGAACTAAAAAAATAGAAAATAAAATTTTATAAATTTAAATTAAGAATAGGGTTGAAAATTTCAATAAATATAAATTAATAATAGTGTAAATAAATAAATATATGTATTTTATTTTTAAAAAGCGTGGGGTGCATGGGTCAATAGATATTATATATTTTGTAGATACATTTTGTATTGACAGACATGAGTAGAGTGATTAGCATTTTGATAATATCTTAGAAAGCACCCCACGCTTTTTTAAAAATAAAATACATATATTTATTTATTTACACTATTATTAATTTATATTTATTGAAATTTTCAACCCTATTCTTAATTTAAATTTATAAAATTTTATTTTCTATTTTTTTAGTTCGGTTTTTTATAAAAAGCGTGTTTTTTTAGTTTTTTTTAACTATTATTTATTTTTCGCTTTTTAGTTCGATTTGCTAACTATTAACCATCCTTAATATGTACAAATGTGTTGGTGTTATCCGATTTTGGCCGTCTGCTCAAGCAAATTAAAAATAAAATTGATGCGTAACAAAAAATATTGAGCAAAAAGATTTGTAGCCGCGTGGTTTCGATCCTCAGACCTCATAAAATAAAATTGATGCGTAACAAAAAATATTGAGCAAAAAGATTTCTAACGCGTGGTTTCGATCCAGGGACCTTTGGGTTATGAGCCCAGCACGCTTCCACTGCGCCACTCTGTTCTCTGACACGAATGACGAAATTACCATTTGTAAGTTAAACGGTATTAAAGAAACTTTATAGAAAAAGCGTGTTAAAAAAATTAATAGTTAAAAAAACTAAAAAACACGATTTGTTTAGTGTATTGTCATCGGTCCTCGATATATCTACAAAGTTTGAAAGAAATCTGACCGTTTAAAGTGGGTCAAAAACGCGCTCAAAGGAGTCGGTTACATACAAACATACAAACATACAAACATACAAACATACAAACATACAAACATACAGGTGAAGCTAATAAAAGCGTGTTAAAAATGGCTTCAAACTTCGTTAAACTTAAGTTTATTACCGAAATAAAGGCTTTTTTGTAAATAGTAACACAGATACACTGAGAAAAACACCTAAAGTACAGAGCATACTGACAATCACCAAAAAGCACGATGATTACACCAGTGACAACTATCATAATATAGTGTTATTCATAAAGGGTATGCTAAGCCGAAACGGGCTCATAGTACTCATCATTTTATGAACAACTTTTACTATGAGACCAACCCAGAATTCGCGAAAAAAAATCAGCTGTTCCATACATTTTGTTTAGTGCCATTGACATTTTTCTATGGAACAGCTGATTTTTTTTTTCGCGAATTTCGTGTTGGTCCCATAATAAAAGTTGTTCAGAATGATGAGTACTATGAGCCGGTTTCGGCTTAGCATACCCTTTATGAATAACCCTGTATATGGTTATCACCCAAAACTGGTGCTAGTACTAGTTTTTACGGTGACAACATTTATTATGATACTTGTCACTGTAAAAACTGGTGCTAATCATCATACTTTTTGGTGATTGACAATATGCTCCGTACTTTAGCTGAATTCATCGGAATTTTGATTGCTATTTTTCTCAGTGTACATACTCTTTTTATCAAATATACGTATGACTATCGCTCCACTGCCAACTCGTCCCACCGTCTCCCGGTCTCCCCGAGACGACTCACCATGATGAGGAAGAGTTTGACGGTGTTGTGCGCGTCGGCGGCCGTGATGCGCAGCGACTTGGTCCCGGCGCGGTCGGCCACCATGTCGGGCCACAGCTTGGTGTTGAGCACGACGCGCAGCGAGCCCGCCACGCGCGCCACGAGCCGCGCGCCGCCGCCGCCGCCGCACTCGTTCAGCCGCAGCACGCCGCGCCCGCGCTCGCGCCACGACCCGCTCTCCCACGCGAACAGCCGGCACGATATCTGCAACGGCAACGAAACCACAATTCATCTATTCAATAAAATCATAACAGCGTGTCTAGCACAATTTTGACTTAAAAATACCTAGCGAGTATTCGATAGAAAAGTGTACGCCATTTACGCTTAATAATTGTAAAGGTCAGGGGAAGAACCTTATCCCATCAGGAGGTCACTGGCTGGCTAGTAACCACAAAAAAAAACAGGTATGATATTCTACCACTATCATAAATGTTTAGGCCAGGTTTTATTTTTTATGTTTAATCTAGGTACATGTCCATTGTCCATATCATTTTATAGATAACATTTGTCAACAAAATTTTATTCACACTGATATCAAATAACAAGAACATAATAATAGAAACGCAATTGTAACACGAGCAATCGAAAAGCTTATTAATTGTCAACATGAAAATTAGATTAAAAACCGACTACTGCAGCTTCATATTACTATGCTACAATAACTCTTTATTGAAACCCCAAAAAGGAAATCACAAACATAGTAAAATACAAAAGACAAAAGGCACAAAAAGACTTATCGCCAAGAGCGATCTCTTCCAGACAGCCTCTGGATGAGAGGTAAGTTATAAGCCCGCAACGAACCTGCAGCACATTGATCTCGCCCTCCTCCCCGGTGAGGTTGTAGCTGGCGGCGGGCGGCGGCGGCCGCGCGTGCGAGCGCTCGTACTCCGCCGCCGCGGCCGCCAGCCCCGGCCCGCTGCTGCCCGTGCTACCTTCCTCCTGCACAAACCACACTCATCAGCAACCATTAATCTTCCCACTGCTGGGATACAGGTCTACCCTCGAAGGGTGATTAGGCCGTATTCCACCACGCTGCCCAAGCAAAGGTTGGTGGATTCATATACACCATCGAATTTCTTCTCTAGACATATGTAGGTTTCCTCACGAAGTTTTCCTTCACCAAGAAGCCAGTGGTATGTAAATTCGGACATAAGTTCCAAAGGACTCGTTGGTACGAGACGGGGTTTGAACCCGCCAGCCACTACAAGAATGCGAAGCGGCTGTTCTCCCACTGAGCTACGACGGCAACCAAACCACACTCATGTTACTAATCATTCTTATTCTTATTCAGAATGGGGACAATAGGTCCCGGACTGCCGTCTTGAAAAGGATGCATTGTGCGTTTCCCCTTTGTCAGCAATCAACGCAGCTCCTTAAAATAATGGAGCGAGAACCTGGGCCTCTGGCACAACTGCTCTGGTGGCTAAGATGGTATGATTATATTCAACTGATTGTGAGGGATTGTGTACTTATTCCAACATGTTCTTATTTAGAAAAGGATGCACTCAGTTTTTAGTTTCGACAATAGTATGAATAGGGTGCATGTTTCAATTTAGACAAATTGCTTTGATAAGGGACAGTAAAAAAAAGTTGCCATGGTTTTTTGTAATTTTTTGAATTTTTAAAGCACATACATAGCAAACTTAAGCAAAGACTTTCTCAACTTAATTAATTGTTTATTTAATTTCTTGTTAATAAAAAAAAAATTATATCGCCTAAAGATGTCATTGTCGTTTCGGGAACAGGTTTTAACGCCCATAGTAGAGCAACATTGACATTCAAAAAGTTAATCTGCTTGTATTTTTCCAGGATAAATAAGTTTGCTGCCACATTCCTTCCTTATCAATCTACAGTGTAAACTCATGTAACGTCACTCGATTTAATGACTAACTCCCTAAGGGAACATAATCACGCTTTGGTTGGTTTAGCTTGTTTTCCATACAATAATACACTATGCCCTCTCAATAACGACAAAAATTAAGAAATAAGAAGTACCTACCTTCTAAGTTGCCAAAATTAGTAAAAACTGCACAGCTGTGTACATTCTTTTGTCACTTTATTATTCTAACCCATAATATACTTGACTATCGGCATTATACATACCCATTGCATACCAAACTTTGTAAGAAATTAGTTCTTTTGTTTACAAATAATTGGGATTGCTTGCATGTGTACTGTTGTTGACTATTTGACTAATAAGTAAGAGTCATGGACTATCTATAAGTTATAGGATTCTTAGTTCTAACTCGGATTTTTCTTCTCTCCATTTAACAACAACTCTCTATAACGCCATAAAACGCACAATCCCTTCAGTGTTGTTATACCTATAGAGTTTACACTGTAGTTATTTCCTTCAAAAGTCTAACAAAGAAAGAGATAGTTACTTTCGCATTAGTTTATACTTAATAATAGTGTGATCATGTGATAATAGCTGACTTTAAATAGTAATCAAAGAGAGGAACAAACCTGATTATTTTCCTTTACTGATGCAGCGGCACTTGTGAACAACAGCTCAGTGCCATTAGTGGAGCCGTGATCTGGTTTTGTCTCACCATTATTTGCCTCTCCGTTATTTACATTTTCCATGACTACTCTAGCACTTAAATTTTGCCCAAAAACAAAAGAGGCACTTGACGTGTTTGATGTAGACTGTGCAGGAGCGGGTACTTGGTTCCCTGTTCGGGCATTTACATTTGACCCTAAAGGAACAAACTTAGGAACTTCGGCCTCTTGAGTCTCCTTCAATCTGTCTTCGTTAGATTGCTCTTTTTTTGTGTCTCCCAGATCTGAAGATTCTGTTGCTTTAAAAAAAGGATTAACAGTGGGCTTCAGCTGTGATGGCCGTAGAACAGATCCTGAAAGGTTTGTTTGGGTGAACGATAGATAAATTAGTTTAACATTTAACTTTAAACCTTTCTAAAATATTTTAAAGGTACCTAACCTTATTTTAACAAATAATTTACTTTTGAGTTGAATCAACAAGTGACAAGCATGTCATACGACTTGTTTAATACTTTAACTGCTGCTAATAATCCCATGCGTTTGCCTAAACTACGGCTAATAATCATATGCGTTGTGTTTTACACGCCTGGCGTGTGTAGGCACATTCGCGTTGCACAAAGGAAAACACAAGGTGTTTTCAGCAGTTTAAGTGTTAACACAAAGAAACAGACTTACCGAATGGGTTACTTGTTTTATTAGAACTAGAAGCAAAACTAGATGAACCAAAGCCACCAAGCCGAGGCTTGGCCAACACCACACGGGACTGACTGGATCCATTGTAGAAGTCTTCAGGAGCTTTTCCTGCCAAAATATGGACAAATGAGAGCGAAGAAAATAGGTGGCAAAATGTCAAGATATAAAATGGAACATTTTATTTTCACTGAGGGCTTAGACACTACACAACCGTCACTATGATGATAATTCATCTCGAGTTACTGTTTTGCAACGATTATTGCATATTCTTTATACTTAACATAGGAAAACACATCGAAGTTACACTCTCAATGACGACGTGCTAGAAAAAGAAAGGCATCAGTAGTTTGTGGTTTCGATTTCTTTGGTATGTATTTTAGATAGTATAACAATAATAAATTCAACGAATAACATGATAAACAGTGAATAAATCACACATATTGCGTCTGAAGGCTCCAGGTAAGATAAATGAATAAAAAATACGTTGATGATGCAGCAGGACAACAATAGCTTCAGGGACACTTTTTGGGCAATATATGGATCACCTTATAATCCTCAATGAGTATATCAACTGGAAAATGTAATTCGTTGTTATTAACACTCTTTTTTTCATTATTGTAATTATTTTTCCAAACCATACCTTGCTTTGCGTCTGCCATGGCTAAAGATTTTTTTATATTTTTAACCACAGATTGGATGCTGTTTTTACACTTCTAAATGTCAACCACAGGTAAAAATCAAAGTCAAACGTATATAAACTTCAACGTCAACTGCCATATACTTTACTGTCATGTGAAATTTGGTCTAAGTGATGCCAGATGAGGAAGTCGTATTCTAGCTTGTCTATGTAGCTAGCAGTCGCATAAGCCACCTCTCAGTCGGTAAGGCCGATTGGACCTAACTTGGCAAATAGGGAAAATAATTGTGATATCCTTTGTCCAGCAAAACACGCAACAGGTGGATAAAATGTACAACAGTTTATTTTTTTCAACAAGGCCATTGTAAAAATCTGCAAATACACTAAAAATCTACAAAATACAAAATCGCAGATTTTACTGGTCAAGACCTAGCAATACTCTACTGTCAAGCTATAAACTTTATGTCAAAGTCAACAACTCAAAATTTATAAAATTCTTATTTTATTGGTGATGGTGCGATGTTATTTTGTTGTTTATTTAATTAAAACTACGATCAAAACTTTACGAAACATTATATTCCGCCCCGACGAAGTATCTATTTATTGACACGTAAGGCATGCAACTTTAGCAAGTTTATGTTTGTATTTTAAAATTAAATTAGTTTTGTAAAGCTGCACTCGTCTTACTTTCAGATTTCCAAGACGATTATGTTCCAAAATCTTCAAGGAAGTAACTTCGGGTGCATTTATTATTTTATCTAAAAAACAAAGAAATAGGTAAGCTATTTAAATCAATTAAAAATTATTTAGTATCTATACCACACTGTTTTTATCATTATCTTAAACTAGTTAGTATAAAAACTTTCTAAAATATTTTTTTAATAAATAGGCAGAGGCCTCATTATTGGTTACTATTTCATAAAGTTCTTTACCGGCCTTCCTCTAAATATTTCAAATTATTTCATTTGTTCAGTCTTTTCTTTTTGCGGCTATATGTTTGAGCCTTTTGGGGTCGAAACCTTGGGACCGTGGGGGCCGGGCGCTAAAAAAATTTATAAAGAGCTCTCTTCTCGTCTGGTCGAAGCAACACGTGACCAAAATGCTGGCCTCTATCTCGCCCAAAGGGTGAGCATCGCCATACAACGTGGTAATGGGGCCAGCGTTTTGGGAACAATTCCCGCAGGCAGCGGCCTTTTAGATTAGTTTAGTTTAGTTTTATTGGTTTAGTTTTTTATTTTAATTATATTGTAATATTCATTTGTAATTTCATAATTTAAGTCTCTGTGAATAAATAAAAAAATTTATTTGTCTTTATAGGGTCTCATCTAATAAATGTCTTACTAAAACAACTTTCAGGGCAAACAATACAAAATAGACCCATGCTTTCCGTTATCAATAAAAAATATCTAAGTTCAAGTACATCGGCAATGTTACATCATTAGGTTGAAAGTCTTAATTTGATTAGTGACTTGTAAATACAGTAAACATAGCCTACATTTTGTTCACTAGTTTATAAGTTTGCTATAGCAGTCTCATAATATAAAATATTGGTAATATATTAAACTCATTATCAAAAACATGTAGGTACTACAATATTGTACCTAAGTAAGTATATTCTATGATAAACAAATAACAAATTGCAATCTTATCTTCATAAAATTGTGCTTATTCATTTCATATCATGTTGTCAGTAAATTCACTGCTTTGTAAAACAAGAGTCTCATATTTTCCTATTTTATGTATTTTCATACTTATCACACTCATTGAAAGATTTTTTATTATGATACTGATTTGATATAAATGGAACTAGCTTTTCCTCTAAAATTTTGTAGCTTTTCCCATTTTCTGTGATACTAAATTTCCTAAACCTGTCACTTAAAAGCTCACTACTCCCTTACCAAATATTATCAAGATTAACAGTAAAAATGCTAAATGTAGAAAAAGTTTATAAAATTGGTTCAGTATGCAGTACTAGAGATCCAAAGCTGTTTTGTGAGATACAAGTAAAGTATTAAAAACTATCACAAAATTATGTTACACACAACAACAACAATTACATTGTATTAGACAAAATTTGTAGTTTCTGAGCATTTAAAATTGTACACAAAAAACAGAACATCTTTTATTTACTTAGTATCCGCACCCACAATCGGCATACAATATTATAAGAGTTCACTTTTCAATACTATACTACTACTACACTACTTATACTTTAGTTTTAGACGGGTTGGTGATAAAAAAGTCTTACTGGTAACCAAGTTCTGCACAACCCTGGTTGTTTGGCCTACGGGGCTCTAGTAGAGGAGGTCCAACTGTTATTTATATGGACTGTGACCCCATGCTTAGGCCCATGGTCCAACTCATGTTTATTGTCAAGTCATGCAATAATGTTTGTGTCAACATTCTGCAAAGGTTAGATCGAATGACATTCAAATCCTGTACATCAAACTTCATGCATCATCGTAAAGATATTTACTTATTTTTTACAATTCATATAGACACTCTTAGGTACATCTGTAGCCATGTGTTTGTGTAATGTAATGTGTACAAATGTTTGTTGGCGTATTAAGTTAGTGTTTCACGGCTTTGTCTGATATTTTCGATTATTTTACAATTTTCTGAAATTGAAAGTAAGATGCGCCCATGACACACATTTGTTTTGCTAAAATATATACCTACCTTTGAAAAAGAAAGACTTTGCTAGACTTGGCAGGGGGCACTGCCATGCCTCCAGATTTATAACATTAATATTTAATACACAGGTACTTTGCCACACGGGCAAAAACTACTTTTTGATTATTAATTTTTTGTAAATTTCTTAGTTCTATTTAGTTTAGTTTGTTATTTTAAATTTAAGATGTAAATATATTTTATGTATTCTAATAGTCAATAAATTTTAACTTGAAACCTCAAAAAAAAAAATACACAGTCGAGTTCAATAAACTTTTTGTGAAGTTGGTTGAAAATAAAAAAGTACATTAGACACACTGGTAAAAACCAAAACTACGAGTAGGTACCTACTGATCGTCATGCATATTTTTTTTCCTACGTGTGTTTCTTGTTAAAATCAACTACATATCTCATATTAAAAGAAATAAAACTAGTCAAGAACGAGTGACTCGCGGTACCGAGGTTCCGTACGGACCGTACCATACCTAAAATCTAATCGCATTTCTAGATTATTATTCAATATACGACGTTATTGTAACAATTAGGTAGGTACTTATCATTCAAAAAGTTGATAATGTTTTTTATTTTTGTTGAGTCATCGTGAAAAGATTGATCGGAAACGGTGACGCGGTCGGGACGGGCGCTGCTGGCGCGGCATCGGCGTCTCGGGCAGGCGCGCGTAGTTGCTGTCAGCGCGCCTTCGAATCACTACGCGAACACACACCAGCTAACTCTAAAAACAATACGCAGTAGACGCGCGCGCGAACCTTGCGCCTCGCGCGCCCAAAGGATTGAAGTGTTCCGAGGATCGGCCTACCTACCAAGTGATCTGTATTACAATATACAAGCTCGAGTCTTAAGTGATCTGTTGAGTCGGGTGATAGTGATCTCAGTTAACGTGATGAGTATTATCGTTTAGTGTTCCGTAATCTGAAAGAAAGTGAAACGATCTGTGATTATTTATATTGATTGTTTAGTTAAGTGAAAATGAAATTAGATCCCTGCAATATTTTTGATTTCAAAAGAGGCGCTCAACCATATGATGGTACGAACAAAAATACTACTTAGTACTTATTTATCATGACAATCCACATTTTCAAGCCAAAAATATACTTGGACTAGACTGATAAAATTACTTTTGAAGGAAAAATATGGACTGAATGAGTTAAACTTGCGATTCCTTCACCCCTTCTTAGGGGAAGACGGGAGGAAGAACTCTTCCGCTCAACTATCAGAAAGCATGCTTCGCAAGAGAGGATGCAGGTCAAAATCTGATAAGCTTCATATTTTTCCTTCGACTTCAAAACTACAAACATACAAATGTTTTGCTGAAATCCATAGAAAAACTGACCTAATTATAATTAAATCAGTGTCTTATGTTTACCAGTCTATTTTTTTTTTGACGCAAGATAGGCGCAAGAGCTTTCACCCCCAGGACATACATATATAAAAAACACTGATACACACGTCACACTTCACTCTCCCATTATTCTTATCGCCCTTACTTTAGGGTTCTCAGTCCATAATAAGTATCTAGTCATCTTTGGTAATAAATCGCAATCAACTTATCGTGACTCAGTTTCTTATCAGTCACAGAATGAATTGTTATCATTTTAAAAACCTCACGTTGCGAGACCTTAGTACTTACTGAAATACCGTAAATAGGTTCTATTGCGTCTTGGATAACACCCTCTACCTTCTGGTATGGGTCAACAGCCTGAAGGACTATATTCCTGATATTCCTATTTCCGTAAACCCTAATAGGTAATGACCATGACTTGCTTGGCCATGGTGCTTCCCAGCGGATCACGATATCATGACGTGACATTATAGATCTGTTCTAGGTCTGGGTGTAGTTGTCCTTATGTGTGTTATA
Source organism: Alcis repandata (assembly GCA_949125135.1). Lineage (NCBI taxonomy): Eukaryota > Metazoa > Arthropoda > Insecta > Lepidoptera > Geometridae > Alcis > Alcis repandata. The sequence goes on from OX421225.1 coordinate 13,702,504, forward strand.
TGGCATCCCCGACACAAGATTTATCCTAGTGGGGAGCTATGAGTGTGAAACGTTATTTATTTATTAATCTTATCACGCTCTTGGATTCCCAGTAAATAGCTAGATCAGTGAATAACCGAAGTTCATCATAGAGTAGCTATCTTTACATCAAATATTTTTCTAAATGATGAAGCATGATAAGTATCATTCTTAATCCTTTTCAAGTGGTTTTCCATTTTATTTATAATCTCGTTATCTTGTTTTTGCGGAATGGTTTTTTACTGAGCCTTTGTTATTCTGAAACAGAAGTTCATGAATGTTGGTCACACAACTTATTAATATGAATCAAGGCAATAATTATTCTTGAAAGGTTGTAATCCGTGCCGAAAAAAATTAAAAAAAAATCGAAACTTGTTCCAATTTTTCCTTCGTACCAAGTGTATCTCGTACCTATTTTATAATTTGATAATCGAGTACTCCGGTAAGCGAAGAAGATTTCGTAGTTCTCGAAATATATTTGCGCAAACGACGGATCTGGCAACTACTTTTTAGTTTTCAGCTTTATAGAGTATAGCGAAGAGAGTCCAGTTTGTGATATTTTTCTCCTTGACTGATTTCATTGCCCTCACCATAGAGTAGTACTGTATTAATAGAGCCCTCACACCAGGGACCACCACGTAGAGAAGCAGTCTTTTTCTTTTCCTCGGTAACGTCAACGACAACCTTTGTAGAGCAAATATTTACTTATTTCGTGCTATGTTTCTTTCAGTGATTAGAAGTGCTAACTTGCAACACAGTTTAACCAACCGTTCACGCCTATGTAACTTCCTTTATCATTTTTGAGGTACCATGGTCAAATCGGTCAATGGTCATTTTATGTTTATTTTTTTCATACATTTTAGTGCCAAAACGACGAAAGTCGCTAGTAATAAGTTACCAATTTAGATCACCTCTTAAAACCTTGAACATCCTGCCCTTGAACGAAAACTACCTTCAAAAACCCCTGACAATGACACTCTGCCCTGTATGTCCTGTAGCCCAGTAAATGAAGTATTGTTGTGTTGCAGGCGACGGCATGGAGACCGACGAGGACGTGTTCCGCGGCAACATGCTGGACGACATGCCCCCCATCAGCTGCGAGTCGCTGCTGGAGGGCTCGGTCGGGACCGGCTCCAACGACATCGGGGACATGACCTTCTGCATGGGCAACTACCTTAGTGATTTTATGCGAGTAAGTTCAACTATAAAAGCGAATTTTGCTGTGATCTCAAATATAAGAGACTGGACGTTCTTTTCCTATCTATAAAATTGTAAACATTGTGCCAGGTAAAATTGAAATAAGAGACAATTTGAATCGTGTGCTGAGTCTTACTAGCACCATTTGTGCTCACTAAGGTATTTCATTAATACGTACTACAGGGTTATTTCAAAAACACCAGCAACCTCGCAGGTCTAGATACCTAACATCATAAACAACAACTTTTGCTATGGGACCAACCCGAAATTCGCGAAATAAAAATCGGCTGTTCCATAGAAAAATGTCAATGACACTCGACAAAATGTATGGAACAGCTGATTTTTTTTTCGCGAATTTCGAGTTGGTCCCATAGCAAAAGTTGTTGTTTATGATGTTAGGTATCTAGACCTGCGAGGTTGCTGGTGTTTTTGAAATAACCCTGTATAATAACTTCCGTAGATCATTCAGTTAATCTTACTCACGCTCTCTCTGTTGTAAACATTAAAATAAGTAAACGTAAGTAAGTAAAGCGTAAAAGTCACTGAGTATTTAGAAAAAAAAAATTGTAACCCACACACAATGTATATCATCAAGTTGCTAGACTTTTGACACTTTTCAAGCTCTTACGAGTTTGTGATGTGTCCTCAAGATAAAAGACTACTTTCACAGATAAGTGATGATCTTTAGAAACACGAGATATCGTTTCTTTCTACAGTTTAACGCTCGAAGCTTAGTTGTAATCTCTAAAGTATTGTCAACATTGCCGTTGCCACGAGCGCGTATTCCATTAAAAATATTTATATTTCATTAAACCTTACTAACTGCTGACGGTGCCTGAATCAGTAAGAGAGCATGACTTATAAGGGCACCTCAAATAAACCATAAAGATGCAGCCCTGCGTTAGATTTGGGTGAAGCCAAGAACTCGTCTACTTTCGCGCGTACATGCACAAGACGCAGGCATTGACAAGTCAATCATCCTCTACTCCCGGCAATGTAGAGCTTGTGTACGTGCGCACGAAAGTAATGGGGGTTCACCCAAATCTTATACAGTGCTTCTAGTTTCATATTTCTCTCTAGGTTTCTTAAAAGGGCACCGAGTCAACTCCGTGCCAAGTTCATCGGCTCTATAAGTGCCCATTTATATTCTATGTGCGTACTGTAAAGCCGAATTTACATTACGAAACTAGTGACACGAAAGTAGTTTCGTGATATTAATTTTACCAACAGTTTCACGTGTAATTTAATATTTTCGTAATGCATGCATTAATTTCATGAATGCAAATGAGTTTCGTGCCCTGCGCGTTTTTTTTTGTGAAATTAGTGTCATGCAACTAACTTCACAGTGTAGACGCGACGTAACTGTCATTCACTGCATGTAGACTTTAACTAACGCGTATCGAGTTGATATGCAATTTGTGCATCTTCGCATAGCGATAAGCTAAGATAGATAAGCTCCATATTGGCTAAATATTCCTGAATACAGATTACAGCTAAAAAGATGAAAAATCTTTGAATACAGCGTAGTTTTGAGCTTATTTTTACATTCGAGACACTAAAAATTGTGACAGTTGCAATAAACTAAATAAAAGCTTGGTTATAATATTAATATAATTATATGAAACACATAGAATGTTAAATTAAAAAACAATCACACATTCAAACACACGTAATGTTTAATTTAAAATGTTATGACCCTAGAGTCTCAAAGGGCTGAAGCATCATCAACGCCGCTAATGTTGCAGGTGTTAAAGGCGGCGGTTTTGCTTACCATCAGGCTGACCGTCTGCCTGTTGCAGCTCTTTCATAATTTATATTGAAAAAAAAGTCAAATGTCAAGTTTGACTTTTTTATAAAAGTCAAAATTAGCTTTTCCTACTACAAAATGCCACTAACATCAGAGGTTATTAACAATTTACAACATGTGACTTGCGGACTTCACTCAGCACTTTACTTATCTTTATACATTCTCCGCAGTAACTGTTTGTGCATGACTAAGTATTTTGACTTGCTCATTGTGATTATTAGATTGAACTAAGTATCACTACAACTCTTAATTTTAATTTTTCAATTTTGTTAAACAATTTTTAGCTTATCGTTAGAGTAACTCGTGTAAGCGGTTCTAATTGAAATAAATAACGTGCACGAGTATGTACCTACATAAATTTGTCGTAGCGCGTTTTGAATTAAAGGTTCTTCTTTCTTCTGTAACTTTTAGCAGTGATATAAAATGTAATTTTCCCCAGCGTCATCTTATTCACTCAATCGATATGCCACTTGCCTTCTTTATGATCTTCTGCTGTTATAATTTTAATACGTTACAGTGGGGCTAGCACAACTTTGACTTAAAAATACGTAGCGAGCATTTACGACTGTCAAGTGTGCTCCTGACGGGTGTAAATGGCGCACACTTTTCTATCGAATACTCGCTACGTATTTTTACGTCAAAGTTGTGCTAGGCCCACTGATCTGCCTGTGTATTTCGGCTTGTATCGTCCGGTATTCTCTTCACATTGGTTTGTGAGGTGTCTTAATACGTAGCCTCTTCTTAAATATCTCTACATTCGCTAGAACAGTTACTTTCTCGTTGACTGGATTATTAAGTACTTTGTTACTTACTTAATTTCATTTTAGTTCCGTATAAATATCTAGACCCTGTTATCATCAATGTTTCGCCCCGCATTTCATATTTATTATTACGAATGTGACGTATCAGCAGACTTTCCTATCGAAAATACATGAGATCACGTACGTATAGTGGTGTAGACTGTAGGTATTATTTTAGCTATAGTTTTATCCTAATAAAAACCAGTTTTCAACTCCGATAATAAATTTTGAACGAGTTGAGCTAATTATGCAAATTGCCCAGTTTCATTTTGGTAGTGTGTATAATATGAAAATGTTGAATGACGGTGCACATTTCATATTGTTATGGTGTCGAGGATAAATACCACAGTGATAACGCAGGTACTTGTGCTATTATTTATTCTGTAGTATTATATATATATACATAAATGTAAGGAGTTGTTATGGTACTTACTAGCCTAATCTAGTCACGTGTATGTGTGCGTTGTGTGAAAACTGCGCTGTAATGCTGTGGGTCGTTAACTATTGAAGCTTGTTTACTGAAAATTCATCATACTCAGATAATTAAATATAATTACCACTATGAATTAAGATTCTAAAACCTCCAGACTCATTCCAAAGAGCTCACGACTTTGAGAGCGTTTATTTAGATTTTTAGCAAACATTGCAAAGAATAGTAATGAAACCTGCTAAAAAAAAACGAAGTAGTCCACCTAGAGCATCCGTCCGAATAGCACCTGCGCGAAGAGCACCCAGACAACATCAAAAATTGGCTCAGTCATTTTGGAAAATACTTAAACGCTCAAACAACCTCTTTTCTTCCAAGTCTGCGAGCTTCATTTTCGACCACTTCGTAGCTTACTAACCTTCGAGTTGGCGGCCAAACGCGGACTTTAAGCCCGATAACAAAATCAAAAAAGCCTATAATTACTCTCCGTTCCATCTGAGGTAAATACTACCTCATTCCTCGTAGTCCTTCGACCTTCGATTATCGTGTAACATGACGAGCTTGCGGTCGCGTGATGAGGCTCCATTCTACTCACAAACCGCCGAGTACGACCGACCTGTCGACATGACGTTGGATTCTCAAATATTTACAATCACCGCTTCAGCAGTCGAACATCTAAACAACAGTTTAGTTTAGTAGTAGAAGCGCTAACAAACATAATAACCCCGACCTACATCATGACGTACTTTGCGTATCAAATAGAAAAGCCTGCAACACGGGGTTATCGAGCCTCTTAGCCTGTACTCTTGTGTTATCACATGGGCCCATCTATGTATAATGTAATATTATGTAATTGTTTCTGTTTTTCTAAGAACTAAGTATGTTTGTACAGCACTCAGCTTATACTAACTTACTTAATACCAAGAAAAATAAAAACAATTAAATATAATACATATTACATAGGTATCGATGCCAGTCCTATTGTAAAAGTTTTAGACCGACGACGGCCGAAGTTTTATCAGATATTCTTTTCTGTTTATGTTACGATAAAGTAAAAGGTATTTCGAGCATAAAACATGTTTCCGGTGGATTAAACCTGCGTTTACTACTCGTATCTAGATTCGTATCTTCCCATTCACTTGCTTTTGCATCTACCGAATATTTTTATCTTTGTCACACATTGGACGCAAACGTGAAAACAAAATATAATCATAACATACATATGTGTATGTACATATAACATGTATGTACACAGTGGGATGTATACATAGCTGGTATATAATGTATCGACGGTGCCTATGTATCGCGTGTTATCGATGTCGCTCGCCATTTCGCACGGTGCCATGACACGGCAGAATTTAGTTATAGAAGTTATTCTTGTTCTACGTCGGCAGTGGGGCCCCAGGGTTCCTAACATTCCACATAACACTACTATTTTGTAGATTCTGACATAAGACTCCGTTTTCGGCCAGAGCGATTCATTTCGCACATTTATTATCCAACACTTTCCAATGTCCAATAAATAAAAAAATTATATTGAATAAAAAGTTTTTGCGCGTTTAAGAATCGCTTTTGCAACATTTGCAAAATTGTTCTAAAGATAACGCCTGATCTTTTTGTTTCGGAGTGACTTTGTATCTTCAAAAATACGGTATCGAGAAAGCTTACAAGAAGCGTTTTTTCAAGACACAGCATAGCATCTTTCCTATGTTCTTCCTTTGATTTTGCCTCTTGATTCGACATGAATTTAGCTTTGTCCCTAGTCTATGAACTCGGCTACGTTGCTCTTATGTTAATCAAACTGCATGTTTAATTGATTAGTAGACGCCCGGCCTCTATACAAACAAATTCATTTGCCTTTAGTCTGATTATTATTTAATCTGAGAGAGCCGAATGTGCACGTGTTGTTATACCGATATAGCAGTGCTAATTTAAACTCATTTATTTATAATATCACTAATACAATTTTAAAATACTATGAGTGTTCAATTGATTTTAATATGATAAGCCAAACATATTATCACAACTATTTAATATTTAAATTAATAGAATGAAACAATGAGTAATTAGGCAGACATACTTAAGAGCTTGTACACAAATCTGCGATGCGATGCGATGCGAATTCGCAACGCAGAAAATTGCGACGCGAATTGCTGCGATGCGATTTCGTGCGGCAAGGCGTCTCCCTTCCACGGTCAGGGTGACCATCCCTTCGACGACCGTCAACCGTACTGAACGTATTTTGAAAACTAGATCGTGACATGGGATCGTAAAAAGAAGTGTGCACTTTTGTTATTGCTTAGGAGATGCAGGAAAAAGAAACAAAGATTTTGGGTTCATCCATTTATTACTATTATGAATGCCGAAGGGAACTGATTTCATCTAAAATATGAAGCTTAAATTAGCTTATTTTTTTTGAATATTTTAGAATGAGCATATCTTCATTCGAAGAGCTTTTAAGTTTATTATAACCATATCTTCAGAAACGATCGTACAAGGGAGAGTTCCTGTTATGCCTCTGGAAACGATTGGCCTCACTATCCGGTAACTAAAGTAAAACAATAATTCTTTACATTAGTTTTTATTGAGAAAAGAGTTTTCCAAAATATTACAATCGATAAAATTTACGAAAAATCTAAGTCTTCTTCCGTTGAAAGTGTGCATACGCTTGAGTTACAAAAATCATTACTAGATGAATCAATTTGATCTGGTATGTTAGACGAATGTGGACGTTTTGTGTTTTTTTGTGATTATATGTATAGAATGTTTGATTTGTAGTTAGTTTAAGTAAAAAGTGAAAGTTCTACATGTATTTGTCTACTTACCAGGTTAATTTTTTTCTTTGTATTCTTTTTCCTCGAAATTTGGAAATAAACTTTGACTTTCTTCCAAGCTTCTTGTTTGATGAATTTATTTTATAATCGTCGTTACTACGAGTAGTATCCCAAAGAACAGGGCACTCCACAATCAGTGATACAAAAAAATCAACGTCGTACTCTTGACATTGAGATTTTTTTTTACATTAACGTATGTCTTGCCCGAACGCTGTCTCAGACCTAACTAAAATGGCGTCAACAAGTGTGACGTAACATGGCAGGAACGCGCGATGCGAATAAATTCGCAAGTTCTTGCGATGCGTCGTGCGTGCTCGCAGATTTTTACGCATCGCATCGCAGTTTTGTGTACAAGCCCTAAGTCTGAAACAAAAATTTCGCCGAGTCATTTGGAACTTTAGAGCCACGTTGGAACACAACTTTTATTAGTCCTAGAATGAGCAGTAAGGATATTTTAGCATTACAAAATCGTAAAGAAGCATTTGTATTTTCACACATTTCGTATTCGAATAGTACATTTTGAAGAATACGACTTGGCGTTTTTTAAAAGCTCTCTTCGTAGGCAGATTTGTCAAACTAAGTTTATCTGTAGGTATCTATTACAATTACAAGGTACATTATTTTATTTCACAACAATTTTTTTCTAGGTAAGTACCTATTTATTTCCAGTATTTACGTAGCAAAATAAAATTCCTACACCTACATATAAATGTATGCAAAACCGCTTGAAACTGGATAGATTCTGCTTATCTTCGTTAAAATAATCTAACGCTATCGTGCACATTTACCAAACTTGATAAAATTGATAAAATTGCCAGTCAATCTATTGTCAATCACCACGTGCAGCGTGTTGTGAAACATCGATCAAACCAAACCGAAATATCCCGGCAACCACTGCTTTAGTCAATAAACGTATTCTTCAAAATGCGTCCAATGCTGTCAAACTGCTATCACTTTTATTTTGCGAACCGCCAGAGTATGAAATGCTCTGCATGAGTATTCCCCGATATGTGTATAATTATGGGTGTCCTCAAGTCGAGAGCGAATCGGTTTCATCTAGGCAAGTGTGCTTCATCGTTTTCTGCGACTAAACAGAGCATTTAAATGTCCTGAAAACTATGCATCTGCAGCCTTTTTTATCTATCTATACTATATATACTTCTATACTTATACTAATATTATAAAGAAGTAAAGTTTGTGTGTTTGTATATTTGTTAAATTGTAAGGGGTAATCTCGGGATCTACTGAACCGATTTTAAAAATTCTTTCACCAATAGAAAGCCACATTATTGCTGAGTGTCATAGGTTATATAAAAAACCGAAAAATAAAAAGGCTTTTACGTGGTAGTCCGTTTTGCAAAGTGAATCGGAGAAAAAACGGTCCGGACGGCGCGCGATGGCTTCGGGTTTAATTAACATTATACCCAACGAAGTGGGCAAGGGTCAGCTAGTCTTCTTATATTACTGACAAGTCTTAAACCCATCAGAAGTTTTTAAAGTCAGTTCTTAAACTGTGCAAAAACGAGGCTAAGTAAATAATTTAGTACATAGCATGACTTGCGGTTGGTAATAGCCATTTAATCATGCAAGTAATTAGTAATAGAGACAATATACTTAATAAATCCGTAATGAAATAAGTATGTATGAAATAGTCTAGATAAATTATTTTATTTGTTGAAACCACGTCAGCTTTCTTAGAAAAAATTGTTTAGATAGTTGTCTTATTTAGTAGAATTATATGGTCAAGTCTAGAGAGCCCCAGTCTATGTAATTAGAGAATAGAAACTGCACGTCATAAAAATTCTATAGGTCTTGAAATTTGTCAAACTTGTTTTCATAGTAAAAATGTTCTCTCCGCAGATGATGTTCACGATGCGATCCCACCACATGCTCACCGACGTCGTTTTAGAAGTCGGCAATGAGTTGTTCCATGTCCACAAAGTCGTGCTAGCGGCGGGCAGCCCCTATTTTAAGGTGAGTTTAATTAACTAAATGAGTTTTTTATAAAAATGGATGTGAACGCCGATAGAACAAACCATGCGAGACGCTGAAAACAGAGCAAAATTCACTATACTCGTAGATTAATTAATCGGTGGAAAAGTTAAGAATACAGCTCGTCCCCAATATTAATTGGACTTCGCAAACTCATGCTCACCTAGTACTTTTATGAATTCTTAAACAAATATTTAATTTAAAACATCATGATTACCTGCAGATCACTATACGATAGATCACTCCCGATCAGTTCCCAAGTAGAAGGTCTGATCGATCATACACTCTGACTAACATTACAGTGATTATCATTTTTGGCATCGCTTGTAGGCGATAATATTAAAATAAATTACAATTCGGCATTTATACGGCCATTTAAAATGACTACCATTTATTTCAAGCCTCTATATGTACTTGGCTATATGAAAATTAACTGAGTTAAATATGGAATTAACTGAGTTGATTATTGTATAAATTTGTATACAAATATAGATCGAATAAAATATAACGGTCACAACAAACTGCGCCAGTAAAATAACGTCGGAGCTGCCCAGTGAGTCACCGCAGTGCCTCCCGAGATACCCCGCTTATTTTAAATTGGTTAGATCTAATTGTTTTTAAATTCCATTGACCTCAATGTTATTACTGAGCAAGAACTATACTTAACTCTAGTAAGTTTTGTTCATTTCACAGTTTGTTATTGTGCTCGGTGTAGATAGTTGAACCTTCTCGTCACCGTGACTTGCAAAATTCCGCTCACAGATTGTTTATGCTATAGCCGATGCTAGGTATTACTAACTCGGGCACCTCTAATGCAAATACAGATCTAATTATAATAAAACAAATCATCAGCCAGTATTAAGGCAGATGATTATAATTGATCGTCGTTTTGCATTTTGTAACATAAATTTACATAACTGTAGCGGCACGCAAGGAAAAACGTAGGTACCTACTTATGACGGGCGAATAGCGAGCTTGATTTTTGTCAAGTCTTGTGCAGTACTTTTGTCGAATATAGCGAAGATAGCCAAGGGAACACCACAGCAATATTATACTGAACGAATATCTCAGCTCGATTGAAAGAAAAAATCTTTAGCGTTGTCCTTGATACGAACACGACAAAGCTATGTCGTCATGTTGATAGAAAAACTTGAACTATAAAAATCGTTTATGTTCATATAGCAGGTATATTTGCAGGATCTATTGCTCGAAGTGCATAGGTGTGTTAGAGAAGTAGACGGTTCTGTAGCCCACAATGGAGTGGCACAACACTTAGCATAGTTAGTATGCTAATGACTGCCTTACGTCACACACAGCTTCAGCTTACTCATTCATTCATACTTGTAAATTATTTATGAGGGCCCAAGTCTACTGCTACTGCTTACTAATACTAATAGCTTTTCTTTTTCTTGCACTAACAAAAAATATTCATGATTTAATATCGCAAACAAATCTTAGTAAAGTCGCACGCAGTCATTTGTTTCCAGAAATGTGATTATCTTTCGGATAAGAAGTTTTTAACACGCAACATTAGCTTCACCTGTATGTTTGTATGTTTGTATGTTTGTATGTTTGTATGTTTGTATGTTTGTATGTTTGTATGTTTGTATGTTTGTATGTAACCGACTCCTTTGAGCGCGTTTTTGACCCACTTTAAACGGTCAGATTTCTTTCAAACTTTGTAGATATATCGAGGACCGATGACAATACACTAAACAAATCGTGTTTTTTAGTTTTTTCAACTATTAATTTGTTTAACACGCTTTTTCTATAAAGTTTCTTTAACTTTTAATACCGTTTAACTTACAAATGGTAATTTCGTCATTCGTGTCAGAGAACAGAGTGGCGCAGTGGAAGCGTGCTGGGCTCATAACCCAGAGGTCCCTGGATCGAAACCACGCGCTAGAAATCTTTTTGCTCAATATTTTTTTGTTACGCATCAATTTTATTTTATGAGGTCTGAGGATCGAAACCACGCGGCTACAAATCTTTTTGCTCAATATTTTTTGTTACGCATCAATTTTATTTTTAATTTGCTTGAGCAGACGGCCAAAATCGGATAACACCAACACATTTGTACATATTAATAATGGTTAATAGTTAGCAAATCGAACTAAAAAGCGAAAAATAAATAATAGTTAAAAAAAAACTAAAAAAACACGCTTTTTATAAAAAACCGAACTAAAAAAATAGAAAATAAAATTTTATAAATTTAAATTAAGAATAGGGTTGAAATTTCAATAAATATAAATTAATAATAGTGTAAATAAATAAATACATGTATTTTATTTTTAAAAAAGCGTGGGGTGCTTTCTAAGATATTATCAAAATGCTAATCACTCTACTCATGTCTGTCAATACAAAATGTATCTACAAAATATATAATATCTATTGACCCATGCACCCCACGCTTTTTAAAAATAAAATACATATATTTATTTATTTACACTATTATTAATTTATATTTATTGAAATTTTCAACCCTATTCTTAATTTAAATTTATAAAATTTTATTTTCTATTTTTTTAGTTCGGTTTTTTATAAAAAGCGTGTTTTTTTAGTTTTTTTTTAACTATTATTCTTGTATATTTTCAATGAGATATTATTCGCGATTATTGTATAGATACCTAGGCGACTGCGTCACCGAAAATTTGCATTTTCCACTGGTTTGAGTATCACGAGTACCTACTCGTATCAACAAATTAATAAGTTTCAATATTTTGTACGCGTCATCATAACACAATATTTTGTATTCATTGTTATCTTGAGATAAGATAATTTAATGAAAATAATGCTCATGTGGTTGTCAAGTTTGGCCTATGTTTTTGATTTTGCAAAAGAATGAAAAGTAATCTATGAAGTCAGTCAAAGGTCTGATAAAAAGTGATAACTAAACAAAAATTTAAAAGTAAGAAACTATGTAGCAATCGTGCTTTGGACGCGTTAAAGAAGCGCCTGACTGTACTCTTCCGCATATAAAGGGATTTGATATAAAGTTCCTAAGGCGTCAACCCCACTGCGACAATATAGAATCCTAAATTCTGATATGGCCTAAGAAAAAACTCGCAAGGGCTCTGAACTCAGAACCGCTAGCTGTGGGGTCGGTAACGGTACCTATGTCTAAAAGATTGTCGGCCACATAGTCACATTTCTTGTCACAAAGACGCCTGGTATATGAAACTAAAATAAAATAAGAAAAAAATAGGTTGTCTGTAAGGTCGGTTTACGGACGATAGTTTAACGTGACAACGTCATAACAAAACATTGATGAAATGATTGCATACTTTTCTCGCTCCGATCGTGACGTCACAATGAGCGTAACGGGACACGGAACGAGACACTGTTTTCGGGCGTGCACCCGGTGTTCATCGATTTATTAGACGTTGTCACGTCAAAAAAGAAATGTATGACAACTTTTTTGTATTATTTTGTAAATTATGTAATGTTTTTCGTAGGCAATGTTCACAAGCGGTCTGAAAGAGTGCGAGATGTCCCGCGTGCGGCTGCAAGGCGTGTGTCCGTCCGCGATGGCGTGGCTCGTGTACTTCATGTACACCGGCAAGATCCGCATAACGGAGGTCACGGTGTGCCAGCTGCTGCCCGCCGCCACCATGTTCCAGGTGGGGCTATAACGCTATCTTGATGATTTTGGGACATGCTTATACAGGGTTATTCAGAAAGGGTATGCTAAGCCGAAAAGGGATCATAGCACTCATCATTATGAACAACTTTTACTAATGGGATCAACCCGGAATACGCGAAAAATTCAGCTGTTCCATAGTAAAATGTCAATGATACTCGACAAAATGTGTGGAACAGCTGATGTTTTTGTTTCGCGTATTCCGGGTTGCTCCAATAGCAAGGTGTTCATAATGATGAGTACCTGGAGCCCTGTTCGGCTTAGCATACCCTTTCTGAATAACCCTATATTATATTATGCTTTACTTAGACCACATTGTAATAGTATGTTAGGGGTTGAAGTTGAGGATAGAATAGGGGAAAACTAGCCTAGAATACAAATAGTAAAATCAAAGGCAACAGTGTTATTCTTTTTCTACCGAGAACAGAGCCAGTTCATTTAATAAAGCACTCCTATAACGTTCGCAAGACGATAAAGGATAAATAAGTTAGCGATAATCGCCGCGCTAGTATAAAGATGCATACTACATCTACAGCTATAAACGATTGCGAATTTAAACATACTAATCAATGGGTTGTTTTATGTTTAGATAATTGGCTGTAATCGAATAATAATCGTGCAGATTCGATCGAGTCCGATCCCGTGGAGCGAATTATCGGGCCTCTTAGTCGATTGTTATTGGATGATGACTCTCCGCAATCAATCGGTCTTATCTATGTACCTGATGTTACCTATGCGAGATTCGTCGGTTTTTGCCTGATTCGAGCATCTTGTTTCAAAAACTGAAAAATAAATTGCTATTAACGGTTTAAGAGCCTTATCACACTAGCGGTTCGGAAGCGGATGCCGGGCGGAGCGGACGCGCCGCGAATGCGTCGAGAACACGCCGCGGTTGCGCAGCGAATTCGTTGCGGATGCGTGGCGAATACGTTACGTTTTCGTCGCGTGTTTGTAGCAAATTATCGCTGTACAATACACTCAGTAACAAAATGGATTCCGACGAGGAAACACTGCTTTTGGCTTTATTACTTCGAAGACGCCGGAGACGAAAACGAAAGCATCGACGAATTTGGGAAGATCCATTAACAGTTAATCGAATGGAGGAGAGCGACTACTTTGTGTTGTTTTGCAAACGAATAAAAAATAATCCAAAACAATTTCGTTCCTACCTGCGAATGTCGAACCTACACATTTTATGAGTTGTTGCATCTGATACAAACTGACATAAGACATACATTTGAGATTATCAGTGTCACCTAAAGAAAGGCTCGTTATTACGTTTGTACGAGACAGTACAAAATAGCGTCCACTTTGCTGTTCGCGGCGATCCCGTTGCGCGTCCGCAACGAATTCGCTGCGCAACCGCGGCGTGTTCGCGACGCATTCGCGGCGCGACCGCTCCGCCCGGCATCCGCTTCCGAACCGCTAGTGTGATAAGGCTCTAAGGCAGGGAATTCATCAGAAAAATTATGCAATACAATAATTATTATTTCGTCACCTTGTGATTACCGCAGTTTTTCTTTGTAATAAATTATGCAATACCACGTTCATAAAGCTTATGATATTTATCAGTGGACTCAAATGAGATAATGGGATTACTATGAGCCGCACAGTGGGCTGATGGCGTTCCTTGCGAGAGGCACTGCCCATGCGAGCTAAGGTTGATTACGTTGATGGTGATATCACTGTACCTACTTAAAAAAACTGACACTAAAAGTCAACAAACTTTAGTTGTTACTAAACTAAAAAAAAAAACCCGGTCAAGCGCGAGTCAGACTCGCGCACGAAGGGTTCCGTACTATTATCTATAAAAACGGCAAAAAAGTCATGTTTGTTGTATGGAGCTCCCATAAATATTTATGTATAATATATATATGTATTAATTCTGATTTTTAGTATTTGTTGTTATTGCGGCAACAGAAATACTTTGTTTGTGAAAATGTCAACTGTCTTGGGCTCGTGAGATACAGCCTGGTGACAGACCAGGCAGCTTGGTGATAGACGGGCGGACAGCGGAGTCTTAGTAATAAGCTCCCGTTTTACCCTTTGGGTATAGAACCTTAAAAATTAAAGGTTTAGTTGTCAAATTTCCCCTGCCTGCATCAACGCCCGAATTTCTGACTACCCGCAAGCCAACTACAATTATTTTAGCTGTGTGCCGACAGATATCGAACGTGATAGACGCGTGCTGCGCGTTCCTCGACCGCCAGCTCGACCCTTCCAACGCGATCGGCATCGCCAACTTCGCGGAGCAACACGGCTGCCTCGAGCTCAAGAGGAAAGCCAACCAGTTCATTGAAAGGCATTTTACGCAGGTAAGCTGAATAGCCGGCCACTAAACGAAGCGTCGGCGTCGGTCGCCCAGCTCGTTAGGTCGACGTTATGAATTGATAAAAGTCACTTTGGAACCTGAAAAAGACTAGCACAATAGGTACTGGGATGAGTGGCGTACAAAAAGAGACGCCTATGTAAAGGTAGTGGGCGATAACAGGCTGAGGATGATGATGATAAAATCGACTTCTTATTTGGTAGACATTGCATCAGATATATTTATTCTCAATCCAAACAATAATTCTGACAACTAGCTAAAACCTCCGAGGGGGAAATTTTGTGCGGTGATTGGTCCGTTGACAATCACGAACGATTTGTTTGTGCTGTTTCCACTAATAAACTAATATACTAATACACTAATAATAAATAAACTGTTTACTTGATCAGAAATATACAGGGTATGAGATCAATAATAACCTGGCCCTTTAAATAAAAAAGAAAAAGTGCCGGCCAAAAAAATGTGTAGGTATTAGCGCGAATTTGTAACTGACCTAACCATAATTTTAATAACAATATGTAATATCGAATGTAGCAAGACCAAAATTTTCTTATGAATGTAAAATAATAAAATAAACTTATCTGACAAGACTAAAATTAATCTCTCATTAAATTATAATCTTATCTCTTTTCATTTCAAAATGTGAATAAGAGATGGCAACAATTTTAGAACTGTCAAGCTTAGTTTAGTAATAATACAGCAGAATCGTTTAAAAAAAAATCTGATGCCTCCCTTATATTAAGCATCTAATTATGAACTCGTCACTCGCCAACTCCGTAGCTTACATTCCAACTCAGTGCGTATGTTAAATCGTTATATCAATAATTGAGTCACATTTTGTTTAATTAGCTAAATACGTTTTATCTATTTACGATTTCATGTTCTGAGAAAAGTGGCGTCATGATTTAATTGTGTTGTATCTGTAGATGTGGAGAAGTAATCGTACGATATAGTGTAGGTGACTACGAAACTGGTGATAGGACACTTTCCGAGTCCGCCTGGGGAAGTACCACGCTTTTGCCAGTCATGCGACCGTTAAGTAGCCAAACATTACGGCGAATATCTCCGAATCGCAAGGCATTTTTTCCAGTGAGATCACAGGGTCATATCTCACCACGCACGATTTCGAACTGTTGAAGTTCAAAATTCTAGGTGACGACTTGCACAAAAAACTTGCTCAAGCTTGCTTGCCCAAAAACTGTCCCAACAGAGAATATTGCAGTAAAAGAGTATAGTATCTAACCGAACAAACGTAATCACTGTTTACGTGTTAATATTTCACTTCCGCGTAAATAACTAGACTGACTACACTGATATGGAGGTATCAGAAACGCCCCGGCCGTGATAAAGGATGGGTTTTGATTGGAACAACGCGGTAAGATTTTATTACTTCGAAACAAATGTTTACTGACCTTTTTTCTGTCCCTGTCACTCTTATGTACATCTCAGTGAAAGTGACAGCGACAGAAATAGTGTCTATTGACTATAAACTTACTGATCTTGTTCCATCTTGGCCTTGCCTTCTTGGTAGGAAAACCGAATGTTGTCCGAATGTTTTTAACAATATGTTTCTTGTATTCAACAGGTGTGTCAAGAGGAAGAGTTCCTACAGTTAACAGCACAAGAACTGATATGTTTAATTAGAAAAGACGAGCTCAATGTACGGGAAGAACGAGAAGTCTACAATGCAGTTTTAAGTTGGGTAAGAAAACCGCCATATTCAAAAACCTAGTACATATCTCTTTCGTTATGCTAATCGAGAATATTACCCGCAGTCAAAGAACACGTGCGAAAACGAGACAAAACATTTTGTAATATCCTTGAACGTCCGTTATTTAAAACTATTTAATATACTAAAAACTATTAAACTAAACTAAAACTTTTTAAACTATTTATTATTATTTTTTTTATTTATATTTTTTTTTTTTTTTTTAACTTATATATCTCAGGGTGACGAGCGCAGTTCTGTGCCGCGCAGGGTCTTGAATTCGCAAGTTCAAAATTCTGGGTGGTGCAGACCTGTTATGGGCAAACGTGACGTTTAACATCAGGCGAGCGATTTGCTCGTCTCGTCACACAATTACATAAAAAAAAAAAACGATATACAGGGCTATAAGGAAAGGGTATGCTAAGCAAAAAAGGTTCACAGTTCTCATCATTATGAACAAGTCTTACTGTACAGAACCCTCAAAAATGTCGAAGGAGATAATGCAAACAAGTTTCATCATCAAGTAAAAAGTTCGTTTTTATTGAAACACACAGGTCGATGTTAGGCGATATCCGTGCGCGAAACACTTGCGCGTTTTAAGACTGGTCAGAGTCATCTAGCGGAATATGATGGAACTAAATGCTAACTAACCAACTAAGATATGAACCTTAACATATCGCCCGCCATGAACGCATTGACGGAATCGTTCATACAATAGTGATACAAAGTACAAATAACAGACTATATTGGCTTTGAACAATAAGAACTAGGTGTGACATAAATAACGTTTTTGTACAGGGCTCAAAACTACAATATTTGATAACAAAATGACCTGTGATAGTTAATACTCTGAGTAAATACGAAAATTTAAAAACAAAGGAGAGAGCTAATAATCTGAGTAAATACAATCTTAAAAACAATAAATAGCTCTTTACATAAATGTGGACTGTATAATGGTTATTGAGTAACAGGCAATACAATAATTTTTGATAGAGGTCGCTTTATGACATTAGATTTCGACCTTACGCTCACCACACGCGTAAGCTTGTCCGAACCAGTATGCTTTGCTGTGATAATTCCGAGCAGCCATTTAGCTGGTGGAAGATCATCTTCCCTGATTAGTACAACATCACCAACCTTTGGTTCAGATGCGATGTCTTTCCACTTATAACGATGTTGTAGTTGATTTAAATACTCCTGCGACCACCTACGCCAGAAATCTTGCAACATTTTCTGAGTTAGGTGCCATCTATTCAGCGAAGAAACATTGGAGTCTACATAATTTTTATCAGGGACTACAACCAAGGGTTCACCCACAAGGAAGTGACCTGGCGTGAGAGCATATGGCTCGTCTGGATAAGTTGGGAGCTGTGACATGGGCCTTGAATTAAGGCAAGCTTCAATTTGTGACAACAAAGTTGTCATTTCTTCGAAAGTTAGGGTGCTTGTCCCGATGATCTTTTTCAAGTGGGTCTTCGTGGCCTTCACGCCCGCTTCCCAGAGTCCACCAAAATTGGGAGAATGGGGGGGAATGAAGTGGAAGGAAGTGCCATTAGACGCAAACCAATCTGCAATTTCAGGGTCTAGACTCGACCTTTCAGCATTGAACAAGGCCTTCAACTCTTTAGCTCCACCCACGAACGTGGTTCCGTTGTCACTCCACACTTCTGCTACATGGCCTCGTCTGGCTACGAAGCGCTTGAAAGCAGCTATGAAGCTTAAAGCTGTCATATCGCTTACAACTTCGAGATGCACTGCCTTGACGCACATGCAAACAAAAACGCAGATATAGCCTTTGGTGGAGTGGTGGCCACGTCCTTTTGATGGGCGGACGTTAATAGGACCTGCGTAGTCTACTCCGCTTCTAAAGAAAGGTCGGCTAGCTGTTACTCGAGCTTTTGGTAACTGCCCCATCATTTGTTGAGTAGTTTTAGCTGCGAATCGAACACAAACTACACATCTCATGATGTATTGCCGAACGAGACTCTTGACGTTAACAATCCAATATTGGGACCTCAAAAACGTAATCACTAGTTGAGGTCCGCCGTGGCAAGTTTTCGTATGAGCGTCGGCAATGAGTAACTTTGCTAAGTTCGAGTGTCGTGGTATCAGAATGGGATGTTTTGTTTTTTCATCGAGATTGGAGTTCTGCAAACGTCCACCGACCCTCAGGAAACCATCAGCGTCGATGAACGGATTCAGCGAGGTAAGTTTACTTCTCCTATTAACCCTTTTACTCTTTTTCAAATCAGTAATTTCTTCTTGAAACCAATTTCTTTGGCTCAATTTGATGCATGTATCTAACGCCATTTTTAATTCGTCTGCAGTTAGTATACCTTTGGGCCATGGAGAGAGTAATCTTCTGCAGTACGCGATGACTCTGGTAAGTCGTATCAAGGTTGAGAATTTCATCAGGATGCTGTCTTCTGTTTCTTCACAGGTAACTGTATGACTTTTAACTTTCTTTTCTTCCAACTTTGTATGTTTTTCGTGTGTTTTATAATCTATATTTTTCTGTTTCAGCCACTCCGGACCTTCTCGCCATAACAGCAGCTTGGCACATTCTGACGGTTTGACTCCTCTGGATGCACAATCTGCTGGGTTTTGCTGTGTGGACACGTGCGCAACTTGGTTTCCATCAAGAACGGTATGTATATCGGCTACTCGATTGGCAACAAAAGTCTTCCATCTACTAGGATGGCTTTTCAACCATGCTAGCACGACTGACGAATCCGTCCAGGCGTGGATGTGTTGCTTTGGAATATCCAAGACAGTAGCAACCTCTCGCAGCAGTTTCGACAGCAAAACCATCCCGCACAGTTCCAGTCTTGGGATTGAGATTTGTTTGATAGGAGCTACCTTGGTTCTCGACGTTACCAGTCTGATGTGTATGCGATCATTCCGGTCAATAACGCGAGCATAAACTACGGCGGCAAATGCCACGTTCGAAGCGTCGGCGAACCCATGTAGCTCGACGAGTTGGTCATCACTGGATATGTGAATCCAGCGTGGGATACGAAAATTGGTAAGTTGGTTTAAGTCATCTCTAAAGAAAAGCCAATCATTCAACAGCGATGGTGGCAGTTCTTGATCCCATTCGATCCCTGTGAGCCATATTCTTTGGATGAAGCACTTTGCCGTTATTATGGCTGGCGCTATCCATCCGAGGGGATCGAACAGCCTTGCTATGTCGGAAATTACTCTTCGTTTCGTTACGGGTGTCTCCAACGGTGGAAGCTGGACTGTGTATTCGAACTCGTCAGACTTCTTGTTCCAGGTGAGTCCTAATATTTTTGTTACAGGATTATCACTTTTGAGTTCCAAATTCTCTTCCGATGTTCGCTCATGTTCGTTCATATGGTCTAGCAATTCTTCGCTGTTCGTGGACCATTTTTGGAGCTGAAATCCTGCACGACTGAGTAATTCCTTTGACTGCTGATAAACTTCAATACCTTCAGTCACCGTCTGGCATCCTGTCATGTAGTCGTCGATGTAAAAATCATTCAAAACTCGACTCGATGCTAGTGGAAAGTTCGTTCCTTCATCGAGCGCAATTTGTTGCAATGACTTCACAGCTAAATATGGAGCTGCTGATGTCCCAAAAGTGACTCGTGAGAGTCGAAGATGCTGGAGTTCATCTTCTGGATTTTCTCGCCACAATAGGCGTTGAAAGTCGACATCAGCGCTTGAAACTTTGACTTGTCTGTACATTTTGACTACGTCCGCAACAACACAAATAGGGTAGCAACGCCAACGCAACAAAATGTGACGCAGTTCGGCCTGTAAAGTGGGACCAACTAAGAGATCTTGGTTCAACGATACTCCATTACTACCTGGGCAAGACGCATCAAATACGACGCGGACCTTTGTCGTGAGTTTGTCGTTTCTCACGACCGCATGATGTGGTAGATATACCGCATCTGGTTTGTCTTTATCTTGAACTATCTGCATGTGTCCAAGATGTAAATACTCGTTTATTACCTTGACATACTCAGCCTTGAGGTCCGGATCCTTCTGGAGGCGTTTTTCTAGCAGTAGAAATCTTTTCCGAGCAATATGTTGAGAGTTGCCATATTTGGACTGAGGATCTGGAGTGCGAAAGGGCAATCTGACAACGTAACGACCAGATTCATCTCGTTGAGTTGTTTTGGCGTAGAACTTTTCGCATTCTTGTTCTTCCTCAGTGAGATGCTTCTTCTCGGTAGAATACTGGTCAGATTCGAGTTCCCAAAAGCGCTTCAGAAGATCGTTCTCTTCCGAGTGGACCGAGTGCATGCTGACAATAACGTTGTGACAAGTCTCTACTGACTTACTTACTTCGCTTACAGTGCCAGATAAGATCCAACCGAGCCTGGTTTTTTGAGCAATAGGAGAGCCCGGTGGACCTTTGATGAATCCCTGTAACATAATCTGGCTGTAAACTTCCGCACCTAGCAGCAAATCTATTTTGTTCGGCGTGTCAAACGACGGATCGGCTAACTTGACTGATGTTGTGACAGGCAAATCACGAACGAACACCTTTCGTTCGGGAAGGAGAGTAGTCAATTTAGGTAAAACGTAAGCTTTAACTGGAATGATAAAGCTGGGATCGAGGCGAGATTGAATCTTGATGGAAACCATCGACTTACAAACAAGAGATACTTGTTGATCACCGCCTAGACCTGAGACAAATGTTTTGATTGGATTTTTCTTCAATTTCAATAACTGGACTGAGGACTCCGTAATAAACGAAGCCTGAGAGCCTTGATCAAGCAATGCTCTTAAACAAACTGAAGACCCAGTTTTTGATGCGACATTCACCAAAGCTGTGGCTAACAGTACCTGGCTGCTAGCTGTTGCAAGACACGTCATGGCTTTGGTGGACTCGTTGTGTGATGATGATGATGATGCTGCACCTGAAGTGACAACATCCTTAGTGACAGACTGATCTGCATGTACTTCAGTAACCTCTTTCGGAGCGTTCTGGGGGTGCAAAAGAGAGTGGTGCTTTCGCTTACATAAACGGCACCTTGTAGATTGGCGGCAGGTGTATGCGGAGTGGTTTGGACTTAAACAATTAAAACACAGATTACTGGTTTCGGCAAACTTACGACGCGCGGCGATATCCTCTTTAGCATACTTTTTACAGTGGTATAATTTGTGGTCCTGTGAGCAGAAAATACAGTTACTTACATCTTTGTTAGCGACATGGAGCGACAAAGCATTCCTATTTCGACTGTTGCCTTGTTTGTTTCCGCTTTGAGGCTCGATACATTCCAAAGTTCGGAAACGGTTTTCGAGAAATTCTCTAAAATTACAAAGTTTCGGCAACTCATTCAATAAAGTATTATTAGTAGTTTCCCACAGTTCCCTAGATTTAGTATCTAATTTTTGACTGATAATATATATCACCATGATATCCCAAGTAGAAACATCGACTCCCAAATTTTCAAGCGCGTGCAAACATTCGTTTGTTACATCCAGCAATTCTCTAACGACGCTTGAAGATTCGGTTGTCGCCGCCTTTAAACTCATAAAACGCTTGAGTATACAGTTGGCTAAGAACCTTTTATTGTCATAGCGTTTCTCTAGTTGGGACCAACAATTGATATAATTATCAGCTGTGACTGGGATATGCTTAAGAAGCTGCTCTGCTTCGCCCTGAACGTGAGTCTTTAAATAGTGAAGTTTTTGAACGTTATCTAAACCCTTATTATTATGCACAAGTGACGTGAATAAATCCTTAAAACTAGTCCAATCATTGTATTTGCCAGTAAAAGTGGGGATTGTAATTTTTGGCAACTGCACTCTTAATGATTTTTCGGAACTAGAAGAATCTGTGGTCGACGCCGCAACAATAGGAGCCGATGATTTGAACTTATACAGGCATTCTTTTAGTTTCGATTTGTATTCGACATAAATTTCCTCCACTTGCATGAAAAAATCATTGTTATAATAATCCGACGCTTCGAGTTCTTTGTCACTAATTTGATCCATAATTGTTTCGTGTGTTTTATTGAACGCCTGCCAATATTGATCGACATTTTCTAAACGCGTTTCTACATACGACAAAGTTATTTTATCTTTAGCCTGTTTTCCAAAATTTATTTTAGCCTTTAAAATTCTATCTTTATAATGTTCTTGATTTCTATATAACTTGTCCATCTTTACAATATTTTATTTTAATAATCTACTTACAACACAAAACCAAACTTAATATTTTCTTTGTTCAAACCACTTACAATAATTTTAAGAATTCGAAGCGTGATTTTTCTAAGTTTTTGAAAACAAATACAATTTTCTATAAAATCGGGCATAGGTTCCCCGTCTTAACCATTTTAACGAAATTATTCTAAGTCTATGCAAACACTTGTAAAAATTTTAAAAATTAATCTTGAACCGAAATTTTTCTAAGTCGATGAGATTCTTCGTCAAAATTGCACTATGTTCCAAATTATTCGAAAAAAGTTAAAGTTATTCACTGCGAAGTAATAAGGTTGAAAATGTACTCACGGTCTTAATCCATTGAACTCACATTCACTATAACACTACACTGTGGTATCCAAGGGTGCTCCTCCTCCTTGGTACTGCTGTCGGTTAAACTGCTTCCCGAACAGGATGACTCGGCGATGGTTAGCGCGGCCTGTCCGCACTAACTCTTACACCTTCTGTGGCACTCGCTGGCACTGAAGGTTGGTGGCTTGCCAACTGGTCTCGGCGCTGCTGGTGCTATCCAAAGCTAGCCAGCAATCGGCCGCCAATCGCAAGCTGGGCGCCTATACTGTCAGGTGGCGGGACCGTACACGTAAACTGCCCCTCTACGTTAGCGCCTTAATATCCGGCTTCGTAGGAACATGTACAGAACCCTCAAAAATGTCGAAGGAGATAATGCAAACAAGTTTCATCATCAAGTAAAAAGTTCGTTTTTATTGAAACACACAGGTCGATGTTAGGCGATATCCGTGCGCGAAACACTTGCGCGTTTTAAGACTGGTCAGAGTCATCTAGCGGAATATGATGGAACTAAATGCTAACTAACCAACTAAGATATGAACCTTAACACTTACTATGGGACTAAAAACAGAATTCGCTAAAAAAATCAGCTGTTCCATAGAAATGTCACTGAGACTAGACAAAATGTATGGAACAGGTGATGATTTTTCGCGAATTCCGGGTTGGTCTCTTAGTAAAAGTGGTCCATAATGATGAATACTATAAGCCCTTTTCGGCTTAGCATACCCTTTATTGATAACCCCGTATTTATTTATCTTTTAGAAAGCTCATAACAAAAATATTGTAACCTCAAGTCAAGCCCAAGTCAAGAATCATTAACATAGCTGTGAAATGACTGTGAAAGAGTCGCAGAGGATGGCTCTTGAACGGCCAATATCCAATACCTACCAGTTAACTTCATGGTCAGGGTTGCGATACTACAATCAAACTAATAAACACAAAAAAAACTTAGTGTTTCCGCTAAATAAGTAATTAAAAAATCATTTATTTATTATATATTCAATCAGTACCGTTTACAACGAATTACTCTAATGATAAATTTACAAATACTTGAATTACATTAAAACAATTGAAATTCAAATACAATCACAAAGCAAAACACAAATAATTAAGCACAAAAATCAAATAAAAATAGAATGTCATAATAATAAATCAGAATACAAAATAGTAATCATCATTTTAATTGAAGTAAATTATTTCAATAAATGAATTTTAAAAAAAAATTTCATTCGGTATACTTCTTAATTTGTCGGGATCAATGTTGCATAGATTTAATCTAGCCAATGAAAAGAGGTGGACAATAGGCAATATATTTCAATAAAAATAATTTACGAGAGTTTATCACGCACGAGCGATCATTTGTGCCAAGCGTCATCATTATCATGCCATGACATGAATGATTTCACGTCATTGTTTAAATACGTACAGAGGTATACAGCTCGTCGTTCACCGTCGGTCGTCGACCGACGCTCGATGACATAGAAATAGGGTGGACTAGCTGCGCCCGCGGTTTCACCCTCATTTTCCTGGATAAAAAGTAGCCTATGTATTAATCCAGACCATGAACGAACTTCATTCCAAATTTCATGTAAATCCGCTCAGGCGTTTTTGCGTGAAAGAGCAACAAACATACTCACAAACTTTCGCCTTTATAATATTAGTAGGATGTTATAGATGTCATCGAGCAACGTCGGATGACCCCCGGACGACCTCACCGAACTATCACATTTCATGACAATAATTTCTCAACGATATTGAAGACTGCCCTGATATGGCACTTTGTCTTGCTTGAAGTTGGTCGGCTATAGAATCCTACTAATATTATAAACATAAAAGTTTATATGATTGGATATTAGTTACTCTATCACTCAAACTAGCTGAATTAATCCGTAATTAACTTGGAAATATTAACGGTTTCTGTGGGATAGCGGGTGTAATCGCAGGGTGCAGCTAGTATGAAATAAATAAATAAATCAAATTTAATAAATATTTAGATTTAGAATGACTTAATATTTTTACTATATAGTGAAATCTTTTACAGACATAAACTGGCTCAACCTTCTATACTAAACATCAGGCAAGCTAGTTGTCAAACGTAAATAATAATTATATTTATGAAAAATGGTTTAGAACCAACTATTCGCCTACTATTATAAATAACGATAATAGCTAGCTTTTTCTTTAGCACTAAGTAATAAATTCTGTACGTATATTGTTTTATTATGCGACTGTCAAGATCAGTAATAATGTGTTGTGCAATCGTTAGCAATAATATGTTTGTAAATCGTGATAGAATCGAGCTTTGACATTTACCTTCCTCAGTCTCTGATACCTAGCTATATTTGAATAATTATCGGAATATGAGTGTGTGCGTTTATGAAAAATATCTAAGATTTTTCCTCTAATTTTCCCTAATTAATTTCACGTGTGCTCACCAACGAAATGATAAACCAATCGGCCCACGATATTCTATAATTATCGTTATCAATAAAACTGAGTGTAATATTGATGTGAGTATCAGTCGTAGGTATTTACGTCAATATCCTGACGCGCTTGATCGTAACAGTGTGTTTTGACAATATTATTGATAGCAGCCAACAGTTCGATACTGAAACGTACATCAAGCTATGTATTCACATTCAGTATACCTAAAAGATTTTGTTTCAAATAGTTTCCAGTCAGTTAATATTTATAATTAATTATCTCATAAAAAAATATATAATTATCTAATAATTTATTGACATTTTTTGTGGCGAGAATACATGTGACCACTTTTTTATCTGTGACCGTTTCTTTTCCACGGAGGATTTATATTATTGGATATTGAGGTCGGCGCTGAGCAGGGCTCGTGAAGAGGCGTCTGGTGATGGCAAGTGGAATAGAGCCACCAGCTCGATGGATCGACGACATCAGATCCATCGCAGGACACCCAGAGGCTGGCCCGAGTTTGGGAAAAAAGGCACCAAAGAGAGGAGCTCTATACCCAGAAGTGGTTTGACACAGGCTGACGATGAAACCTTCAACTTATCGGCTTAATGCTCACTAGGCATTTAAAAAACACCTAAGCTTGATGCCAGCCAATCAGCCCAGTCCATATCATTCTATGCAGATTCATTCATATCATACATATGTAGGTAACGCGTGCCAACAAGATTAAACTTCTATGAATTATGTATTTCTAGAATTCGCATGAAAACAAAATAATACGTAGTCAAGTAGTCTGATACTCATGCTACTTATTTGTTTGGTTGACGCGCGACGTCACGCGCTCCAATGATTCGATGTATTTTATCTTTCTTTATTCCAAGTTAGGTAGATATGGAGCGAACTCTATGACTTGCAGTTTCCATACAAAAAGTAGGTAAATATGTTCTTTACTTTGTATTTATAACTATTATTATGTGCTAACACGCACGTTATATCGATTTCGACATTCGTAGACTTTGAACTACAAATCAAGGCCACGCGAGAGATAGAAGGTGTACCTACTAAGGTTCTATACTCTCTGCAAACAGTATCGCTCGCCGAGGTTAAAAAATCGACTTTAATTAAACATGATTATTACATTCTTTTTGCTGAATAAAAGGCGTGACCGTCCAAACGACATTGTTTGTATGAAGCTGAAAATTGCAATAACATTTAAAGACTTGCAAAAGTCATGCTACACGTGTCCTATCTGTGTTGTACGTGGGTACGTAGGAAAGTTACAAGGGCTTTCAATATCTCTATACTATATACACATCCATAAACATAAAATACTTCACCTTAACCGGCGGAAAATAAACGATGAAGAAGAGTCAAATTGACACGTATATTTTTTATGTTTAATGACCCGCATTTCAAAACTGGTCAAGCCGTTCAACCGTTAGAACACTTAAGTATATGTAATTTAAGCCGGTTTTTTGTTTGAAAAGTCATTAGGTTTGACCTACCTCAATGTATTATTCATCATGCTGATTTGAAATTTGAATTTTCTCTACAATAGAGAGAGAGAGAGTTTTATGGAGGGTCTATGAGTGTTGAGTGCTGTAAGTATTTGTAGGAACGTACCGCTACATACTACACTACAAAAGACTTATCCTCTTATACCGGTGTATCAATTATAAGAAATCAGAAATATATACCATACCAATCCAGAATTTTCGAAGAAAAAATCAACTGTTCCATACATTTTTCTATGGAACAGCTGTTTTTTTTTTCGCGAATTCGGAGTTGCTCTCACTGTAAAAGTTGTTCATAATGATGAGTGCTATGAGATCTTTTCGGTTTAGCATACCCTTTCTATATAACCCTGTAGAACCCATGCCCCTCTCTTTCGTAGTGTTTTGGCAGTGACCCTTTCAGTCTTCATTCTGTAGCCTGTGGTATAACCGTGGCCGTCCCCTCCGCAGGTGAAGTACGACGAGGACCGGCGGCACCCGCGCATGGAGCACATCCTGCAGGCGGTGCGCTGCCAGTACCTCACGCCCAGCTTCCTCAAGGAGCAGATGAGCACGTGCGCCGTCCTCAAGAAAGTGCCCGCCTGTAGGGAATACCTCGCTAAAATATTTAAGGTATGTTATATTGCCTCTATCTCTATTGCCTATGTTATACTCAGCGCCGGCCCTGGGGTAAAGCAGGAGAAATATTTTCGAGAATTGTTTTTGTTACGGTATAGAGAGCTGAGCTGGGAATTTCATGTCTCAGTCACTTTTTTCAATTTTGAACCCCCGACACAAAAGAGGGGTCGTGCCCCCGACGCGACGTTTTCTTTGTAGAAATATTAATAGGTAGGTACTTAGATTCTTCCTAACTAATATTTTGTTGTAATTATTATTAATATTTTTAGCGGTGTTTTAGTTTTTATGTACAACCTGTACATAAAAACTAAAACACCGCTAAATTAATAAATCGTTAATAATAATAAATAGTTAATAATAAATCGTTAAATAAATCAAATTATTATTTCGTACT
Source organism: Alcis repandata (assembly GCA_949125135.1). Taxonomy (NCBI): domain Eukaryota; kingdom Metazoa; phylum Arthropoda; class Insecta; order Lepidoptera; family Geometridae; genus Alcis; species Alcis repandata. The sequence goes on from OX421225.1 coordinate 13,730,701, forward strand.
TTTTTTAGGTAGGTTTTTGTGTCGGGGGTTTTTTAAATTTTTTTCATTGATGGGCTTGCGTTTGACAGCCATCTCGCCTGGTGGTAGGTAAGGAACGATGCGGTCTACGATGGAGCACACTTGCCTAAAATAACATGATGTCAACTACGTGTTCGTTCGGTCGCCATTCGCTATTGTTCTTTTATCTGCCTTGGTTAATAACGTTTTAACTTCAATGCGAGATGGCAACAATAAAAACAACCAATAGATCTCAATCAGGCTCATAAGCCACTTTATTTTTTAAATCTCTATTTGGTAATTATTACACAATTTTGTTTCGTACCTACATAGATTCAGATCTCGAGTGTTCCATCTAGTTTTCGGACCTACGTCATAACTGGGCAAGAACGCCGATGATTCATCAGTTCATCACGCAACAACCTGAATATATGACAATATAGCTTCCGAAATGTGCTTAATCATTTATAGTGAGGAATATAAGCCTGTGTAGCTTTGGCCTATTCCTTTTTGCAAATTGGGAGTCCGCCAGTCGTGAGCTCGCACGATATGTCGGTAAGAGAGCAATACAAAAAATATTTTAAAAATACTAGACCTATACGTAATCGCAGATCAGCTTCTGATATAATACTCCGACTCCGACTAAAAATAATGTTTCAAACATATTACTTAAAGTGTCTATGTCTAATATTTAATTATTGAGCGCTTAGTGTGATACACGCGCCCGCACCTCTCTCAGTCCCCTTTGTCGTCACCCCCCCGCGCCTCTGTACCGCGCAGGCGAGGACTAAGATAAATGGTTTGGCTATAGAAAAAGATTGAGGCCTTCATAATTTAATTTTTATTTTTATTCATCAGCGTACGCAAATAGCTCAAATTGATTAAAAGAGTTATCTTGAATGGAAAACTTGGGAAAAAATGCTTATTTTTTAGTTTTTGCTGGTACTCGTATTGCTTATTTTAGCAGTTGACCGAGGCAGATGGCATAACGGGAGAGAGGCCTATACCCAGCAGTGGGATAAAGAGGGCTGTGGATGATGATGATGAGACCACAAATAAGAACTCAATACTTATCTCCTCAATACGTACCTATTCCAATGTATGTTGCTCGATTACGTTTTCCTACTCAAAAGAGGATACAAACAAAAAAAATACATTTCCAGATAGCTGGTTGTCTTGCTGTTGAATCATTGTACCATAATCTATCTGAAAATGTAACTTTCTCCTCTTTGGTTGATAACGTCGTTATCTATTTCTAATAATTACCCCAAAATATTTTTCTAACACCCTCGCAGTTTTTGTAAAAAGTATGTCTTGACGACAAATGTATTTTATGATCTCTGCTCAACTTTGCCCGTATTTTTGCCTCAAATCAATCAAGCCGACGATTGCTTGATGATTCCAGCTGGCTTATATTCTCCATTAGCTTTCATTACTTTGGCTTTGTTAAATTATTCTTCAAATAAAACTAAACTACTTCGTCATGCTGACAAATTGCTTAACTGCCTTACAATGATGCCTTGCATAATTTCGCCATTTTTTCACCTTTAAGTACCATACACCAAAACATGTTTAAAGCTCTATCTATTTATTTTGCAAGTCATCAAGACGCGCAGATGTTCCAAAACCAACAAGGGTGAAGCTTTGTAGATTACGACTTAAGTTGCTAGGCACGCCACTTAACAAGGATGCCTCCTATTCCTTTTTACTTAATAACTAATATTGCTTGCGACTTTTGCAATCAAGAATCATCTAGTAAAACTTATCAGGATGACTTGCCGGTTCGTAATCACGCCGGGTTTTACCTGCTAGCCAAGTCAACGACCAGCCGGCATGATGGTAAGAGGTTACCTTTAACAACCCTGATTGAATTTATTCATTTATGCGTGTGCTTTTTGCTTTGACGTCATCGGTGTTGTGTGCTTGGCTTTATCATGCTTGCAGCAATCTTGTAACGGCTGAAATCGGATTTTAAAAATGGTATGGGTTTGTTGCAGTTTAGTTCATAAGGTAGCTTTTGGCGTATTTATATGCATTACATTACACGACAACGTAGATAACGATAAAAATCAGCGTTTATAAGGTCGTGTTTTCAGATCAGCATCGCCAGTGCTGCCTGCTGAAGTAAAAAACAATAGGACAGGGTGACCGGAGCCGACAAACAAACGCTGACATGTTCCATACGAATGCATGCATATTGAATCACCGCCCCGTCAAAATTGAACGAGGCGTTAGCGTTAGGACGGACCACACCGTATCGAATAAATAAATAAACTTGAACTACAAAACACAGGACGTAGATTGGTCACCAACTAAAACCAAAGTTTTGAAGTGTAAATAACGGTAAAAAAGTCAATTCCCACAATTATTAAAATAGACAAAGATAATCACTTCAGCGTTGCGATCCAAATTTGAAGTATTGGTCCGCTTGTTCCAGGATCTGACATTACATAAGAAGCCGGTGGTGAAGGAGCGGCGGCCGAACACGCCGCGCATCATCTACGTGGCGGGCGGCTACTTCCGGCACTCCATCGACATGTTCGAGGCCTTCAACCTGGACGACAACACGTGGCTCACGCTGCCGCGCCTCACCGTGCCGCGCTCGGGGCTCGGGGCCGCCTTCTTAAAGGTAAAACTATGTTTTATGCCTAGCTTCTACGGGGTTGTTTTTAGCTCGATGCAAAGTCGAAAAGAGCTTATAGTACTCATCATTATGAACAACTTTTACTAGGGACCAACCCGGAATTGGCAAAAAAAAAAGCTATTCCATACATTTTGTCGAGTGTCGTCATTTTTTTATGGACCAGCTGATTTTTTTCTCGAATTCCGTGTTATCCCATAGTAACAGTGGTTCATGATAATAAGTAATATGAGCCCTTTTCGGCTTTGCATCGAGCTAAAAATAACCCCGTATGATCATCATATGATACGGGGTTATTTTATTTTATTTTATCACCCCGTATAATTATTTAAAAATGTATTGTCAAATTTTAGGAAAGTATTACGATCTTCTACGTTTTTAACGATTGAGAATCTAGACTGCCGTGCTTTTGCTAGAAAGTCGTTTAGTGAGACATGGTCCAACGTAAGTTAATCTCTTTCTTGATTAGTATGTAAAATAAACAGGGTTCTATTTACATTGGACCATGTCTCACTTAATGGCTTTCTAGCAATTGCGCGGCAGTAGAAAAGTCATAATAATACTTCAGGCATTATTTTCTACCACCACTACAAACAATAAAACGTAAGAAACATCGTTCTCATCGTATAAAAACCTCCGTAACCGCAACTTTCAAAGTCAATGTTATTTGCAAAGCCGATGCCCCTGTGACCGGCACGCGATACGTTGTCGTTTAACCGAAGATATCTTGCGCAACCTTCGGGGCGGTTGCCTGATTTCGGTTCATTCACAAAAATGTACGATAACACGTATATGTCAACATACCGGTGTCGCCATCTGCCGAGCGGGCGCGCGAAACAAGATTACGTACGATGTGCGTACTTTTCATTTGAAAATTTTATTCGCGGTCTTTCGCGTGGTTTTCCATGAACTTTCGATACAAAAAAGTATTGGCATTACAAACTTTACAATTTACAATTTTCGACGCCGAAAAAAAAATTGTGTACAAACATTCTCTGTTTGCGTGATTATTGCGAAACATTATGCGTAAACAAATGGTATAAAATATAGGTAATGATGAATATAAAAAGTATAAAGCACATCTGTGGCCTACGTGGGCCAGGACACAGCTCGCCTTACAAAAATATGTTCTCTCAGGCGCAGTCACCATTACTTGCAGAACAAATGTTTTCATACGCGCTCGTTCAAAACTAAGCCTTGTTTATTTGCAATAGGGTTTACAATGTAGTTATCTGAATTCTAATATAAATAAACGGTTTACCTAAATGTATAGCTGAAAGCAGGCCATGTCATAAATTTTGTAATATTATTTTACTGACTATAACACTAACCATGACTTGTAGATTTTAACTCGAAACTGAAATTTTCCTTTCAATGTTATTGCCAACGAATACCATATGTAGATATTGTTATTGTGCCATAAATGAAACACTATGAAACACTCTGGCCTGTCCTACGAGATGATTTGTAATACAGCTTGCTAGTTATGAAAACAGAGAAGCTGGAATTCTTCTAAATCATAAATGCACTTATAATAATCATTGTATATGTGTACCTATTTTTTAAGTAAACCTAAAGGTAGAAGTAGTTACTCTCTTCGTTAAACCGTTTGTTACTCACGGCTCAACAGCCTTTCGAAGTGACCTTAGAATTATTTTTTACTAAGATCTGTAGCGTCATGCCTTACTTATTTAACAGGACGTTAAAGCTAAGTAGGATGTACTATCATATGATCTTCACACCAGGATACCCGTGCTGTGAAGATCAATGTCTTGCATTTAATATTACAGTATTTACTTAGAAAATTTTCACCTAAAGTACGGAGCATAGTGATAATAACCAAAAAGTACAATGATGAGCACCATTTGTTACGGTGACAACTATCATAATATACTATGGTTCTCACCCTAAAAACTGGTGCTAGTACTAGTTTTTACGATGACAACCATATATTATGATAGTTTTTGATTATCAGTATGATCCGTACTTTAGGTAAATTCATCGGAATTTTGATGGCCATTTTTCTCAGTGTAAAGGTGGTACATAATATGATTGTTTCGCAGGGTCTGTTCTACGCGGTGGGCGGGCGCAACACGGCGCCGGGCTCCTCGTACGACAGCGACTGGGTGGACGTGTACAACCCCGCCACGGAGCACTGGCGCCCCTGCAGCCCCATGTCCACTCCCAGGCACAGGGTGAGTCGCACTCCACACTGTACACTGGCGCCCCTGCAGCCCCATGTCCACTCCCAGGCACAGGGTGAGTCGCACTCCACACTGTACACTGGCGCCCCTGCAGCCCCATGTCCACTCCCAGGCACAGGGTGAGTCGCACTCCACACTGTACACTGGCGCCCCTGCAGCCCCATGTCCACTCCCAGGCACAGGGTGAGTCGCACTCCACACTGTACACTGGCGCCCCTGCAGCCCCATGTCCACTCCCAGGCACAGGGTGAGTCGCACTCCACACTGTACACTGGCGCCCCTGCAGCCCCATGTCCACTCCCAGGCACAGGGTGAGTCGCACTCCACACTGTACACTGGCGCCCCTGCAGCCCCATGTCCACTCCCAGGCGCAGGGTGAGTCGCACTCCACACTGTACACTGGCGCCCCTGCAGCCCCATGTCCACTCCCAGGCACAGGGTGAGTCGCACTCCACACTGTACACTGGCGCCCCTGCAGCCCCATGTCCACTCCCAGGCACAGGGTGAGTCGCACTCCACACTGTACACTGGCGCCCCTGCAGCCCCATGTCCACTCCCAGGCGCAGGGTGAGTCGCACTCCACACTGTACACTGGCGCCCCTGCAGCCCCATGTCCACTCCCAGGCACAGGGTGAGTCGCACTCCACACTGTACAGTACACACTTGGACAACTTTAGATACGTTTACGAAGAGGAACGTGGGTGTTCCCTAAAAGAGATCTGAATGTCTTCAAGTCGAGAGTGAGTCATTTTCTTCTTGGCAAGCGTGCCCCATCGTAGACAGCATCGCCACTAATCATCAGTCGAGAAGACAGTTAAATTCACACAGCCAGATATAGTGTCAAACTCGAAACGCCTCACGGTATTCGACAACGGACTTAAAAAGAGCAGCACATACATACAATGTTATACTACATAAATAACTAGCTGCTATTTTCCTCAATTCACCACGAAACCGCAATAATGACAATAAAGTTTTTTTACACGACAATGTACAGTACGGAGCTACCTTTCACTTGAGAGGTTGAAAATAAAAGTCATTATTATATTATAGCATCACAATTCTGTGTCTATTTATGTTTTAAATTAATGATTGTTTGTCTCCTATACATTTCTAAACTATCCATCCGATTGAGTTCAAAATCTACATATTATGCATGGGTGCAGGCTGAGCCTCAATTCCCGGCCCTAATCTGTGAGACCAAACGCCGCCGCTAGTTACACATTAAAAATATTCAATTCCAATATAACAAAATGCAAGAAATGATGAATTGCTGCAATTTAATTTATTTATTTATTTTATTCGGCACGAGCATGTTGATAAGATAATTAAATCCATACTTAGGAAATGTTAAAACTAATATTTATATCCATCTTTTATGATAGTTGAATAAAACTAAATTCTACAAATAAATCATGCGGCCTGGAAAAGTACCAATGCCTTTTCAATGTTACGGATTGTGCGCGAGGTGGTGACTTGCAAAAGTTAAAAATATTTCTCAGAACTTTATTCAAGCTTAGTGTTTCCAATAGAAGAGCACAATTTAACGCTAATTTGAATAGTCTACATACTGGTGTTGCCAATACTGTCTACTTGAACAGCCTCCACCGCGAGAAACTATGATTTCAAAATGAGATTCATTTCAATTTTTTACAGCAAAAGAGCTGATATCCATGGTCATAAGCCAAGGCACCTTCTACGGACATATTTTATGATGATAATGAAATATTTCCACTCTCAACATGTGGCTTTTCCCTTGTCTTCTCTCTCACTCGCGCTGAACTATTGAGGCATGCAAACTAAAATATGTTGTGGACTGCACTGGCTCACGTAACGCATATTTTATCATTCATAATATTTTCAATCTTTACTAAGTTTGTACATTTTGTTTTCAGGTAGGAGTGGCGGTAATGGACGGGTTATTATACGCAGTGGGGGGCTCGGCAGGATCTGAATATCACAAATCTGTAGAATGGTAAGATATCATTGTAGTTTGCTTTGCGTGACTTAGAACTGGTAACGTTTTATCATTTTAATAACAAACTTGTTTCGCTTTCGGTTATTGCTCGAGCATCTTCAGAAATACCCAACTTGTAAATATTTTAATGTATTTATAATTAGGTAATGAACTTTATCACCATATCTGCGGCACGTAATTGACCCGATATTTTATTCACTTAAATATTTACCCAGTCACTATTACGCTATCGCTTTAGGAGCTTAACTAACGTGCACGTAGGCGTAGGTACTTACCTGTAGTATTTATAACCCAGAATTAAATATTTTAAATCCTATCGGTTATTGTAGCCTAATATAGAACTCGATATTATTACAACTGGTTCGTCAGAACAGTTTACAGTGAATTAACTACAAAAGACATGCCGCTGGTTTAAGTATTTTTTGAGTTTATTTTTATGATCTTTAAACCTAGTGCGGCACTGTACTTCGTTCTTCAACTTGTCTAATTTATTTTTATCTCAAAAACATCACCCATTCGTAACATGAAACCGACGCTTCATCCATCGTCGTTTAGCTTTTTCGTCGAGTTTCGTTTGCTGGTCCGTAGGATAATTTGATCCAAGTTCGATTAGATCGAATGAATGTGTAAGCACAAGCTGCCCTCCCCCCCCCAGCTACGACCCCGAGCGCGACGTGTGGACGTCGGTGGCGCCGATGAGCCGCGCGCGGCTGGGCGTGGGCGTGGCCGTGGTGAACCGGCTGCTGTACGCGGTGGGCGGGTTCGACGGCGCGCGGCGCTCCGCGTCCGCCGAGTGCTACCACCCCGAGAACAACTGCTGGACCGAGGTCGCGCCCATGAACATCGCCAGGAGCGGCGCCGGTCAGTATACTACACGCATTTCCACATGATGCCGGTAGGGGCAGTCTTGTTCACTTTTCTTGTCGACTTCGCTTTATCCTCGAAATTGCCTGCAGAAACTTTACACTCTCTCGTATCATATAACGGTTAAACAAAACATGCCTAAATTGTAAATTAGATTTTCGGTCGGCCTATACCTATATTTTTATCCGACGTCTCATTCGGAGTGTATCGTGTTAGAGAAATCTCTAGCATGTCAAACTAATGTTGTAGTTGACTACGATATCAGCCAGTGACCCGATATAATGCGTAAATAGATAGAATTGACGTCGAAAAAAACTCAAACCGTTACTATAATTATGACTTAGCCGTCTCGTACCTAATCGTGCTATCTAATCGCGCCTCTGTTTTTGTTTGCGTCGCAATATGCGTATCAAAGTGTTCGTATGTGTCAGGCGTGGCGGCGTGGAACCAGTTCATCTTCGTGGTGGGCGGGTACGACGGGTCGCAGCAGCTGGGCTCCGTGGAGCGCTACGACACCGAGCGCGACGCGTGGGAGCACGTGGCGCCCGTCAGCGTGCCGCGCTCCGCGCTGTCGCTCACCGTGCTCGACAACAAGCTATATGCGCTCGGTAACTATCTATACAAACATATACCCATTACCCACTATCTGCAGGAGCTTTAGCCGGTTTGCGACTGGCAATTATGCCAGTTGTCAAGACGAGGGAGTGCGCGGGAGTCGCGCTATTCAGTCGGTCGTTTGTGCTGATCGGGCTGCGGGACAAAGATAACTAAACTGGCAGTCGCAGCACACGACTGCAGCCAGAACGAGCGAGTATTTCTCAACCAGGACAATGACACAATATTATTACGTTCCATAATTTCGAGTCAACTCCAGTAGATATAACGGCAACTAACTAACACACAACGTCCTCCCCAGGCGGCTACGACGGCACGTCGTTCCTGGACATCGTGGAGGTGTACGAGCCGGCCTCCGACTCGTGGGCGGCGGGCGCGGCGCTCACGTCGGTGCGCTCGGGGCACGCGTCCGCCGTCTGCTACCAGCACGTGAGCCCGCACTGCGAGCCCGCCCACCACGCGCCCACCATCATCAAGAAGCTCGGCAAGCGGCCCTCCGCCTCCGGCTCCTCCGCGGCCTCCACCTCCACCTCCACCTCCCCGCCCTCGCTGGCCCGGAGCGACGACATCCCCATGGCCAACAACATCATCGGGACCTTATCCAACGCCCGGAATGATTGTATATGATAGAGATGTAGACGTGTCGGTCGATAGATGCCTCCGATTTATTCCGATCGTGATAGGACGAGTCGGTGAAACCTCGCGATGATGTGCTGCCGAAGATTGTTCGAGCTGAACGCGGAAAGACGGTGCGTGGCGGCGGCGTTGAAAAGCGATAAAATATGAACCTTATTTCGTGTTGCGTCCGGTAAAATCTGAACGCCGGCACCCCAGCCGTTTGGCTTAATCGCCGTGGAATTCAGGACGTCCGCGATGTAAGGTTTAGATCGCTGCATCTTCGCAGCCGGCCCGCCGCCGCCGGTCACGGAATTATATGTCTCCGACTCTAAAACGCGAAAAAGCTCAAGCTCCAAGTCAATACTAGTAGTTTAGTAACGTGCGCTGCGACGATTCTATCCTGAGACTCGAGCGACTGACACCATGCAGTTTACGAGAAACGAGTGATCGGTCTATGATGGATATTGTTGCTAAGTTTTATCACAATTTAGAAGTAGATTTAAACGTACTTGTATACATTCGTTTTTAGATTAAATTTAACTAGGATTTTAAAGAAATGTATAATCATGTGAAAGAGTTCGGAACGGTGTATATGCCAGGATGAGCTAGTGAATAAATGCCAAAATGTACGACCGACTTATCGGTGGTGAACGACCTAAATTAAATCTCGCGGAAGTTCATTCTGACAATACGACGGTGGGTCCTCTTAGACTCCACGGATAAGTCGGTCGCAGTCGCATTGTACAAACACTGTTTAGTTCCTTATTTTTAGTAAGGTTTTTGGTTGTATGAAATTAACTTTGTAGTTAGCCAAGACAAGAGAGAAATATTACCTCTCGCATAGGTTCATTATTATAATTAACATACTGAGTATGTCTAAAGTAAGCCATTTACCAACTGTAAGTGTGTACTCTATTTGTATTGCAATTGTATTTTTTAATTATTTTTATATTATTGATAATAATTATGTAGTTATGCAATTTAAATAATAGATCGGTATTAAGTTGTTATGAGTTTTGTAAATATATTTTAGTCTTATCTTAAGGAAAATAAAGACTGTTATGGGCAAATTATAACTGTATTTTATTTACAGGAAATACTTAGGTTAGGCGTCTTACACTAGAGTAATTTTTGAAAGAATACTTAGGCTTGTTTGGGTTGGCACGAGTTCACTGAACCATTACTTTTATATGGGTAATATAATACATAAAATATAGGTAACATTTTCTATAAAATAGGTACACTTTACACAATAAACTAAGTATGTTAAACAAATACTTAAAACTATTATTGCTGTATGCATTTATAGGACCTAATCATATTTAAAGTCTATCTTCTATCTTGATACATAGCAAGATTATTTCTTGATATTTTTTCTTCTTCTCTTTATAAATATTCGTACGTCAGGTACGTTAGCGTCATTAGCTTGAGAATCAACTGTGTTGGAGTCGGATTTGTCCATCAATTCCGAATTTCCAACACTGACTATCTGACTATTATTATTGGAGTTATGACTAGAATCAGGAAGTCTAGGTTCCATGTCTGCCACAACTGCATCCGGTTGCCATATTTTATGAGGTGTTGATGTAGCTAAAGCATTTTGAATAGTCATTTTTAGTGGCTCAGGTATACTAGGCAGTACTCGCTCACTATCTTCAAGTAGAACAGGTGGTTGAATTCCAGTTGAAATGATAACGGTTTTTACCACATTCTCTTCTTCTTCCGAACCACCAGGCTCTAGGTTTTGATAAATGCTTTTTATAACATCATCGGTAATTTCTGTTTGTACATCACTAGATTTATCATCAGACTTCTCTAGACTATCTTCTTGGAGTATGGTATGTTGGTTGGCAGTGTCTAGTTTTGTAACTTTAACATCCGTATGAGGTTTCATTTCTACAATTGATGTATCTGGAGCGATGGAATCTTTAATTGAAGCAGATTTTATCGTAATTAAATCTGCTGCATCTAGTGCATCTTCAAAGAATGGAACACATTTATCAGGAAGCAGAGTTGTAGACACTGGTACTGCAGTCAACCCCAGGTCTTCAGGGAATATTAAACTACTACTGTCATCAAAAAGTTCACTGAATTTGGTTTTTATTTGTAGTGATGTATTTTCTTTCTTTTTTTCCTTTTTCTTGGCCGGTTTTTCAAACACTTTCGCTGAATCGCCACTTTTACATGCATCTTTAATTTCCTTGTGTTTGGATTTCTTTCTGGTTTTAGATTTTTTATTATCTCCTGTAGATGTTTTATCTTGACATGGCTTAGTTGAAACTTTTTCTGAAGTATCAGTAGATTGTTTTTCTGTATTAGTGTCACAGTTTTTAAGTTTACTTTTTGCTTTATTTTCTAGTTCTGTACTGAGGACAGGTATTTTTGTGACATGCTCTGATTTTTCATGATCATCACAGTTATCATCACTCATTTCTAAATCACCTTCAACTACTTCTTTGGCTGTAGGGTATCTTTGTTCATGTAACATGTTACTGGTGCCAAGGCATGGTAACTGATCTGAACTGAACTGATGGTCAGGTTCTTTTTTTTCTGTTGCTGGCTTTGCTTGCTGTTTATTAACATCTGTTTCTATCGTTGCTATTTCTGAGTTCTTATTACTCTTAAAACTATCAGTGTTGTCGTGTATCGGCTTCTCTGATGAAATGACTTCCTTAGAATGTTTACTATTTTGTTTGTCATCTATAGACTTCCGATGTTTGGGAATTTTGTAGCTATTTATCTTTTTTAATGATTTCTCCAGGTCTTTCGAATCATCGAATTTAGTTACTGGTAATGGTGGTACTTTTCTTTCACTGTTTGCATCTTTTACCTTATTCACTATTTCAGGATAATTTTGGACATTTTTGTCTTTTATCTCCCCAGATTCAATAGAAATGTTTGCTGGATTTTCTATGTCTACACTAACATCTTTGGCAGATTGTTTAGGATCAGGTGGTCTTTTCACCAAAGCTTCTGGCATACTTACAGGTGTGATTCCCCATGGATTTTGTCTGAGAGGCACTATGACAACATTTCGGCCAATAGATGTAGTCAAAACCGATTGGCTATCATCTTTTCTAAAAACGTATTTTTTGCTTGAAATTCTAGGATCATCCAACTTTGTTGTAGCCGTGAGTTTTATCTCTAAAAAAAAGAAAGCAGATTTGAGCAAACTTGATGGAACTAAGTCGAATTTGTGCAATTTTTCTGTGGCTTTTATTGTGGCTATTAAGTAAAAAGAATAAATCTACGTGCAAACATTTGCCAATAATTATTTAATTTATATTACTCACCTTTAACTTGTTGATTAGAAGAATCTGGATAGACATAATCAGGTGATTCACAAGTAGAAAATTGTATCTCAAGTGGATCTGCTGTGTAGCTCTTATGTGTGGGTTTTCTCTCATCATTTATTCTTCGGTCACCCTCATGACGCGTGTTGTATGACTCCATCTTTAATCCTTTATCTAATTCTATTCTTCGATTTTCTTCAGAAGGCCTCGAATGTGGCTCCATTCTCAATCTTTTATTTTCTAACTCATCATAAATATGCTCAACTCTGCGTTTCATTGCATATCTTTCTTGACTTCGGGGTAGTAATCTTTCATGTTCATAAGGATCATTCCTTTGACTTCTTTCATAGTTACGATATAATTCCCGACTCTGTCTCTGATGATATTTATCCCTTGGGGGGCTTTCTCGCCCTTTGGCTCTAGGCCTATCATGTTCAGATCTGTAAAAGGGATCATGATATTCTCTGGACCCACTTGGGTACCTATCTGGGCTTTCCCTTCTATACCTATGAGAAGACTTATGCCTTACTCTGTACTTATCATCTGTGTCCCTGTCATATCTGCTAGATCTTCGTTTGTGTCTATCAGGTATTGGTTCATGGTATCCAAATTTTTTCTCTTCTAGGCTAGAAGTTTCAGATGTTCTAGATGTTGGCCTTTCTTGGAAGTTATGGCCTACATGTTTTTGTTTCTCACTGAAGTATCCCGTGCTTGTTTGCTTAAGGTTAGTTGAACTAGCAGCAATTCCTATGTCATCACCTTCACTAATTTGTTCTGTTTCAACACTGAAATCCCAATAAATTAATTACTACAATAACTAGGTCTATATGAAAATTTATCATGAGTTTACTTTTTCTACAGACCAGCCTATAGCTTACCTTATAGCTGGCATTGATTTTCTTCTGTTTCTAATAGAAGCTCTTGCTTTGCTTGCATCACTCTCAGTTTTGGGCTGCATTATATTTTCTTTCAAATCACTAGATCTTTGAGTTCTTGGATCATGTTGTTGACCCCCGTGTGCTAAATTAAGTAATTTACTTCTGAGATCTATATGAGAACTAACTGTTGTATCACTAGAAGGTGTGTCATCTATATCTTTCCTGAAAATAATAATATGGTATTTTATTAAGGTACTTTGTTAATTTTTTACAGGTTTAGACCAGTAGGTGCTCTCTATACCTTTCAGTTGAAGAGTAAGTTGATGATTTTCTACCTTCAAAGTTTTTTAGTTTTTCATCTTGTTGATTTTTCTCATTATTATCTTTCTCGTAATTTTGTCGTGCTACTACACCACCTCTGGATTTATAAAAACCACCTGTATTTTTATTTTGGAAGGATGTAAGAACTATCCTGTCTTTCCTGCAAAAAGAAACAAATAATTTAAAGGTTGTAGATTAATTAGAATGGCAGTATTATATACCGGAATAGACTTGATATGCAGTTCACTTACTCTAAATTGAGATTAGTTATGATCTGGGTTTTCCTTTCAATTTCAGCTTTAGCAGTTTTCAGTAAAGAAGAATAATTGAGTTCCAGTTGCTTGTATTCTGAGGACAGCTTGTCAAATTCCTGCAATATATCCTACAATCTCAATGTGAATCCGCCCACAGAAATTTATAAAATCATTGATAACTAAAAAGTGTCACAGTTCAGTCGTATAAACAGCAGCTTATTAAATATATTTTTACTCACTTTTTGCAATTTGCTCAAAGTTCCAGCATATTCTTCAAGTTTGTGTTTAAGTTCATTATTTTCTGTCTTTAGCTGTAACAAAACAAAAACAACTTGATTGAGATTGAGGGTGCTTTTGGATCTCCTGGATCCTGAAGGGAAAGGTTGAAAGAAGGAGAGGACCAGGCAGACCAAGCAGAACTTTCTTGAACCAGATTAAGGAGAAGAGTGTCATGTTGTACAATGTACAGGAAGGTATAAGCACTTGCAGAGGACCGCCAAGCCTAGAAGTTGCCGCATCAACAAGAGCAACTCTCTTAAATTTTGAATGAATGGATCCCCAACTGTGGATAGGCATATCCGTGAGAGTCAAAAGCTATTTCAATCTCCACCAGTTCTCAGTCTCAACAAAGTTGGAAAAAACCATGAGGGATATTTCCTCCAACCTTTGTTTTTGTTGGCACCAAAGTCTCCCAGTGCTGTCAGAAGGGGCTATAATGTGACTGGGATGCTTCCTAATTCATTGGTGTCACAACCTCCACGAATTCAGTGCAGGAGTAGAGACCTAGTGTGTACATGTTTGTGATGCTTCTATCCAAGCTCAAATCTCACTTTTTGACAGTGGAAGATATGGGAATATCTTGTAGCGCGAATTGATTAGTGTGTGGCTGCATAACATCATATTAGCACAAGGAGGCTCCACATTATGCTCCTTGAAGGAGCATGGTGAGACTGTAGGGTATGCTTTTTTGAAAATAAACACCTCAATGATGATTGGTGACCTTACCTCCGCAATCGTACTCTCTTCGTTATAATTATCTAAATTCTCATATAAATCGTCCATTTTAAAACAGCAGCAGTTTTTAATTACTAAATTTATAATTCAATATTTAAATTCTTATAATTTAGTGATAGCACGAAATAATTTTTATTATTTTCGTTGCGTTTTCGCTCCACAATTTCTTGGATTCGTATTTGACATATATTTGACAATTGGAAGTTTGACATTATTGACAAATCTAGTGTTGAAATCGAGTTGAAACCACAGAATGCATAATGTTTAAACGTAAAAATATAATCTGTATTTAACAGGCAGCGTTCATTCTAGTCTAGGCATTCTTCTGTAGTTCATTCATTCTACAGTGTTGCTAAGCTTAATAACCCAGTTCCCATATAGTCTTATGACGGATCCGCTGCGACACGTTTTTTTTTTACATCTTAACATGTAAGCTGGGCCAGGAGGATAAAGCAGCGGGTGCCTAAAAATAGACGAAGGAGCCATGGCCCAATTCTGGTGGTTGATCAAACTATCTGGAAAAAATAATAATTTTAGTATTTATAGATCTAAAAATAGCATTGGCTTGTGGAAGGGTGTTCGATAGCGTTCCGGCAAAGTCTCTTCATTGGAAGTCCTTTATGGACGAGGCTAAATAACTTTTCATTCCATTAAAATTATAACCACGAGCTCCCGAAACGAGCTCGCGTTACACGTCCTACAGAGCTATGATGCGCAACGTCGAGATATGACGTGTCGAGACGAGAAAATTAGTCGTTGTCGAGTATTTTGTCGAAAACTCTAACATGCATGCCGTGATCGAGAAAATAGGCGTCATCGACTTAGCTATCTCCCGTAGAGAAATCAGTGTTGCCCGGTGATTTAATGTAGCGATATTTATTCTGTTTAGTTCATTCAATTTTGCCTATGAACTTTCTATGAACGCGATTAAAAAATCTTTTTTTTCTACAGTTGCCATGTTTTAAGTGAAAGTAACAGTTATCGCTTCATTTTGTAATATCGCACGGTTTATTTTAATTATATTAGGACACAATATTTGCAAACGCTTTAGAAAATAAAGGGTAAAAAGTGTACTTAGGCAGGCTGATTTATTACAGTTGATAGTTTCCAGTCTGAATATTATTATTTTCTCTGTTAGTATATTTTATTTTCATTTGTTAATATTATGTTTAAATCATAATAATGGAATAAGATAGTAAATACTCTGAAATTGATAAGTAAATGATAACAATGAACATATATTTTTTTAAAAGTTCAAAAAACACATATTAAGTGTTATTTTTTTAATATATAGATAGCAACATTTTAAAAACTGTGAATTTGAATTGTTTTGAAAGTGTTGAAAAATTGTTTATAAGAGAATACCTAATTTGTAAATAAACAAGATGACTACGCCGGCGCCGACAAGGAAAATGTAAGTACTTATAGGTATTCCTATCGTAACAACGTATTTGAATAGGCAGCTAGACTTCTTTGATTGTATAAAGAGACAAAATCGCTGCTCGGGGAGGTTCCCGCGACACCACTCTTAAACTACATGATACGCAGAGCCCTGATAGGAACATGTATAGTTTATTTCTAGGTATTTGCCATAATCAGTATAAATTGTTTCTTTCAGTAATAGAAGTAACAAGGCACAAATAAAATATTTGTGCCAATTTAAGGCCCAAAATCCCAATTTTGGGGCAGGGGATTTTCGTGGTCCACAAGGAGCCCGATTGTTGGCAGAAGAGTGGCAGCGTCTTAAGGAGGCGCTGGATGAGATCGGGCCTAATAAGACCGTGGAGCAATGGAAAGTTGTAAGTAAAAGTGTTCGTCTAATAGTAATACTTTAATTCTGTATGCAGCAGCAGTCACAAATTTATTGTTGCAATAGCAATATAGTTAAGATGATGTCAACTTTTTTGCAGTGCAAACAAATGACTGACTTAGACCCTAGAATTAGTATTATAAAAATGTTCCACAATTATTAGAAATAGTGATGTTTTTGCTCAACCTAAATGTAGGTTTTCATAGTTTATTTCAAATTTTATGTGGATGTTGTATTAATGTTGGTAAGAAAGTATTATATTATTGTTTAGTACATAAAAAACAACTTAAGCTTTTATGTTATCTAAAATTATCTGTTGTTACTAATACTGTCAGTTACTTTCTCTATGGTTCTCTTATTTTATATAATATTTAGGTATCTACTTGCTTGTAAAGCAAACATTGTGATAAAAATAAAAATGTATATATATGCAATAAGTGATTTTATTCATGCCCTAAAATATGTGTTAATTAGCTCGTCCCTCCTTGCTCGTGCCACCCTGAGCAGAAGCGCAGGAGTGGCATTGTTACCGTCTTCCACTTCAATTGGCACTTCGATGCTCTCCATTGATACACTGAAATTAAATACAAGTAGGTATGTAGCAATTACAAACAATAGTCATACTAAAAATATTTTTTTGCTCATCATACTTAAATGCCACAGTTAAATTTATTTTCTAAACATCTTTACTAAATAAAATGTATTTAAGAAAGATGACATTGAAAACAATGTATAATTAATTGATGGATAATCAACATGAAAAGACATGCTTAATTAGTTTCCCAAGTTACAATACAAGCGACACTGTGATCTTAGGTGAAGCATACCCAAACTGGAATGAAGCTGGCTTCCAAATGAGGCTGCCAGACCACACCTTGGGGTTTAGCAACATTTTACATTCTAGGGTGGTCCCTAGCTAGTCAGAACATTAGATTAAGATTATACTTAAGAAAAACATACCTAAAATGCTTCATCAGATTGTATACTATGCAGCATGCATAGATTAACTCTGATGCTTTGTCTGGTGCATAATGCAGTACCCGGTCAATACCCAGGCACCTCAGACTGCCCTTTCGGTATCCATTCATTCTTTCTATTCCATTACGCACTCTGCAGTGCCAATCTGTGTAGTGCTCTTCACTATGGTTAACTGCGTGCAGTATTGGAGTCATGAGCCATGGTTCCAATGGATATCCCGAGTCACCTATAATAAAAAAAAACAAATATAATATTTTAGCTTGAAATTAAACAAGTAATACAACTGTTATTTTAAATTTTTAAGACTTAACTAATAAAAAATATTCGCCAATTCGGCTGTCAAACAACCTCTTCATTTCCTGTCTGACAACACTGTGCCTCCATATAAGATATGGAGTGAGATATGTGGAGTCACCTAAACATCACGTTTTAAGGGATAAAATGGTTTTATTACCATTTGTTTTTATGGCTTTGGTAGGTATACTGTTAACTGCACAAACACACCAGTTGGGAGTTAAAAAATATAATCTATGGGCTATGATAGTGTATACTCACTTTCAAATGTGCCGGCAAACCACTATTATTTTGGGGCTCTAAGTCTATCTTTAATTTATCCACAAGATATTGTGCCATGGGCTTTGTTATGCGCCAAAGCCTCATGAACTCAGCATCTGGGACGTCAAATGGGTCACAGACGTCTCTGATCACCTTTCTCTCAATTTTTCTTCGCTCTCGCTCTTCGTACATCGTAATTAATGAATTAGAATGTCCCGACGCCATTAGAAAATAATCACTTCACAACTTTTCAACTGTTTTTACGCACCACAACACCTCGAAAACACCACAACACGTTTGCACTTCTTTTTCTCGCTCGAAAATACTTGGCCGAGTTATTTGTCTGCACCAAACTGTCAAAAAACGAGATACCAAGTCGCGCATGATAGCTCCAAATCGAGATAAGAGCCACAGATAAAAAAAATCTTTGGAGTGTCGCAGTTTGTCGTGTTCGACGAAAAAAATTGTGCGTGCATGTTAGCATTCGACGAGATAGTTAAATATCTCGATATTCGTAGACAAAATACACGAGATAGCCTATCTCGTGTTGCGCATCATAGCCCTGCTATAGTCGTAATGTTTTTCTCCAACTTATTCACCTATATTTATAGTTTAGCTAATTTCTCAAGCAGCAGCTGGCAACATCTGTTAATTTGTCAAAGTTTGGGTTGGTGAAGTTTCTTGTTGTGTCAAGTTTGTGTCGGTTCGGTTTTGCTTTCGCGTGTGCTTTTGCGTTTTGCTCCGCCGTCAGGCGTACTCGTTCGCTATCAAGTGTTATTAGTTTAGAATAATTTTAGTATAGAAATGGCTTTTTCAAGTTTAAAATTAGTGATTCGTTAAAATATCTAGTGATAACAACTATGCTAGTGTATGTGAACTTTACTGAATGATTTCCATGCAATAGTGCAACAGGCGATTGAAAGTGGCTAAGGGCCCGTGTAAACAGAAGGGAACAAGCTCACAAGATGCCCACGGATTCGGAATGTGAGTGTGACTCGGTGTCAAAGGAATGGCTGTTAGCAAAGCTGCGCTCCGACGAGAGGGATACGATATTGATAGACTGTCGAAGTTCAAACGAGTATGCAGTTTCTCACATACGTTCTGCGGTGAATTTTTCGATCCCGAGCATAATGCTGCGGAGGCTGGCGGCGGGGAAGATCGAGCTGGCGTCGACTGTGCAATGCAAGGAGTTAAAGGCGCGCATCTCTCACTGCCGGACGCGAGGCATCTTCGTGCTGTACTGCGACGGAGCGCCGCGGGACCCCGACTCCGTGCACGGGATCCTGCTCAAGCGGCTCAAGCAGGACGCCGTGCAGGTCGTCTGCCTCGACGGTTAGTTTGCTTAGCTAGAACTTTCAAATAATGCTTGCGCTCAGTATAAAATATGCATTTTTTCTGCTTTCCCTCTTTTTTTCTTATATGAAAAGTATTTCCTTCCTCATGATGCAAGAATTCCCAGGAATATTGATAGTGGAAGATTGGTTTAGGCATTAACTTTTTATACATAAAATCTTGTTGACCATGGGTAGTGTATAACCACAAGTAAAAAATTATCTAACAAAAAAGTTAAGGTAGGTTTTCAAATGTATTCCTTAGACTTTTGATGCGTAACTTTAGTAACAAGAGTAAAAAAGTTGTTGTTTACCTAGTTAAGCACTACCAGACAGCTATTTTAACTAGCTGCACCCTGTAGTTTACCTAGTTAAGCACTACCAGACAGCTATTTTAACTAGCTGCACCCTGTAGTTTACCTAGTTAAGCACTACCAGACAGCTATTTTAACTAGCTGCACCCTGTAGTTTACCTAGTTAAGCACTACCAGACAGCTATTTTAACTAGCTGCACCCTGTAGTTTACCTAGTTAAGCACTACCAGACAGCTATTTTAACTAGCTGCACCCTGTAGTTTACCTAGTTAAGCACTACCAGACAGCTATTTTAACTAGCTGCACCCTGTAGTTTACCTAGTTAAGCACTACCAGACAGCTATTTTAACTAGCTGCACCCTGTTGTTTACCTAGTTAAGCACTACCAGACAGCTATTTTAACTAGCTGCACCCTGTAGTTTACCTAGTTAAGCACTACCAGACAGCTATTTTAACTAGCTGCACCCTGTAGTTTACCTAGTTAAGCACTACCAGACAGCTATTTTAACTAGCTGCACCCTGTAGTTTACCTAGTTAAGCACTACCAGACAGCTATTTTAACTAGCTGCACCCTGTAGTTTCACCCGCTGACTTACAGAATTATCATTAAATTTTCTTTGATAAAAAGTTGCCTATTGGCGAATCCAAGATAGAAGCTGTCTCCATTTCAAATATCTTTTAATCCAATGAGTTGTTTCAGCATAAAAAATTAAAAAACAAAAACACAAAAATTTACTTGCAAACACACAAACTGTTGCATTTTAAATGATGATTCAATTAACAGTTCATAAAGTTAGTGCTGTAAGGCACTGACCATAATTATAGGTAAATCCTCTAAAACCATTAATAAATGTTTATCTTCATTCACATCTACCAAAAGATTTACGTAAGATATGTACCTACCTACTTATTATTGTGCTCTCCGTATTAAGAGTAATAACTTAATTAGTAGCGTTCAGTCAAGTTTTTAGATGCATTTTAGTCTGTAAAAAACCAATTACTAATTCAGTAGTTCCATGCAATGCTTGTGTAACGAGGACTCTGCAATCATAGGCAGCGAGCATTCAGATTAAATAGAAGACAGTCCTGTTTCATATGCTAATCGTAAATAGGTATGCAGCCAGCATTACTTAACATTCTACTGGATTAACAAGTTATTACAATAAAACTTGTGGTTGAATAATTTGTTCTGATCAGTATGAGTCAGAAATTGTATCTTTGTATAGAACAGCATAGAAGCGTAATAATATCTTGAGTGGCCTTGTTGAACTCAAATAAATGTTGTTCAAAGAGCATCCAATAAGCCTGCTAACTAAAATATGCTTGTCTCGGTTTCGCATATGTAACTTCATGATAGTGAACTCCAGCATCTATTGTAAGTTAAGGAAGAAAAGAATGAGTGAATCTGCATGTTTCTTTTATAATGTCTAATTTAACCATCTTCTACATTCAAAACAACAGAAAAATCACAATGAATTTGTAAAGTAGCATGAGTGTAGTAGGTATCTAATATAAAAACACCAAAGTTAGTCTGTCTCTCTCTATGTTTGTAATTTTTTACCATTACATAACTAAATTGTTTGTACTGCAAATTCATTGAGAAAAAAAAAAAAAAAAAAAAATAGTGTAATCTATACTAATACTAGCTGACTCGATAGACATTGTCCTGTCAAAAGCCATTGCGTCAATTCTATGTCAAATGTCAAAAGTTACATTAAAAAAGTTTACATTGTCCAAAGCGCTAAAGTTGGTTTAAGTATTTTTAAATTTTCTAATTTTTCATTTTTTTTTACTATAAATTGAGATGTGAGCTATCCTATCTCCTAAGTTAGATCGAACTGCACCCGGTGTGCAAATTTGATTGAAATCGGTTAAGTAGTTTAGGAGTCTATAGCGGACAAACAACGTGACATGTAATTTATATATATTAAGAAGATTAAAAAGAGGAAAGATTTGTATTTTTGTATGTTTGTGTTGAGTAAACACAAAAGCTACTGGACCGATTTCAAAAATTCTTTCACCATTAGATTGCTACATTATCCCTGAGTAACATAGGCTATATTTTATACCCGTGCAAAGCCGGGGCAGGTCGCTAGTTATTAATATTCCAGCACTTTGTAATGTTTGTGCAATGCTGCTTCAATACTCGTAGGCGAGTAATTCAATAAATATCATTATGTAATCCATTACATGTTCATCTAACACAAAACTTGATATTTAATTAACATTTGAATACCAAATCTCGGTAACAATGCTTGTTCCCACAATTACAGTCAGTCAGCAAATTATCTCTTGAGTAACCATTAAAAGTAACACAGTAGGTATTACCTGCTCAAAATTACTACTGGTTTCATAATTTTCCATTGAGAAAAATCTACATGTAGTAAGTAGGAACTTTTTTTCTGATACAACTGTATCACGAAACGAGCTAGTCGTTTGATTGATAGTCATATGTCAAGCTTACCAATTACATAAGAAACAAACAAACAGTAACAGTAGTTGTTGTGTTGTTTTGTTCTATATTATTCTTCTTAACTTCTATATTATTATCCTACTTAACTGGTTGGTGGTTGGATGACCGAAAAAAAGTATGGTAAATACTTCCCCAAGCAACCTGCAAAGATCTGCTCAAATCTCAAGTAAAAACATGAATGAATTAATCAAAAGTCGAAAGGCGGATCGTTCGTCGAAGTGCTCGCATTAAGAAGTGCTATAACCCGGGGCTAAGACCTGCGGAGGTCGGCGCGCCGGTGGCATCCGCCCCGCCAAACGTGGGAGAGGAAGTCGTCTACTTATTGTGCTCCCCAATGCGAGACGGCAGATTAAATCACCCACCAGACACCAGGCACGAACTCGAAACAAATACACGCTTCTTGACTTGACTCGTTGGCTGTCGTGACAAATACTACTATAAAACAAACTGACTGGATAGGTACAGCTCTCAATACGTAGGTACACTTCTTTTTTATCATTACCTGGTTAAGTATAATGATAGGTATTATTTTCTGACTAAAGCTGACTGACTATGCCTGAAGTCGGTTTTCCTTGCCTCTTGAAATGCTATCGAAAAATATAGTACACGAGACGAGACTCTACCTCACGCCCTAACTGTCGCAGAGAACGTTTTAACTGCAGTTTAAAAAATTAAGTCCAATAAACTCTTTTTATACCAAGGTCTGACCCTTTTCACGTGAGTAGTTCCTGTTCCTCGACTACTTCGATACGATAAAACCAGAATATAGGGCCTGTTAGAGATATACGTATCGTTAGAATACCACCTTTATGGCGCTGCTGTTTCTCAGTAACAGCATTCTAAACGGTAATCCACAAGAAAATAAACTCGAGAGAGCCATAATAAATCGTTCGATATACAAGCTGGAAGAGCGGCCAGGCCGGATGTACCGGCTCCATAGCTTCTGCCTGGTGTCCGCGCGACGGAAGAGCGCCGCAATTTTATTAATAAGTTCCCGTTTCACGCACGTCCTGCCAATTTCATAAATGTGTGCCTAACGCTTTGATACGGCGGACGTATTAATGAGTTCCTGTTTCTAAATGCGTGCTTCCAGTTCGACGACAGAAGAAAAGCAGCTGATTTCATCATATCAATGGAAAATTTCAGGGTAGAATACAAAATATTCGCAATTTCGCACACAAGTAAATGATGAATGAATGAATGAATGATTGAGATAATTTTGTGTTAATTTGATGTTTATTTTATTTTTTGATTGATTACCTAATTATATTTCTTGACATTTTTATTTTCATTTTATTTTTATTAGTATTAGCTTCATTGATTGTTTTTATTATAATATGTATGTGTACCTAATTTTTTTTATATGATTTATTATAGCTATGGACATTGTAATCCGAAATAAATGAATTGAATTGATTTGAAATGAGTGATTGAGAATTTGATATTTGGCTGCAGATAACTAAAACGATAGGAGCTGAAAGTGATACGATTTTATAATAACATTTGCAAGTTCTGTTATTTGGTTTGTTACTAATCGAACCGATGCATCACGCCGACAAACAATTCAATGAAAGTTAATCGGAAACATGTTATATGAATAACATGATATCTAGTAATGAAATGACACATCGATAGTACACCTATCCATTCACAGCGCATGAATTCGATATGAATATGGCGATGGGTGATCATAAAATAATAAATGGCACGTGCTTCTCGGCAACAGGATGTTGTGAATTGCACGATGAATGTAAACTGTTCGCCGGAACATTTATAACAGCAAAGGAAACGGGTCCATCTGGCTGCGGTTAGCGAATATAGAACGGATTACAGAGGAAAACGAAATGGGAAAGGGAAGCGAGATCACACAAAACAGGATAGCGCTCGAATTAACCCGCCCCGAGTGGAAACAATTACGCGAGTGCACATGTCGGTGTCGGTGCAACTGGCGACGCTCACAAGGAAAATAATAATGACTACACCGTCTAAGTGAGCACGGACCTATTTCCTCTCTGGCCAGTCAACCGTCGATAATACGATAGGTATCCTCGTTTATGAATGTGAAGCGCTAATGAATGGAGAACAAACGAGTACATTCGAAGGTGTAGCATTGGCATTGACAGTTTTTATACGCTGATGTAATGACCGATCCGCAGATCATAATTCAACGGCACGCATTGTATTCAGATTTCGTCTCGTTTCGGTACAGCGAGCTCGAATAGAATAGTAGCTCGCGCGGTATGTAAGGTCGCCAATTTTGACTATTTATGAGGGAATAAATTATATTAGGAATGTCTTTATTTGATCAGATGAGTATTTTATGTGCGGCTATACGGTTATCAGAGGAAGTATTATGGTGGAGCCGGCGGCGCGCGGCGCCACACTCATTATCGAGTCGAAATCGGGCCGACTCTCAATTAGTCCAACGTGCACTGACCGTCGATGTTTTTATTTATAAATGCACATTCATCGGACCCAAGGAAAACCATAAACGGCACGAAAACAGGATCATTTTGTTTATAACTTTGATGTTTTGTGACCAGAATTTACCCTCTGTTGTCTAAAAGGTCGCTTGCAAAGTATCATTTCTGTACCTAACTGGTAAATAGTCAATATTAGAATAACGCAGCGCCTGATTCTCATCCAACGACCAACTTACTGGTATGTTGGGTAACAAATTAGGCGCTGACGTAATAGATTCCAAATCTTAAAGTTATGGGTATAAATTAAACGCTTGATGTGCGCCTCGAGAAACATTACAAGCCAGCTTTTCTATAAAACCGTGAAAGCTATTTTCGTAATCACGTTGTTTTAACATCCAAACTTCCATCTGCTGATTCCACGAAACAGAATCGACTCCATCCCGTGACGTCAATGCTAACATTCTTGGTACACGGCTCAAAGTTATTGTTTAACATTTACCTGCTGCCGTTTTTCACCTGGAGCAACATTTTGAAATAATCTAATTTGTAATGAAAACATTAGTCCATATCCCGACCACAATTATTTTGATTACACGCCTGAAGGCGATACCATTAAGTAGGTACCGAGAATAGAAAATCTCGCGAAAACAGAAAATATGTATTTAAATAATCACAAGAAATGCTTTTCTATTTGCTATAATTAAATTTAAATTGTACCTGATAAATTTCCGATTTAAAAGTAAAACCATCAATGGCTAAAACCAGATTGGGACAGGCGAGCGTAATGGATTCTTGATGTAAAACTGGCTCGGCGGTTCCGAGAACACCAGCCCAGTAGAGGAAAAAACTGTTTTTATACTCTTGATTGAGTTTAACTTCTAAGAAATGTAAAGTTTTAATCAATTGGCGAAAGAATGACTTGCAAAATGATACTAACTCGTTCAATAGATTTAATTGACCCGACTGCATTTAGAGCGTAGAGTCAATAGAGCCCATCCATGTGCACGCGTATTCTGCCAGGCGCCCACCGACTTCTCCAAATTGGCTCAATTTGTCCCAACAGGCTTGATTAAAGTCTATTTGTGAAAGACATTAGGACATCAAGTTTTATAAGTTAGTGCCGGCGCGGCGTATGAACTCTTTAACTACAATTTAAATAGGTAGGATCATACCTCCAACTGAAGATTATTCAATCGACTTCTCTTCTGCTTGATGTGAAGCTGTTTAACTTATTTCAGAATCATGTATATGACTAGCTGGATTTATATGGGAAGAACAATCATGGTTTTGTTCCGTAAAGCCAAAAATTACCGTGTTGCCTAATATGGTAGCGTCTAGGCTGGGTAATACAAGGTTATTTATAAATTAGTGAAGTCTGTTTTAATTTCATTTTTGAAAAAACGATTTCATCGCATCTCTATGTAACGAAGGTATAGGTTAAGGACAATGCCAGGCTTCAGGGTATATAACTGGAATGATGAGTGACCGCGACGCAGGTATTTCCTATCTATTGTTTGACTGAATGGAACAAACCATTGACGAGACCGCAAAACAGCATAATGAAGTGCTAGCTCGTGGCTCGGTAAATCGAGCAAGGTTGTTGGTAAACGGCGCGAGAAGGACACTGGACGGGCCAAGGCCTCCCGCCTCCCTGCTCCGCCCACGCTCTACCACAGACCCTGCACTCTCCGCGGCGCGACGTAAGCGGCATGGGCGAACCTTTTTAATCACATCCTTGTGGCATGCCACGGAGCCGTGACCCGGCAGACGTCTAAATCTAAAATTTAAAATATTTGACGTCATTTTTCGCCTTTAGTCGAGCCTCTGTGGGTAGGTAAGTTCGGGTTTTTTCTTTGTAAATGAAACATTTATATGTATAATCGGCCGAAGAGGTGGGCGAGGAGTGGGTGTCGGGCTTCGGCGGGCGCGTGCAAAACGATCACGTTCGTCATGTGGGTGTAATAGCTGAAGGATTGGGTTCACGTGGCGAGGGCGAATTTTATGGAGTCCTTGGTAGCGAGGAGTCGTGCGGGGGTGTGGGGCAGCGGGTGCGGGGCGTACGGCGGGTTCATTGAGTGCGGCGGATGAATGGGCCGCGATGAGTCATCGGATCGATGCGGCCGCCCCGCCCCGCGCCGCCGCGCGCCGCGTCTGCGTGCTGCCGGCCTCCACTCGGCTGCTGCCTCCAAACTGCTCAACCGATCCAATACCTTTCAATAAACGTATAGCAAATAGACAGACTGCTCGCCCGATTATGTAGCGTTACCGTAGATGACGACATTAGACATACTTTCACGCCTGTGACCTCGTGACTTTTCATTCAACTTTTCTTTCGAATATTCACGTTTGTTTTGTCGAACATGATAAAAGTGAATATTTTTAGTCACACACAAACGCGAATGTTTGAGAGTGAGACACACACTGTGTATGTATGTTTGAAAACATTGTTTACGTTGAAACGGCTACCTAGTATATTAATAGCAGCAGCATTGATGAAAATGATAATGTTAATATAAAATTGTCATTAATTTACGCTATGACTGATTTAGGTACAACTGGTCCAAGCTAATTAGAATACAAGAAGTTACCTAAGCTAGGAAACAATTCTTGCCTAATGTTCTAAGTTTACCATATTGTTATTTTGTATACACATAGGTAGTTCAATTCCGAGCAAAATGTTGAAAACCAGGTAAACCTACGCCTACGTCGCTGCCAAGTTTGGACGCTATTGTATGACGCAACATCTGAATTCAGTTTTACATTTCGATGTCGGTAGCTACCTAGTATATTGTAGTTATGTAATTATTTCTACGCCGAGCACTAATTGAAACTTGTTCGATTAGCTATCGATGTGGTTAGAGTTGTTATAGCTAATTGTGAGGTGCAGGCTGAATGGCCGCCAGGGACGTATTGGGACGACATTAGCATCACAATGCAGTGGTGAGCGGCGCGAGCGCTGGACGGCCGGAAACGGGCGACGGAAACGCTTTGACGCTCCTAATGCCGGCGCTGATCGCCACCTGCTTTCTGTGGGACGTACTTTATATTCCGAGATGTCATTTGATTCAACAAACGAGCGAACAAAGCTAATGAAACAGGCTATAATCCAGTACCATCGCCGCTTGATTGGAGTGGCGCTGCCCACGCGACTAGCGGCCATATCGAGATTCAATTCTGCGAAGATATCGCCGGCTCTGTAATAAACAACAGATCCCTTGCCGGCTTCAAATAATTATGGGAAAAATAAAATTTTCGATTCTTCTAAAGTCCTGTGTTGAATCACGCTTACCACATCCGTTAGCTTATCTTTAACAGCTTTTGCCAACTCATAGGACACCTGATAGTTATCTTCGAAAACTTCGATTAATCCGTCGCAATTGATGATACTAACCGCCTTCTAATAGAGTAATTATTTAAAAGTATTATAAATAGTAGATACGCTTATGCCAACAAGAGTTATCATTTTCATTAACCATAGGTACGAAACAATTCACCTGTCAAACAAAAAACCTGTGAAACAAGTCGTACAGGCTTCTGTAACTCAAAGCAACTGGGATGGAAACCCAGAGAGTTGCTCAAATGTATACAGGTTTCAAATCCTGTCAGTCGCCAAAAAGTTTTATGTTTTTTATAAGTCAATCACAGTCACAGTGTGCCTAGCGCAACTTTGACGTAAAAATACGTAGCGAGTATTCGATAGAAAAGTATACACCATTTACGGCCGTCATAACTGACAGGTTGTAACATCCAAGTGTGGAAGCCATGAAGGAAACACTTAAATAAATTCAATTCATAAGTCACCTGTCTCTACACACTTACATTGTCGCGAGAGTGAATGAAAGAATATAAATGAGGCACGGCGTATGAATGAAGCTAGTTTAAATGAACTTGGAAATAAATTAGCGTCAGTAGGTACTCGGCGTCTTTACGTCAATAGTTATCACCTTCAACACCTACTCGAGACGAACAACACGCTCATTAAGTGTAGTCAACTTGAACTTAGCACGTCAATGATTGATGGAAAATATTTCATAATAGTTATTGTACGTAAGTAGATAATTAGTTAACAACTTTTTTCTGCCATTTTATACGAACCCTGATTCCTTCGTTCTGCGAAATGATACAATGATATAGAATAGCTGACATGGACGACGATAGCTCCGATTTTTCTGGCAAATAAACCTATCTTCATAATTCAGAGGTTTCAGAATCTCGGAATATCTTAAATTAATAAGTGAAAAATAAAACACAATTGAGATTCCACTTCTCATTAATGTTGTCTTTCTCATATTGTCTGTATGCTGTTGTCTCATATCAACTGCATCATCTACAACGACAAAATACTATTTTGCATAATGAGAGGACGTGGCAGAAAATAGCGTAGATGTATTGAATAACGACAGGATCGCATTCAGCGTCCGCGTGATCAATATTGATTAATGATTAATCTGCCGGAGCTAAGATATGCAGTTAGGTAAAGATGTGCCGTAATGTCTGGCTTGTTTGTCTTCGGGTTATTACGGAGAAACACGTGGTCCTTTCCATCACAATCAATCATTTATCAGGCTTCGCCACGATCTTACTTTGTTTTACCATTTTCCTTTGCTTACGTAATACTTAGCTAAATGTTGGTTTGTTTGTCTTCTATACATATAATTATGATGCCAAGGGATGGGTCTCGGTACCAAGCCTCAAACCGCAACTAAACCTAAACAAAACTTGTAGATAAAGTTGTTTGTCTATAGAATAATTATGTGTATTGAAAGGCGATTGCGACTGTTGAATAATTTAAAGCTTTAACCAAAGAGCCTTTTGCGAATTTCTAAATTATATATTTAGTGTGGTGTTATTTAGTGAACGTAACCATTCATTGTGATAACTGTTTGTTGTCAGGTGATTTTGCGGAGTTCCACCGAGCTTACCCGGAATGGTGCAGCGAAGCCGGACCCCAGCATGTTCCACATCTGCCGCTCATGGGATTACGGTCAGTATCTACCGAGAAATAGAGCTCAGTTCCCTTTGATTGATGACAGGTTTCAGCTGCAGACTATATTGATTTTATTAGCCAACAATATCCCGGGTTATAACTGAGTTAATGCCTCTCAAATAAACTTTCTGAATACCTTTACATACCAAACGTCGACGCAAACATTTAGAACTATTACGCGGATTACAAATTACGCGACTTCGTGTAATATTATTATATTACGATCAAATCTATTATAGAGGTTATGCGTTATGTCAACTGACAACTATGGCGTTGTATTTTGTCGTTCATCGTAATAAATTAAGTGGCAATATTCTATAACAAGCTCGAATATAATTGGCCGATGGAACTGGCTCGTGGGAATTCGATTTCATGCGCGTGAGAGGCTCTTCGAGAGGTTTTCCTTAATGACCGAGACGGCGGCGGCGGCGGCGCACCGGAAAGCGTCAATGCCGAACCGATTCCGCTGTACCGGCGCGACTGGATCATTCTTACTTTCTCGATGACGATCGCATTGATAATGGACTCGGCCGTGAGAAAATAACCGCTGATACAAGTGATAGACTTCATTAATACAGCGAGAAACCTCACCTTGCTAGATTTTGCCAGATGAGAATGTTTTCTCAGAACATCGATCAGAAACCTGAGTTCCGAGAAGTGAATGAAGAATGGCGTGTGTGAAGCCAGTTTTTCGCATCTCGGAAACGCGCTGTTAAAACGATGACTAACAAAACATGCGGATGTGCTAACATCATGTTAATAACTATTAATTTTATTTACTGCATGCCATCTTAGAAACACAATGCTGTGTCGTTATGGAATGATAAAAGCTTCGTTTGACCTTTATTGTCCGACTCGTCCACTCGACTCGTGGGTAACGTGGCTTATATTTCATTTGTTGGCTGCTTCCTATCTCAATGTTCCTGGAAAATATTGCGTAAGCTCATCAAAGTTAGGATATAATACTTACCTACTCATTGTAAAGTATAATACTTAGTTCTAGTATAATTATAATAGGTAAGTACTTTATCACAATTTTTCACCATTTCTGTATGTAAAGATTTAGAGATAGTAACGATAAAGTCATACTATTTGTACTAGACTGAGTTTGGCGTAAGGTTTTCCAGTTTTTCGCATTTTCCAAAGTAAAAGTATCCTATGACCGTCCTTATAATGCACACTACTTTGCCAAAGTTCATCAAGATAAGTTCTTCCGTTTTCCGAGAAAAAATGACAAACAGATCATTTAGCATATTAGTGTGAATGTGTAGTGTGGTTATTCTGAAAAGCGCACTGAAACTGAAATGGAAATGATCCTTATTCAATTATCCATATTAATCCAGATTATGAGTTGGAATCGTCCTTCAAACGACCCGGATCCGCAATGTCAAGGACGCGCGCTAAAGGTCAAGATATATCATTGTAGACACAGTCACTATGTTTATAATTGATTGCGATATCTATGGAGATTCGATAATAATGTATGTATGTATCGATACGTGAGTTGAGGCGCAGCGTGGGCCGACCGATCGAACAAACAAGCAGTCGGCTCGCGGTCGCGGTATCAGCCGATGACAGAGGACGTTAGTCATATCGCAGGTTCCTTCCTACTCGATCTTTGTTCCTTCCATGACGCCTGTGTGCTCAAGTATTTACTGCGCTGACTAATACAATACAGCCTTAGTAAATTAGTACCTACCGATATATGTAGCGAGGCTCGTAAATAGAATGTCAAATATTCCATTCATTCATACCTATAGCCGCCTCGTTTGTTCAGCTGGATCTATCATTTAGTACGACAGCGCTAATGTGAACAAACACGAAGACTAAAGTAGCGAGCGATGTATAATGTACGATACAAGTTCGCATGGGGTCACCTTGGTGCTCGACGCCTACCATCGTCATCCTCATTATGAAGTTGTATCCATTCAATGAATGGGCATATACAATACAAGCCTCTCTAGTACGCTAGTTCTCAATCTCAATGTTTTTCTAAAACTTTTTCAGTGTCATTTCTTAATTCATGAAAGTCTATGATAATACCTAAACTAGGAGTTTTATTTTTTACTGATTTTGTGACATTTCGACTAAGCAAGAGATTAATTGTGATCGCTTAAAGCAGAGTCAAGCCAAGCACTCTGGTTCTAGCAGTCTCAGTTTCGCATCACAATTATTGTCGTTACCTATCCGATAATACTTTTTGAGATGAGCAGATAAATAAATCCGCTCACTTGTAATAGCCTTGCAATTAGTCAACCTTAACTCGCTCACCCCTCGTAAATAGCTTCACCTTGCCGCATTGCAGGCGGTTAAAGAGTTTGGTGAATAAACTCATTCATCAATCGGATTCACGAGGGTGCCGGTCGCCGGTGTCTGGGTGTCGGTGTAACCGCAGCGCCGCCGACCACAGATTCAGCGCCAGTTAGTATGCCGGCGGCCGCAGAGCAAGTAACAAGGAACGACACCGGCGTCGGCGCTCGTCGTCATCAAGCATAGTTACCTAAACACGTAATTGGTGTTGCATTAGAACCGGTGAAACTTAGCGCTGCGCTGAATGAAGTGCTCCATTCATGCAACATACGCGCGTGCGCTCAACGAAACGTTCACTTCATTCTTACATTATTGTTTTTCAATGCGCTAAATCGATTCGATAGCCATGAATGTAAATCGATAACGACTATTAGTTTGATATTTTTTACTCCAGTTTCATTGAGAAGTGGAGGAAGTCGAATCGATATCGCAACCACAATGAAACGGAGACAGTACTCGAGACAAGACGAAAGCCAAGACTTGAGTTTCTTCCGCTACGAATTTCAACAACTTAGCGATTTCGAAGTTGTTTCTAATAACGAACTAAGTTAGATTTACTTAATAATATTGCGAAATGATTTTCTTCAGTTGTGAGACGAAATGTCAGCTTTGAATAGCAAACGGTGCCGATCAGTTGCGAACTTTTTTCCAACGACTTTGATTTGTTATCATCTACCGGAGGGCGCGTGGGCTCGCTGACGGCTCCCTTTCGTGATATAGTATCTATCTATAAATAGAAGTATTCTTTATAGCGTAAATGTAATAACACCCACACGCGACGCGAGCAGCCTCGGGCCCGGGCGGCGCGGCGCTCCGTGGGCTCCGAACACAACCACCTTCGTATTTAACAACCCAAAATATTTTTATCAACTGCCTAATTTATTTGGGATGCGTAAATAATAAACGTCATAACTCAGAAACCAAATGTCATGGAGAGGAAACGACATCAGCCCCGAGACCGAGGACGTGTGTAGGAGTTCGGCGAACCATTGTTCAATAATTCTGGATAGAGAGTGTGTATTGTCCTGTTCTGGGGAACTTTTGGGAAGTTTAGTATTAACATCTAATTGACCAGTTTTGAAGTTTCATTATAAAATGAGTGAATGCCGACGACGCGCGACGCGACGCCTGGGAACACAGGAAAACTAATTCGATTTAACAAACTACGCGATTGTTGTTCTTCGTGCGAAGGTTGAAGGTCAATATTTACTTGATCAGCCAATAACTAGTGAACTGGAAGCCGCGTGGGATTATTATCTAACAACAAGCATTTTCCATCGTTCCAATAATAACGTCGATGTAAAGAGAACCCTATGTTGACGTGGCGGCCACATGGCGCTTTGTTCTATTTAAGTAACGTATTGGCGTAGTAGTCCGGTCCGGTCCGGGCCCGGTCGTCCAGTCACGCGACGGCTCGCGCCGCGCCACTGAGCTGGGGTCCCCAGGAGCTGACGTCAGCACTCGCGCGTCACCCAGCTATGTCTCAAGCGGATACGATCTCGACTGACTGGCTCCAAGGATGCGCTTTCTCCGATAAAGCCTGACTCCGATTCATTTCAAGCTTTGACACGCCAGCATAGGTTTGTGAATATCAGGGTATTATTTTTATCATGAGACGATAATAACTCGTTAGATGTCATTTTTAAAACTTATCAAGGCGATGGCTCTTTAATTTTAACTTAAGGAAATATAAATGCCACACCACAAAAATATCCTGTCGACTTTATAGGCTGCAGACAAAGCTGACGTAATATTAAAACGTAAAGTACTCATCCGAATGATCCAATTTATAAAATTAACTTAAGACGAATAAATGAATCATCTGTTTAATGAAATTAATAATAAACTCCTTCCTGTTTTAATGTTATGATGAGGATGACTCCTACTAGAACTATGTCAACCATAAAAATATATTCTTATGTAAGTATTGCTTCAGTGTCATACTTATTCCTTTAATCATAAACAAATTAAACAAATGCTCAAAACGAAATGCGCGTTAAAAATTTCACAAATATACGGTCTTAGTCTTAGCGTTTTCTTATTAGCAGCCGAATGGTCACCAACAATAGGTGCATTCCATAGAGGGTTGATGTCGTGAAATCCTAGTCAACACTTAAATAGCGTGATGCGCCATGATGTCCGGTTATCAACTCAACCTTTAATCATTCCACTACCCTCGAAGGGTGTATAGGCCGTACTCCACAACGCTGGTCAAGTGCTGGTTGGTGGATTCACATACCATTGAATTACCGGTCCGGTTATCATAATATCACTTTACTAGCTGACCCGTGCCCACTTCGTTGGGCATAATGTTAATTAATCCCGAAGCCATCGCGCGCCGTCCGGACCGTTTTTTCTCCGATTCACTTTGCAAAACGGACTACCACGTAAAAGCCTTTTTATTTTTCGGTTTTTATATAACCTATGACACTCAGCAATAATGTGGCTTTCTATTGGTGAAAGAATTTTTAAAATCGGTTCAGTAGATCCCGAGATTACCCCTTACAATTTAACAAATATACAAACACACAAACTTTACTTCTTTATAATATTAGTATAGATAGTATAGATGAAGTACGGCTACAGTTCAACCTGTTTGATTGTTGACACTTCGCTGTTTGTTGTTACTTGCAACTAAAGACATGATTTCCTTGCCCTCCCGTTTGTTTTAAAGAACTCTCTGTTCAAGGTCAGTAATTCGTGTGCCAAGTTGAACAGTCGCACGGCTATATAGATCCTGGCTGTCGGAGCGGCAGCGGCAGGTTAATCGGCTGACGTCACGCGCCTGACGTCAAGGAGTTCATTCACGAATTTATCCGTCCACGGTCACGGCCGGTGACGGATTACTTGTGCATATTTTAACTCACTTTTACTACTTGCAGTTGTTAGTGATAGAAAGGAAAGGTTTTGTGCCGCTGAAACGAAAAGTTTTTACCGAGTACCAAGATTTAATGGGAAAACGCGACTTAGTCTCTTGCTCCATTAAATCTGGGATAACTAGTCTTTCATTTGAATATACTTGATTTCTCAGGTGATGATGATTATCTACAGGACTATATGCTTGAAGGCACCAAGCCGAAAACATGTAAAAGTAGGTTTTTCTCTGAAACCAACCCTGATATAAAAAAAAAATATGTATAGCTGTTTCATAGAAAAATGTTAATTACACTCAACGAAATGTATGTATTATTTTTGATCGCGATACGTGTTTTTCATCCTGTTTAAGAAAATTAACGTTACAAATTTTGGTGTGGTGAAGAAGTACATTTAAAAATGTTGGTGACGAGATGATCCAGCAAGGAATCACAAGGAATTGAAAAGTTTGATTCATGATACTGTATTTTTTTTAATTTAGTAAGTGTATTCAATAGATAGAGAAAAAGCACAAGATGATAGCTTAATAAATATAGCGCAATGAATTCAGACTTGGAAGTTATTAAGTTTAAGACGATCCAGACGTACCTACTACCTATACTAATTTGCGCTATTTGATAACCTGTTTGCATAAGTTCGTTAACACATTTACATACAGACAGGACATTGCAAGGCAGGCAAGTATACATAATAACCAGTTATGAGAATATTCTCATTGAAAAGATTATTCTCAAAGAAAATTTGGACTTGTTTAGAAAATGCCTTCCTTCTTTGATTCTATAACAGTGCTCAAAACTTTCGTTTATTAAGTCGTAAAGCGTTTGTTTATAATACAGTCCCGCCTACATTGAACCTTCCGAAGTTTTTGCTAATTGATGCTCCCTTGAGGCGTGATTCCTAAAATAGAGCGTTGTTAAATATACCTCACAGCTTACATCGCGTAGGTGCATAAGTGGCCTGCGGCCTCGACACACTTGCTTTAGCAAGTATACAGTATCAACCAGCGCTCGTCCGCAATAACCTGACGACGGAATATGTATGAATATTTAACATTTTAAGCGCTTGTAAAACGAAGCAACATAAACTCGTATCGATACTCCTTTGTCCGGCCGTCTTAGCTTGTTAAAAGTCCTGCCAGGACGGGAACGCACGAGGCTCGCGTCCTGACGTAAAAAACCGTCCCTCACAGGCGGTCATTGGCAGCGGGTGGGTCGAGCCGCATTCCTGCGCGCCGCGGCCGCCGCCGGCGCAGTGCACGCACTCGCACGCCCACACGCGCCGCGCCGCGCCGCGCCGCGCCGCTGCCGGCCGGCGGCGGCTCCGGCGCGGGCGCGGCCGCACACTGCCGACCGTGGCGCGGCTTCCGGCCTCCGCCCCGCGCCCATTCAAATAAGAATTGTATTCGCATGAATCCGATGCTGTCGGCTTACACAATGCACTAGCACGAGTACTCACTATGTTGCGCATTTAAATGAACCATTCTCGTTCATTGTTTTAGCCGAGCGACATTCTCCGTCGTTACATCGTCGCACCTGCGTGCCGAGGATATCGCTTCTTGCGTAATGAAAATAAGCGAGGTCCGTTCACCTACATGTAGGCTAAATCAAACTAAAACAGTCGGCATTATCAGATCGGTCGGAACGGGGGTGCGTAGGCGGGCTCCCTGAATGGCTATGTCGGATGGCCGGCTCCCACGCGACACGCGGCGCGGCGGCGGCGGCGGCGGCGCGCGGTGCCAGCCTCGTCTCTACTACATATTATGTACACTATAAAGTACTTCACCCATCGCCACTGAAAATTATTAATTCGAGGGTCCACTCACGCGAAGTTAATCCAATTAGTTTCATGCGAGTGACTGTCTGCTACAGTTCATTGATGAGAGCCTCATTTCATATTCAATGAGCATTTACCCAACTCGTTTGTTGAAGTAGACTCTAATAATGCTGCTGATTTTCCAGTTTTTTGCGTCTGATATCTTAAGCGATGATAGAGTAGGTATAATAATATCTTAGTTCAAGGTTCAAAGACGCTAACTCTTATGAAATAATATTAGTCAATCAGTAGCGCAAAAGACACCGCGATGATTGGAAATATGTCGCAAATTCTTGTAAGTCATGTTAACTAAACAGACTGAATTATTTAAGACCAGCTAGTTGTGCGACAGGTTATGTGACCATTACAGATAACCACAGTACTCGTACCAACACAAACAGCAAACATTTTGAGGATCTATATACACAAGTTTTTAACTTGTTCAAAGTATGGATGCATTGGAACGCTCTGTTAAGAAAAAAGGTCTTAGATATTAAAGTAGTCAGGCATGTTACAAAATAAATATTCAGAAATGATTAATTCTTTATTTGTCGGCCTGTTTGGCTCAGCGGTAGTGTATCCGCCTTATAAGTCAGAGGTCCCGGGTTCGATTCCCGGCCGGGCAGATGTTTGAATGATGAATTTAAATATCTGTTCTGGGTCTGGGTGTTAGTTGTCCTTGTCTTTGTGTGTGTTCCGTGGCATCCCCGACACAGGATTTATTCCTAGTGGGGAGCTAATGAGTGTGAAACGTTTACGTTTTTACGTTTTATCAGTACGTATCAGCGCAGCGTTCATAAGCTTCTATTTTCTATGCCAGTGCTAAATCTACTTTTGTTAACCTACACCTGCCGCCGAGCTCACGTGGTACCAAAAGGTTACCGTAAATATAAAATGGCTTATGTTATCGTTTGGGCGAGCAATATTTTTTCCAAAATGAAAAGTGTGTCGTTAATGAGCGGCCGTGGGTGTAAAGTCGCACTCGGGCTGGGAGCCCACTAATTTGATTGCTTTCAAAACAGCAAACTGAATGGCGACGGGACGATTGAGAGGGAGTTTTTGGGAAAAGCGTCGCGTGGGAGGCAGCGCGTTGGCGGCAGTGCGTTGGCGGCGAGGGGAAGAAGGCGGGCGGGGGCGGCGAGGGCGGGCGGAGTAAGGACGCGGCGCGTGGGCGGCCATTGAGCCGCGGGCGCGGGCAGGTGGAGGTGAATGGAGGAAGGTGGCGCGCCACCCCGGGCTGCCCGCTGCCGGCGATCGATCGCCTCCGCTCCGCGCGCCGCCGCCAGACCCTCCCGCCTACATATGCATTTTCATTGTTTCGCGACCCTCGATTTAGGAATTGAATCAGATCTGTAATCTGAATGAGCGAAAAGCTTTCATAGACAGGCGTCTCAATGATACCTTTATACGATCCACTATCGGATTACGAGGCCCGATGAAATCGAAGTAGCCTACGCAACGATTCGCTTCCAGTTCATTGTATAACTTGTCAAGAACATTGAATTAGAAAAGGTTCTCGCAGCAGCACAGGTCCGTGAATGATTGATGTTTTTATGTAGGCCAGTTGTGGGTTTAGTAGCCGCCTGCTGGACCTTCGTAATGAGATTAACATTTTCATTCCGCTTAAGTTGCGCTCAGAAGTTCTGACATAAGTCGCCTCAAGGCTCGCCTTTTGTATAATTGCCGCTACTTAATATTTCACCTCGATGCTCTTTAGAAATGTAACGTTTTTGATAACTTGAAGCTGAAAAACAACATCAATTTCACTCCAAAACATTCACGTAGTCAAGTCGTATTCAGGACTGGGAGTCGAAGTATTATATTTATTACCTGACTTAGAACTCAATGTTGGTGCGCATCTTATTGAAACGAAATGCCTTGAATTTTAAATTACTTTGTGTTAGTAATGCCGATTTCCTCAAGTAAAAAAAAGATGTTTTGACTACATAGATTAACTACTCCTGCATCAGTAAATTTATTAACTTTATATTTTACTACACCTTTTTTATGCTATTGAGTGACGAGACGAGCAGATCGCTCGCCTGATGTCGGCCTTTTGTCTCTTCTATGATATTATTTACTTTCGTCATTATCTGGTCCTTCATCATCCTTTTAAAACTAATTTGATTGACGCAGCACCCAAAATTTATACCAAACTAAAAATGTGCCTTGCATACCAAAGACTTCATGCCAGCATGAAATCTGCCACTGAGGCCGGTCACCCTCGCTGTACCCATCGCATCAAAGCTACCAGTAGTAACATGTCCTCGTTTGGTTATTCCAGCTCCCTCCGCATCTCGGGGTCCGGCTGCGACGAGGCGCTGTCCTCGGGCTCGTCCTCGGAGTGCGAGGACACTCACACGCACCTGCAGCAGGAGTTCCCCATCGAGATCCTGCCCAACCTGTACCTCGGGAACTCCACCAACAGCGAAGACTGCGACGCGCTCGCTAGGCATAATATAAAGGTCAGTTAAGGTGAACATGACCCATCGTAGACATTATAAAGTCAAATTTAAATTGATTCAGAATCCAGTGTCTTTGGTCAAGACATGGCACTGGGCCTATGCCGTTTAGACTAGCACAGTAAAGCAATTAATTGATTGAAAAGTTATCACTTACTCTATATTAATCCTGAACCAATGTAAATAAGTCTTAACTGCCTACAATGGCAATAAGTATGGAAATACTGCTTACAAAAAATAAAAAAAAACAATTCCGATTTACTGATTGAGGAGGCTCGTAATGGTAAAACAAAGTATTTAATTACTATTATTTTGATTGAATGATGAATATACTTAATTGCCTTGATAACTCGTAGAATAGCAAAAAGTAAATTTTTCGTTTTTAATGGGTCAACATTACAAATTAGGCGCTTTTTAACACGCTTTTATTAGCTTCACCTGTATGTTTGTATGTTTGTATGTTTGTATGTTTGTATGTTTGTATGTTTGTATGTAACCGACTCCTTTGAGCGCGTTTTTGACCCACTTTAAACGGTCAGATTTCTTTCAAACTTTGTAGATATATCGAGGACCGATGACAATACACTAAACAAATCGTGTTTTTTAGTTTTTTTAACTATTAATTTTTTTAACACGCTTTTTCTATAAAGTTTCTTTAACTTTTAATACCATTTAACTTACAAATGGTAATTTCGTCGTTCGTGTCAGAGAACAGAGTGGCGCAGTGGAAGCGTGCTGGGCTCATAACCCATAGGTCCCTGGATCGAAACCACGCGCTAGAAATCTTTTTGCTCAATATTTTTTGTTACGCATCAATTTTATTTTATGAGGTCTGAGGATCGAAACCACGCGGCTACAAATCTTTTTCTCAATATTTTTTGTTACGCATCAATTTTATTTTTAATTTGCTTGAGCAGACGGCCAAAATCGGATAACACCAACACATTTGTACATATTAAGGATGGTTAATAGTTAGCAAATCGAACTAAAAAGCGAAAAATAAATAATAGTTAAAAAAAA
This sequence comes from Alcis repandata, assembly GCA_949125135.1. Lineage (NCBI taxonomy): Eukaryota > Metazoa > Arthropoda > Insecta > Lepidoptera > Geometridae > Alcis > Alcis repandata. The sequence continues at coordinate 13,770,727 of OX421225.1, forward strand.
CTAAAAAAACACGCTTTTTATAAAAAACCGAACTAAAAAAATAGAAAATAAAATTTTACAAATTTAAATTAAGAATAGGGTTGAAAATTTCAATAAATATAAATTAATAATAGTGTAAATAAATAAATATATGTATTTTATTTTAAAAAAAGCGTGGGGTGCTTTCTAAGATATTATCAAAATGCTAATCACTCTACTCATGTCTGTCAATACAAAATGTATCTACAAAATATATAATATCTATTGACCCATGCACCCCACGCTTTTTAAAAATAAAATACATATATTTATTTATTTACACTATTATTAATTTATATTTATTGAAATTTTCAACCCTATTCTTAATTTAAATTTGTAAAATTTTATTTTCTATTTTTTTAGTTCGGTTTTTTATAAAAAGCGTGTTTTTTTAGTTTTTTTTAACTATTATTTATTTAACGTAATAAGTACAATTTCCTTATGAACGTCTGAAATATATCTTCGAAACTCTCATTTGGAAGGACACCTGAATAATCTGTCGCGGTGTCTGTCCCCAGTACGTGCTGAACGTGACGCCCGACCTGCCCAACACGTTCGAGGCGCCGGGCTGCGGCATCAACTACCTGAAGATACCCATCGCGGACCACTGGAGCCAGAACCTCGCCGTGCACTTCCCGCAGGCCATACGGTTCATCGGTCAGTTGACACGTAGTTATGTCATTGCATATAAGATATAGCCGATCCGATCGGGGTGATATCTGCTTCCTAGTGCTTTTATGGAATTATGGTTTAGACTAGGCGTTCGACCACAGCTCATCTGAGGTTAAGCGACGGTGTAGTCGAAGATGTAAACACGTCTAGCCGGGAATGAAGACCGATTCTTTAGTGAGGTAGCCCGAAGTGGTCTTAAAGTAGTTAGGTGCTCGACAAAAGATTTTTAATTCGAGAGTGCTTTGTAGTACAGTATGCTATGGTTACTCCGTGTTTTTGGATTCTTTGACCGACACCGCTCGGTGTTCGCCCCTCGCCGAGGTCGATGCTAACGCCCCCCCTCCCCGCAGAGGAGGCCATGTCCGCGCGCGTGGGCGTGCTGGTGCACTGCGTGGCGGGCGTGTCGCGCTCCGTCACGGTGACGCTGGCCTACCTCATGCAGCGCCACCGGCTGAGCCTGCGCGACGCCTTCGAGCTGGTCCGCGCGCGCAAGACCGACATCGCGCCCAACTTCCACTTCATGCGGCAGCTGCACTCCTTCGAGCGCGACCTGGGCCTGCACGACCACAGCGCCAGCCTGAGTAAGGTCTGATTCTACCTCTCCTCCTAAGCGCTCGATCTGCCCTTCGCTCTACGACCGCGTAGAGCGATCGAGCGGCGACACATTCGAATACGTAGCGGAAGGAGACGAGCTCGCGTGACGTTCCACCTTCCCTGTGCAGGTGTTGGAGGAGCTGGGCGTGCGTGAGCTGCGGGCGCCGGACTCGGGCGTGGGCGGGGCGGAGGGGCCGGGCTCGGGGCGGGCGGCGGCGCGCGCGGGGGCGGCGCCCTGCGGCTGCGCGGCGCCGCTCGGCGTGTCGCCCGACTCCGGCATCGAGTTCGACCGCTGGAGCGCGGCTCGCGACACGCCGCAATGACAGTTCTTCTCGCCGCGCCGCCACCCCCCCGCCTGAGCGCCCGCGACCCCCCGCCCCCCGCCTCGACTCCGGACGCCTAGTGTCGGCCGTTCCTCCGAGTAGTCCTCGATAGACGTTCGCCCCTCGGCCGCATACCGGTCGCTTCGATGGGACTCTTAAAATTAAATTACCGGGTGTTCCGTCCTCGGAGGAGGGAATGAGGCTCGTGCCAATCGAAAACTGCAATTTGTTGAAAAATCAAATTTCTGGATTACGACGAGGCGCGTCCTAGATTGTAATGTGAGAAACGCGCCCCCGCGCCGCCCGTCCGGCGAGCGGCGCCGGCGCCGGCGCGGGCGCGCGTCACTCATCGAGCCTGGACCCTAGGTAGGAAGTTAGGAACTGAGATGTACAAATGTTACCCTACCCCCGGTGCGGGTCATCCTAACCGTTCTTATTCCAAAAGTACAAAAACGTGTTTGTAATACGTTTTAGTTTTAAATAGCGGCCGGTCGGCGCGTGGCCATCGCTGGAACTCTCCTATTCTCTAAGTACACGTCCCGCGGGGGGTCGGGCGCGGGCGCGGGCGCCGACGCGGTGACGGACCTATAGCGGCGTTCTATCGACCCGTATGTGTAGTTATTTGTGATTTAATAGCACGTTTATAAATATAGTTGTTTGAGCACGCTGCTAACTAATTACACGTGTAAACTAGGCAAACTTATATTTGTAGCGGTGCACTTCGTTGTTATGAACAGAATGTTTAGTGCCACGGAACGTCTAGCGTTTAAGAGCATATAGTGTTAAGAATATATATAAAAAATGTACTTTATACATATTTGTTAAGTCAATTTTATAAGTTTGATATCGATGTATTTAGGGTATATTGGATACATAACTTAAGATGCATTCCTGACTTTGATATCTTCCATTACGCTATGCATTTTCTGTGTCAGATCGATGAGTTGCCGTACCTATAGTTGTCACAATATAAGATGCCCGTTATGACACTTGAGAAAGACCGTAGAATGTAACTTGGAACGCTTTTCGCGCATACTTTATGGTAGCATGTAATGTCAAATTATAACGAAACTCTCAAAAACAGTTACGTTCTCAGTCTTCTTTTTTCAAATATTAGTGTTGTAACCTGTAACCAATTAATTGACGATATGAGTCGACTGACGATTTTGGCTCATCATCCGAAGAAAATTATTGAATGAAGATTCAATCACTTTCGTTTTTTCTTGTTTATTTGTGATTGAATGAATGTTATTGTAACTAAAATATTAAATTAAAGACAAATCGACCTCTCGCACCATATCGTATCATTTCAATATACCTATAATATTCAAGTTTAAGTTAAATTTTCGAATCGTAACCTTAATCCAATGTACTTTACAATACAAAATCAAATCGATCAAATACTCATACAAACTTGAATTGATTTATCGTGAGTATCGAGTACCGAGTCGTATGGTGACATCACTAGTTACGTCGCAATGACAAACGTCATAACGGGCATCTTATTTTGTGATGATTATAGGTGTAGACGAGCGCACGCGTGCGGGTCGCGGGTCGGCGGGTCGCGGGTCGCGGGTCGCGGGTCGCGAGTTGTTGTTCATACGAGTAGCGGCGCGCGCCCTCCGTGAGGGCGGCGGGCCGCTTCTGTCGGTGTAATCGCCGACTTTTTGTGCCACATTTAATCCAAATTCTTAGTTTATCTAGATATTATTTCTAAGAATCGTGATTGGTTGTTGAATAGACACAATATTTTGTAACTGGGATTCATATATTTTTCATATAATGTTTATTAACATGGGCTTCTGAAACTCTTCCATTGTTGTTGGTTAATAAAATTAGTATAGGTATGATGTGCGAGTGAGGGAGTGAATGATGAGTATGTAGTCATAGTTTATCATTATTACTACACAAATTGGTTCTAATTAAATATTAGTTGGCGACGGCTGACCGCTGCATTTGATTTCATACTGACATGATCGTTATGTTAGTATGTTTAGGTAGATACTATAACATACGTGACTAGATAAACCTATGAATATTTTATTTTTCTATTGATGTTCTATATAATCTCTATCGAAAACTCGAATAACATTAAAACTAAATATATTGAGTGGTCAGTAAACGTTTAGTTAGGATGTATAGAAATCGAATAATAAAAATTAATGGAGTCTTGATAAGACTATTTTTGTATGATCGTATTCTGTAAAAAAAAAATATCCTATAAAAAATGGAAGTACTTGGAGTTTCGAAAACATTTCGCCGCTGAAGCAGCGGAAACTGGAAACACAATATTTAGATCTATTCACATAAACTGGTTTCATATTCGTGTCAGATATTTTTATAAACAGATCTATGAATATTATTATGAAATGTCTAAACAAGTGGCAAGCTTTAATATTAAGTATGTATTATTATAAATATAGTAAATTGTTGCTGTAACCTTGTTATCGAAAAGAATCGAGATTCGTACCTACTGTCGGCGAATGCCAATATAATGTTCACTATCTAGCCAGTGCGTGTGCGAGTATATACTTGCGCTAAACTTACTAACAAATTATTTAAAATTTAATTTTAAAAATAGTAGGTAACACCAAAGCTCACACTGGCTATTCTTCATAATACCTAGATTTGTGTTCTCTTCTGTATTACGTGTACTTTCATGTAAGTTACTAAAATATTTCGATATATTTGATACAAACCGCCTTTAGCCTTTTAGGTCTAGTTAAAATATTCCTTGGTTGCACTATCTGTATGTAGTACTAGGATAAAGTTATATTGTAGTGCACAAAACCTAATTAAATAGAGGTCCAAAGGTCGACAACGGCCCGATGACTCGCGTAAACATCTAATTATGCTAATTATTAATGATTTAACGAGTATGTAAATAAATTATTGTAACCGTTTTGTTGTATCATAAATTTCATGTTATCTGAAGATGTTGATAATGTTTTAGAAATATGTTTAGTGCTTTTTCTTAAAGGTACCTTAAGCCATAAAAGGCGCACGTAATATTAACCACAAACAAGAATATAAACACTGTTAATTGACAAAATTGTTTTATTTCAAGTACCTACTAAAAATAGATGTAGGCATACTTTCTAAAATGATATCTCTAGGTCTAGAGCAAAGACTGGCCGCCCCAGAAGACGTTCCTACTTCTGCTTAAAGTGTATGAAGCTTCCTCGACAGTCCTGCGAGACGGCGACCAGGAAGTGTCCGAAATAGAACACGTTGTAATGACGACGCGCATATAGCCTCCTAAACGAACAGTCGCAGACATATTTAAATTGTTTTCTATCAAATATTTAATACTCACTCTTACAGAAAAATAACTCGCAATAAACGAGTTATTGAGGTTGAACTATTTTTCTTGATGTAATTAGTTACTAAGTAATGGACTTACTAACTAATCGCTAATGGAATAAAACGCAATATTATTTAATTTATTTATTTCTCAAGATGTAGATGAAATACAATAAAATTGTTAATAACATTACATTTACATAATATGTACCGTGTAAGTAGGTACACGTCTCGAATACGCTGCTCAGTTAAATTGTTTATTGATACAGTAATACTAGCCTAACCATAAAAATAATAAAAATCTTTCCTAGAAATAAATCTCAATCATTACTAATTGACTATCGTTGGGTGAATACTGAGAATACTCTCAGGAACTAAGCTACGAGTTATTCTATTTTCTCGAATAGGCCTCGCTTCTCATTTCAATATGTAACTCTCCGTATAGTTCATAAATAAACTTTGACATATACAAACAGGTGTACAAAACCTCAACATAATACTATAGGGATTCCACTACCTACGTTATATACAAAGGGTCGGTGCTGATACTTTATATTACGCAATGTACATAACATTCTGCCTAGCAATAGTAATGTAACCGTGTAAAGGACTTGTGACATAACATTTGTGGAGCTGCCTACTTGTAATAGTTGCCAACTAGCGGGGCGACACCCCGGGCTCCGGGGAGGGCCTGGAGTAGCTCCGACCGGGCCTGTCTTGTGTCACTGTTACATATTACTTTTGGTAAATTTTATTTATAGTCCTTGTTACAGACATCCTCCACCAGAGGAGCAATAAACAAGAATTATGGTCCCAAACTAATTAAATTACGTTACGATTTTTATGCATAACATAAAATTTGGAAGAAACAATTTCGGAAGTTTACGATAATATAAAGACGAGTAATTTTAAAAACTACTTGATAAAACAGAAACGCCTTTTAATTTGAAGGTCAATCCACACCAAAATTAACAGCAGCCGGTAGCGGCGCAGTGTCAAAGTTTCAGTACCAAAATGTATACAGAATTTTAACTTTGTGTCCATAGCATGAACGTTAGGATAGAGCACCGGCTGCGGGAGCGGTGGCTGCTAGTCCTGCGCGAATTGGCCTTTTCAGCGCTTTTGCACCTCGTAAAACTATTTGAGTTTAATACATTATTGCCACAAATATGGGCTTAGATTATCAAAACTTATTTACAACGAAGGCTCATAAATATCGATTATTGCTTTTCGTTTCCATGATATTATAGATTAAAGCAAAAACTGTGTGACACACAATAAATAGCGAAGCTCAAAAGGAATGCAATACAAAATACATACTGAACCCATTCGAAAGTGGTATGCTTATGTACAATTGTACACACTAAGAAACAGTTTATAGAGTGATAACTCCACAAATTATGTGAAAACATAATTATATTATGCAGTTTTCTCTCTGGAACCTATTTGTTCTTTAAATACCGTTTTCGACGAATCCAGTGGGAATAGAATAAAGAAATAATTTTCTTTGGAATGTTTCGAAGTTAGCAGAAACATAATTTATCGACGGACACGTAGGGACAGATCCATCGACCGATAACTAGGTACTAAGCGATAAAGGCACCCGCCGATCTCGATTTCATCTATTGGTCCTCCGCGAGTATTACATGGCTATTATAATATAAATCAATATGTATAATAGTGTATATAACTATAATAATGGCACAATGGTCCAACTTTAGCTGCTTTTTGAAAGTGCCATCAAAATAATACCAAAATATGTATACCTTACCTATCATACCTAACAGGTACCTAGGGAATATTCAAATATTCAATAGTTTAACACCATAGACCAATAAAATTACTCTAATATAATAAAAAGTAATACATAATAGTTATCTGGTGATTCCGTGGACACGCGCAACAGCGGCGGGAGAGTAACGAGTATTCATTGTTACTGTCAGTCCACCGTTGACGCTCCACGAGTCACATCATTGCACTAGCTGCTAAGGCAACTTCTTGTAAACAGTACTCGAAACTAACATTACCTAATATTATAATTCTGTTTAAATTACTTACGATACGTACGATTGACATGTGAAGATTGGTGCATTAGGTTTAAATACTGAGCTCTCGCCGCTCCTTCGCAGTCGTTACATTATATTTTTCGTAAAAAAGGTATATATCTAATGTAAAATGTAACTTTCTACTACTGTTTGACATTGCTTAAATAATTTATTTTTAAAGTTTTTCATGCATTTAATTTAGCACATCGTCGGCATCAATGGACCGCGTCTATGTCGCGTTGCGCGCGAGATATTTTAACCTGCAAAAGACAACTAGCATTAATATTCAGACCAGTGGCTCCGACCATTATTTTACAAGTAAAAATTAAATTATCGTACATTGATTGCGTCATGACGGAATCCTCTCGCAGCGGTTCCCGTCTGAACATCAACTGAATTGGGAGTGAGGCCTTTGTTGGGACATCTGATAAGTAAATTCAAGTTTAAACAAACAGTTCGAAAGAACCCCAAAAGCGTTAAATTATTTGTAGTTATTGCTATCCCGGTATTGTATTATTTTAAGTATATTTTATTTCACAAAACTGAAAGCAATGTATTTGCATCTTTTTGTCAATGTTAGGACACCAGAAGCGAGGAAGAAGCATAGGCCTGTACCCAGCAAAGGCTGTAATGAGGATGATGGTGATGATGATTGCGACCGAAGCAAACTTCTGCATTAAGACGTTTTGCAAAATTTCCAGTACCATAGAGGAGAAAATTTTGTAAAACTCTGACGGTTTATTTTGAAATGATAGTTTTGTGTTTATCTGGTGTTAAACGACGGTTGTACGTTTAATAACAGATGCGGTCTAAGTCCACCAGTAACAATAAAAAATTATTATCATACTGAGAGCGCTCAATGGATGGATCTGAGGTTACGATATTTACGATTGTACATAATATAATTATTTTTGATTGGCGAGACCCTCAACAATGTAGTGCAATTCTTTTGAACCTGGTTTTTGACTAAAGTTCTGGGCGCTTTTGATGCTTCGCTCCCACGGTCATTCTTCTTCTTTATAGCACCGGAGAAATTACATAAAGGATAATGCTTAAAATGGAACCGTAAAGGTCGAGAAAAAAACCAGTTTTAAAAAAGCTGCAACACGCGCTTTTCAAAATTAGGGTAGATGACTGATATTTAAATATTTATACTAGTACTGTAAAAATAATTGAGGTCGGTTATTTAAGCATTTAAAATAGTCTGACCCTTCGCTACAAAAATAAATATGACGTCAGTCTTAATAAGTATGTCGTTTGTCAGAATACAATGTGGATGGGATTCAGGAAACTGACGTCATATGTTGCTGTTCGGAGCCCTCCGTCTGGTATCATATTAAAATGCTTTTACATGACTTATTTTTGAACAAATTTTAATTTCGTTTTAATTAATCAGCTCTATTAACGCGTTGCTTTTACATAGGCGAGGCGAATAAAAAAACAGTCATGTGCCCCATCGACGGTTTGGGTTCACAGTTCACAGTTCACACCTTGTCCTTGGGCGTGGCCTGGTCCCCGGTCTCGAGCGCGAACATCTTCATCTTGTCCTTGAAGGAGAGGTGCTCCGGCACGGGCGCCGCCGCCGCGCGCGCCGCCGCCTCCGCCGCCAGCCGCCGCGCGCGCGGGTCTCTGAGGGGACACCTTGTAATATAGACACTACACAACTTTAATTCAACTACTACTTTATCAAATTCAATGGCGTATGTGAATCCACCAATCTGCACTTGGCCAGCGTGGTGGAATATGGCCTAATCAGCCTTGGAGGGTAGACTTGTATCTCAGCAGTGGGAGGATTAAAGGTAGAGAATGAAGTTTACTAGAGTTTGTATTGTGTTCTATTGTGAGATGTAAGTAGTACCTCGGTTTCACAAGTTTTAGAGCGTTTCCAGATTATTCGATACGATATCAGTGCTAGATATGGCACGATATCGAGGTAAGTAAAACGTATGAATTGTGTCGTTGTTTCTTAACTTGCCTGCTCTGATATTTTCTTTTATTCATCTTACTTGCTCGGATATCGTATCGAATGATTTGAAAACGCTCCTAGGATCCGTTTCCGGGTCTGTAGAGTCGATGCGTCGAGTTCCTACGTCAGTGGTATGACCGCACGATTAAAGAAAATGATGTCCGGACGTCGACCGTTTCCGTAGCTACACGGTTACGTACTTGTAAACCTCCTGCGCGCCGATGACGCCGGGCGTGTGCGTGAGCACGGCGCCCGGCGTGGGAGTGGGGGGGGTGGTGGGGGAGGCCAGCATGGACTCGGCCTCCTCCAGGAACAGGTCGGGGTCCTGCAGGTCCTGCAGCGGCGGGGGGGAGCAGGCGGGCGGCGGGGGGGCGCCGGCGGGCGGGGGGGGGGGCGCCGGCGGGCGGGGGGGGCGCGCCGGCGCCGGCGCCGCGCTCGTGGAACGATACGCGCTTGTCGCGGCCGCTGTTCACGGGGGACCTGGGGAGCGGCGGACAAATCGATTACTGCCAGTGTCGTAGGTCTGCCGGTCTGTCGGTAGGTTAGGTTTGTTTGTTCCGTTCGTACCGGCACCTTGCGTTACTGGCTTAGCAGTTTGCAGGAATCGTCGTAAGCACATTTCTATATGCTTCTCACAAACAAAAGTTCGTTTACTTTTTAGCCTGTAATAACAAACAGTTTCGGGTCGGGTTATGCTTCCCGCTGCGACGCTGCCGGACAACACTGATAGCCGTACTATACATAGTTGCTGTAAAACAGTAACGGTGATCTCGGACTCAAATCGTCTGAGAACCATAATAATATTAGTTCAGTAGCCAGTAGTGATAGTGGCAGTATGTATTGACTGCGTGCCAAGTCCTGCGGCGACATAGTAGTGTATACTGACTGCGGCGCGGCTCGGTCGGCGCGGTCGGCGCGGTCGGCGCGGTCGGCGCGGTCGGCGCGGTCGGCCGCCGGCGGGGACAGCGCGCGCGCGCGGCTCGCCATGACCGCGAAGGAGGACCCGCGCGCCGGCGGGGGCGGCGCCGACACCGCCAGCGCCGCCAGGCTGCCCGACACGGAGCACACGGCGCCCTCCTCGAGCGCCGCCTGGACCTGGGGGAGGCGCGAGGCACGTTAGTGCTCCGAGGGTAGGCCGCGACTCACACTAGGCGCTGGGAATGATCCTAGTAGTTGCGTTGCGTAGGCGAACCGAACTTCGCACCCATCGATCGGTTTTGGTCATAATCGTTCCCCCTAGACTCCGAGATATCACTTCGTTCGGTCGATTATACAGGGCTTTAAGTAACGGGCATGTCAAGCCGAAAAGGACGAATAGTACTCATTTTTCGTGAATTCAAAGTTGGTCCCGTAGTAAAAGTAATTATTTCGTATTTAATAAGTACTATGACCCCTTACTCCGACCCCTTACTCCTTTTCGATTTAATTATACCCTTTCCTTATAACCCTGTAGACTTTTGTTAGTAGCCATAGTGACGTTGCATCATGATTTTGTTTGTAAAAATTCGGAAAAAACGCATACCTATGGTAACAAAAACAACCCCAAAATTACTTTAATTACCTCAAAAACCAAGCAAGCGTAAAAACCCCACATACCGTTTCCTGCGTATATCCATTAGTGGTGGCTGGCTCCGCGCGGTTGGTCTTGAGTATCGACTTGGGCGGGTGCGGAGAGAGCGGGGCGGGAGCGGGGCCGGGGGCGGGCGCGAGGGCGGGGGCGGGCGGGGACGTGGGCGGGGAGGGCGTGATGTGTTCGTCTTCTTCCACGTCGCCGTCGGCCGCGCCGCGCTCCTCCTGGAAGCGTGGTTTGAAAGTGAGGAGCCACTCTAATGTCAGAATTGTCAGGATGTCCGGTGTTGCAAAATAGCAGTCGAGTTTTTTGTTTGCTCAGCTTGTTCTTAGCGATTTGTATGAGTGTTTTCGCGAACTTTGACGGTAACACAAAAGCATTTTTTTTGTGTTTGTGACAAGTATAGAGAGATTAGAACGTGGCATACATTAGAAATGAGTGACTGATGAACGATTTATGTATAATATTATGTGTATCTTTAGATGAATCATTGACTCTTCCCCACAGTATGTTTACTTAACGGTTACAACATGTCAAGCCATGAATTAAGCGCTCGTTCGTTCGTCGTCAAGCTACGTATCAAGCTTTCGAGCGCATAAAAATACTAGCACCAACAAAAGCTAATCCACACGGTCTATACTACCTTGCTCACTTGCATAACATCGATGTGAGACTTGTGTTGTGGCACTAGCGGCCCTAGTGGTTACCTGGTCGTGCTGCGAGGCGCGCAGCTCGAAGTCGCGCTCGAGCTGCAGCGCGCGCAGCTGCTGGGCCTGCGCGGGGGAGCGGGCCGCGCCCAGCGACACCAGCGCGGAGATCGTGGCGGCTCTGCGGGGGGGGGGGGGGGGGGGGCATTAGCGGCAATAGTATGTAGCGATCACAATACACAACAAATTTGATTAAATAGAACTCGAGATATCAACAAAAATGTATCACGGTCGGCCGCCATCTTTGTGACGTCATAATTCTGTCCGTCCCCACCAAAAAGGTGGGGGAAGGACGGAATAAAGATCACCGAATGTGATCACAACATTTCAGGGTAATCGACTTAATGTAACGTGAGTAGTGCTAATTTAAAAAAAAATCAAAACATTTGTTAAGTTATCGACCAAAAACGCCCAAATTAAGTATCCCGGCGCGGGACAATTTCCAGCGAATGAGAGGCTCCTCGCGGCCTGGCGGCCTGGCGGCCTCGCGTACTTGCCCCGCCTCCACGGCGGCCTACAGTATACCTGCGCGCGCGCGCCGCGGCCCGGCGGCCCTCGGCGCGGCGCTCGTGCTCCTCCCGCTGCCACGGGTTGTGCGCCGGCGCCGGGCCGCGCTCCGCCGCGCCGCCGCCCGCGTAGTGCCCCGCCGGGGGCTCCAGGGCGCTCGCCACGTACCGCTCTGTCGAACCGACTCATAATATATTTTAACAGAGGAAAGAGGACTAAGGTCTTCTAAGCATTCACTTATTTATACCATCGATGGTACTTTGATGCTTTAATCCGGCAGGACTTGCCAAGTTGCAATTCTACGCTAGTAAACTAAGACCACCTCCATTGCAATCGTCATGTGTTCATTCCCATACATTGTCTTAGTTTTCTGTAGCGTTTGCGACCATAGAATTGCAACTTGACTAGACGAGCTGGTTAATTTTTGTTTTTGAGCCACATAATTTAGAAGCGAGAAAACAAGGAATTGTTTAAGAGCATATGTATTTCGATTGCCATGTACATGAAGTTAAAATTAGGATTTATTTCAAATCTGAACGTCCCATCTTGATTCGACAATACGTCGTATACTCGTACTCGTAGAGTCGGCCCTCGTTTCCCTCATGTTTGCGTTACCTTCATCCGGCTCGAGCCCCGCCTGCGGCTGCGGTAACTGCGCCTGCTGGTAGTACTGCTCCTCCGGGTCATCTGCTCTTCTGTTCATCTGCTGGAAAGTGCACCATTACACAGTTAATAAGTGTACTTTTGTCTCTAGCGCTACACTATGCAAAAAAAATGAGAATCGTCAAGCGCGACAGAAAATTTTTATTTTTTTTTTTGTGATTATGGTCACTAAAATTACGAATTCTGAATAAATCTCATTTGTACATTTTAGTAGTATTGTAGAAAAAATCCAAAAATTGTAGTGGATCCAACAAAATATTATATACTGCAGTTACATTTTATAGACAATACGACGAGTAGAGGTTAGAGGCAGTCTCTTCTTCTTGTGCAGAGAAATGGGTTCTAATTAACACGCTTTTATTAGCTTCACCTGTATGTTTGTATGTTTGTATGTAACCGACTCCTTTGAGCGCGTTTTTGACCCACTTTAAACGGTCAGATTTCTTTCAAACTTTGTAGATATATCGAGGACCGATGACAATACACTAAACAAATCGTGTTTTTTAGTTTTTTTAACTATTAATTTTTTTAACACGCTTTTTCTATAAAGTTTCTTTAACTTTTAATACCGTTTAACTTACAAATGGTAGTTTCGTCATTCGAGTCAGAGAACAGAGTGGCGCAGTGGAAGCGTGCTGGGCTCATAACCCAGAGGTCTCTGGATCGAAACCACGCGCTAGAAATCTTTTTGCTCAATATTTTTTGTTACGCATCAATTTTATTTTATGAGGTCTGAGGATCGAAACCACGCGGCTACAAATCTTTTTGCTCAATATTTTTTGTTATGCATCAATTTTATTTTTAATTTGCTTGAGCAGACGGCCAAAATCGGATAACACCAACACATTTGTACATATTAAGGATGATTAATAGTTAGCAAATCGAACTAAAAAGCGAAAAATAAATAATAGTTAAAAAAAACTAAAAAAACACGCTTTTTATAAAAAACCGAACTAAAAAAATAGAAAATAAAATTTTATAAATTTAAATTAAGAATAGGGTTGAAAATTTCAATAAATATAAATTAATAATAGTGTAAATAAATAAATATATGTATTTTATTTTTTAAAAAGCGTGGGGTGCTTTCTAAGATATTATCAAAATGCTAATCACTCTACTCATGTCTGTCAATACAAAATGTATCTACAAAATATATAATATCTACTTATTGACCCATGCACCCCACGCTTTTTAAAAATAAAATACATATATTTATTTATTTACACTATTATTAATTTATATTTATTGAAATTTTCAACCCTATTCTTAATTTAAATTTATAAAATTTTATTTTCTATTTTTTTAGTTCGGTTTTTTATAAAAAGCGTGTTTTTTTAGTTTTTTTTAACTATTATTTATTTTAGTAAAATATGTTAGTGTCTAACATATTTTACTAAAATTAGAACACGTAATTTTTGAACATAAAAATACTGGATAATTTTATTTATGTATTTTAATTTTTAGGATAAGACAACTTTTCCCATAATTTGCATTTGAGGTAAATCCTAAGGCACCAATAGTAAAAACACATACCTGCGGTTTAGGTGCAACGGGCGGCTGAGACCGCTGTGGCGAGGGCGGCCGGTGCCACTCGTACCTGCAATACACACATAATAATACATCACTCAAATACTCAAGCAAGACCTACATGTTTTCGGAAAGTTAGAAAAAACAAGAGAGAACATAAAGCCACGTGTTTACTGAGCAACAATTGTTTATAAACTCTATTTCAGAAACGAAATATACGTGTTTTTGAAACAAATCATTCAGAAACATATTACAATGTTTCAGTAACATATCATTTTGTTTCTGTAAACACTGTGTTTCTCGATATATTTCGGTGCTCCCCACTTGCGGCGGGAAACACAGAAACAAATCAGTTGCGAACCAGGTGCGTGCGAGTGTGGACGTGTCTTTAAACTGTTTATAAACATTTTTTTTTCTTTTTCTTTTCTTTTTACTAGAAATGGACTTAAGCAAAAAAAATGTAGACACCACACAACAACACTACTTCCTCGGGCGACATGACCTAAGGAGCTGTCTGTGTGGACGGCAGAGTTTCCGAAACATTGTTCCTGGAAACATCTACGAGATGTTTCAGAAACTGTGTATCCGAAACACTGTTGCTCAGTGAATACGTGGCTTAAGAGTGAAAAGTTTCGCAAAGTCAACACTTTTCTGAAAATAAAACCTTACCTTTGTGGTGTAGAATGTTGGTGTTGTGGTGGTGATTGTATATTATGTTGCATCTGTTGCTGCTGTTGTAGCAAATGTTGCTGTTGCTGTAGCTGCTGCTGCTGTTGTTGCATTTGTTGTTGTTGTAGCTGCTGTTGGTGTTGCTGCTGCATTTGATGTTGCTGTAGTTGCTGCTGCTGTTGCTGCAACTGTTGTTGTTGTTGCAATTGTTGCTGTTGGTGCTGTTGTTGGAGATGCTGCTGATGTTGATGTTGCTGTTGTAGCTGCAGTTGACTCGCGTGCAGCATTTGTGGACTTTGACCTGTACAAACGCATTGCTTATTTTTATGGTTCTTTTAAAATGTACAGTGCCAAGGGGACGAGAAGAGACAATTCACACACTGCAAAACATACTGCGAAAAACATAAATTTGTCAAGAAACATTTTTTTTTTTTGGTACGTAAGCAATAAATTGTTAAGTTTATTGCGCACGTACCACGTTGGGCGCCAGTCATTTTGACAGGTTGAAAGTTCGTATAAACATGGCTATATAGTGCTGTTAGCCTAACAGCGACAAAACCGTCTCGTCTTTCTCTCGTGCAAGGTGTCTCGCTAAAAAGAGTCGACAAAATGTTGTCACTGCGTGCATGATAAGTGTGTAGGGCTGCGTGTTCCTTGACTTGGCGCGTGCTTGTGTGCTGCTGTAGATTAGTGTGTTCCGTGGCTTAGCAGCGCGTGGTTGTGTATAGCAATAGGTGGTGATAACTGTTATGACTATCTAAATGGCGTCCTCACACCTAGCAACTGTTCTGGGAAGTTTACTGCTAAAATTTTGTAGATCAGCCTTGTGAGGACGCATCAGTAATCAGAAAACAAAAAATGTGGTTATCAAAGCCGGAGCCGGCATGGAATGCATCATCATCATTGCTGTCGTCCTTCCCACCAGCGACATTCCTTGCTCCTATAGACGTAGAGTGGTGTGACTCACCTGGCGCGTGGTTGTGCGCGCGGTGCTGTAAATAGGCGGCCTGCTCGCGGCGAGTCACTTCTTCAGACATCTCAGCTAGTTTGGCGGCGCGTGCGCTTCCGGGGCCGCTCGCCTGGGGAAACGAACGAGCTTGAGACGGGACACGTCATTGGGTAACAAAAGGTAACTAACTACTTTCAAGACACGGACGGTGGCATTTTTGACATTGTCCGATTCTTGCAGAAATTTACATAGAACATTTACTGAGGACTTACTGTTAAGAATCAAAAAAGCGTTTAACCAACCAGACTAAAACAAATTCATAACCTTTCAATTTCCTGTTTTTTTATCTTAATTTTTTTATTTATTTATCTGACTAATGACTATTTTTATAATTTTTCTTTTTAATATGTATATTTTTGCTTTAATAAACATTTGTTTATTGTCACTGCAGTTTCGTTTTAATAAACAAAAGTGCGGCGTGATGCACATAAAACGTTGATTCCAACACTGCACAGAACAGATTTTGCAGGGTAGTTCCCTGCGTCTCAGTATACGCTTAGTCTGATAGTCTCTTATTTGGTTGATTAGTATGCGCGGGCCTTTACCTGATTGTGCAGCTCGTCGGGGTCGGCGGGCGGCGCCGGCGGCGGTCCGAAGTGGGCAGACTGCGGTCGGCTGCTGCCCGCCGAGCTGCGCACCGACGACCACCTGCCGAGGATATAGTGTAAAAAAAATTGCATCGTCATCGAAGTTCCAAGTATATCAACATTCAGCTCAATTGGATGTCAGGTAGTGGTTGTAATTTATCTTCCAAGATTGACGGAGAACACCAAACACGGCAAGTTGAATTTCAGAAAGTCGTACATATGCAGTGCGCTGGTACGGCACGGTAGTCACGGTACGGTACCTGTCCTGCAGCGCGCGCTGCTGCGACTGCACGGCGGACAGGTTCTGGTAGAAGGCGTCGTGCGGCGCGCCGGCCAGGTTGTGGCTGCTGCGCGACTTGTGCGCCCACAGCGCGCCCCCGCCCGCCCCGCCCGCCCCGCCGCTCTCCGACACGTTCATGCTGCTCACACTGCACACACAAACCGCAGGTTGAAGTTATTCAAAAATTTCACGACAGTCAAATTTTATATTTGCAGCCGTAGTCGCCAAACTAGGATACATTTGTCCTCCTAAACGGTGGAAAAACGATTTGTCCACGGCCCGTGCTAGGCGGGCAATATTTGGACAGATAGTTCCTGCAACCGACCAGACCGCAAACATTACCGTGTTCCGGTTGGAAGGGCATTGTTTCCAGTGAAATTACAGGGCAAATGGGAGATTAAACAACTTATATCTCAGAGTGACGAGCGCAGTGCTGTGCCGCGCAGGGTCTTGAATTCTGCGAGTTCAAAATTCTGGGTGGCGCAGACCTGTTATGGGCAAACGTGACGTTTAGGCCTGCAGGGGGGGCGCGTGGTGCAGCGCCGGCGTGCTCTTGCTGGGCTTCACGGGCTCGGCCGCCAGCCGCGCGGTGCTAGTTACCTGGAGGGGGGCGCATGCGGGGCGGGGTGCGAGGCCTGCAGGGGGGGCGCGTGGTGCAGCGCCGGCGTGCTCTTGCTGGGCTTCACGGGCTCGGCCGCCAGCCGCGCGGTGCTAGTTACCTGGAGGGGGGCGCGTGCGGGGCGGGGTGCGAGGCCTGCAGGGGGGGCGCGTGGTGCAGCGCCGGCGTGCTCTTGCTGGGCTTCACGGGCTCGGCCGCCAGCCGCGCGGTGCTAGTTACCTGGAGGGGGGCGCGTGCGAGGCCTGCAGGGGGGGCGCGTGGTGCAGCGCCGGCGTGCTCTTGCTGGGCTTCACGGGCTCGGCCGCCAGCCGCGCGGTGCTAGTTACCTGGAGGGGGGCGCGTGCGAGGCCTGCAGGGGGGGCGCGTGGTGCAGCGCCGGCGTGCTCTTGCTGGGCTTCACGGGCTCGGCCGCCAGCCGCGCGGTGCTAGTTACCTGGAGGGGGGCGCGTGCGAGGCCTGCAGGGGGGGCGCGTGGTGCAGCGCCGGCGTGCTCTTGCTGGGCTTCACGGGCTCGGCCGCCAGCCGCGCGGTGCTAGTTACCTGGAGGGGGGCGCGTGCGGGGCGGGGTGCGAGGCCTGCAGGGGGGGCGCGTGGTGCAGCGCCGGCGTGCTCTTGCTGGGCTTCACGGGCTCGGCCGCCAGCCGCGCGGTGCTAGTTACCTGGAGGGGGGCGCGTGCGGGGCGGGGTGCGAGGCCTGCAGGGGGGGCGCGTGGTGCAGCGCCGGCGTGCTCTTGCTGGGCTTCACGGGCTCGGCCGCCAGCCGCGCGGTGCTAGTTACCTGGAGGGGGGCGCGTGCGGGGCGGGGTGCGAGGCCTGCAGGGGGGGCGCGTGGTGCAGCGCCGGCGTGCTCTTGCTGGGCTTCACGGGCTCGGCCGCCAGCCGCGCGGTGCTAGTTACCTGGAGGGGGGCGCGTGCGGGGCGGGGTGCGAGGCCTGCAGGGGGGGCGCGTGGTGCAGCGCCGGCGTGCTCTTGCTGGGCTTCACGGGCTCGGCCGCCAGCCGCGCGGTGCTAGTTACCTGGAGGGGGGCGCGTGCGGGGCGGGGTGCGAGGCCTGCAGGGGGGGCGCGTGGTGCAGCGCCGGCGTGCTCTTGCTGGGCTTCACGGGCTCGGCCGCCAGCCGCGCGGTGCTAGTTACCTGGAGGGGGGCGCGTGCGGGGCGGGGTGCGAGGCCTGCAGGGGGGGCGCGTGGTGCAGCGCCGGCGTGCTCTTGCTGGGCTTCACGGGCTCGGCCGCCAGCCGCGCGGTGCTAGTTACCTGGAGGGGGGCGCGTGCGGGGCGGGGTGCGAGGCCTGCAGGGGGGGGCGCGTGGTGCAGCGCCGGCGTGCTCTTGCTGGGCTTCACGGGCTCGGCCGCCAGCCGCGCGGTGCTAGTTACCTGGAGGGGGGCGCGTGCGGGGCGGGGTGCGAGGCCTGCAGGGGGGGCGCGTGGTGCAGCGCCGGCGTGCTCTTGCTGGGCTTCACGGGCTCGGCCGCCAGCCGCGCGGTGCTAGTTACCTGGAGGGGGGCGCGTGCGGGGCGGGGTGCGAGGCCTGCAGGGGGGGCGCGTGGTGCAGCGCCGGCGTGCTCTTGCTGGGCTTCACGGGCTCGGCCGCCAGCCGCGCGGTGCTAGTTACCTGGAGGGGGGCGCGTGCGGGGCGGGGTGCGAGGCCTGCAGGGGGGGCGCGTGGTGCAGCGCCGGCGTGCTCTTGCTGGGCTTCACGGGCTCGGCCGCCAGCCGCGCGGTGCTAGTTACCTGGAGGGGGGCGCGTGCGGGGCGGGGTGCGAGGCCTGCAGGGGGGGCGCGTGGTGCAGCGCCGGCGTGCTCTTGCTGGGCTTCACGGGCTCGGCCGCCAGCCGCGCGGTGCTAGTTACCTGGAGGGGGGCGCGTGCGGGGCGGGGTGCGAGGCCTGCAGGGGGGGCGCGTGGTGCAGCGCCGGCGTGCTCTTGCTGGGCTTCACGGGCTCGGCCGCCAGCCGCGCGGTGCTAGTTACCTGGAGGGGGGCGCGTGCGGGGCGGGGTGCGAGGCCTGCAGGGGGGGCGCGTGGTGCAGCGCCGGCGTGCTCTTGCTGGGCTTCACGGGCTCGGCCGCCAGCCGCGCGGTGCTAGTTACCTGGAGGGGGGCGCGTGCGGGGCGGGGTGCGAGGCCTGCAGGGGGGGCGCGTGGTGCAGCGCCGGCGTGCTCTTGCTGGGCTTCACGGGCTCGGCCGCCAGCCGCGCGGTGCTAGTTACCTGGAGGGGGGCGCGTGCGGGGCGGGGTGCGAGGCCTGCAGGGGGGGCGCGTGGTGCAGCGCCGGCGTGCTCTTGCTGGGCTTCACGGGCTCGGCCGCCAGCCGCGCGGTGCTAGTTACCTGGAGGGGGGCGCGTGCGGGGCGGGGTGCGAGGCCTGCAGGGGGGGCGCGTGGTGCAGCGCCGGCGTGCTCTTGCTGGGCTTCACGGGCTCGGCCGCCAGCCGCGCCGGCAGGTCGCGCTCCGACGCGCGCCGCGCTGCGCCCGCGGGGCCCACGCCACCTGCTGCACACAAACACACTGTTACGGGACGAAGCATAGACACGAGATGCTCGTAGCTGCTGCTACGAAGGTGATCTCAACATCGATAAGAGCCGTCGGTCGGTCAGAAGAGTTACAATTCATGCTACATAAACCGCGGCACCCGAGGTAGCTGCGTGATGTGTAACCTTGCGATCCGCAATGGGTGTGTCCCGCTTCGCTCCATATCGACTTCTGCACAGTGCAGTTACCTCGAAAACCGATAGGGATCGGCATTTTGGTGAACTAATTTCACAAGATCATAATTATAATACAGTCATGTTACACGTAACAAAAAGCTTAAAAATAACATAGGAAGCCGAACGGTGCCTTTGATGCAAAATAAAAAGGCGGCGTAAAATAAAAATAAATACAATAACAATAATTCTAAATACACAGGAAACATAAACTAAAACTACGACTCGTAAAATCTATAAACATTCGACATTATCAAAATAAAAATATACGAAACGGAAACATTTACAGATGCGACTTACAATAAAATTGGAACTAGGTAACATAGTCAAAATATAAGGTGAAACTAGACACGGAACGTTCAACGTTTATATAGGGGTGTCGTGTGCGTACATCTAATCAGGAAGTCATGCCGAGCAGCTTACGCGCAGGGTGGGGGCACGGGGGGCAGGCGGCGGGGCACGCGCGGCGCAGGTCGGGCAGGCTGTGCGCGCCGCCGGGGGGCGCGGCGGGGGCGGGGGCGGGGGCGGGGGGTGCGGGCGGCCGCTCCTCGCTCTCGCTGGCGCCCCCCGAGTCGCGACTCCTCGTCGAGTTGACGCTCGACCGCTGCGACTTCAGCAGGATGTTGTCCAGCGTGATCCGGCGCGGCCGGTCGTGGATCTCCCCGAAGGCGAGCGCCGGCGCGTCGCAGTCCTCGGCGGGCAGGTTGGGCAGCTCGAACTCGCAGCCGTGCGCCAGCGTGTCCTCGCTGCCGCGCGACCCGTACTTGGACCAGTCCTCCAGCTGGATGAGGATGCTGCGCACCTCGGCGTCCGACATCTTGCCGGGCGCGTCGTCCGTCTCCTCGGCGCCCTCGGCGCGCCACGAGCCCTGCAGGTCGGCGAGGCTGGCGCTGGCCGGCAGCCGCGCCGCCCGCTCCGCCGCCCGCTCCGCCGCCCGCTCCGCGCCGCGCGCGCTCAGGTCCGGGCTCGAGCGGCAGTTCCGCTTGTAGTTCTTCACGCAGTACGTGAGGTTGATCGAGTCGAAATGTCTCGTGAGCGCGCGGACCTTCCCGAACGCCGGCCGGTACTCGTCCGGCGACTTCCACGATTTTCTATCGGCACTGTCGAGGATCCTTTTCGCGCCGGTCTCGAGCGGGGAGCGCGGCGGCGCGCGCTCGGCCGGCTCGGCGCTCGACTCGGACGGGGAGCGGGTCGAGCTCGACGCGAGCTCGGTGTTCTCCGAGTTCACCGAGAACGATCTCGTCATGTCGAACAGGGTTCGCTGCAGGCGGCTGTGGCAGTGATGGATCTTCTCGGCCTCGTTTCCAACGTTCAGCGATAGTTCTAATTTCCTGGCGGCCGGGGCGGGCGGAGGCATCATCGGCGGCGCGGGCGGGGGAGAATCCCGGCTCCGCGGCGGCGGCGCGGGCGCCGGGCGGCCCGGGCCGTCCTCGATGGGCGTGCCCGGGGTCTGGCAGGTGGCGTCCGCCGTGGGGCGGCGCGGCTCGTCGGGCAGCTCGAGCGACAGCTGCGGCAGGATGCGGCGCACCTTGGGCGCGCCGGCGCCGGCGGGGGCCGCGCCGCTCTCGAATATGACCGGGTCCGCGTCCGGCGCGTCGATGTAGGGGATCGGCTGCGGGTCCGGCTGCGGCGTGCGGCAGCACTCGCACGCGCTGGCGCAGTCGGCGCGGCCCGTGCGGCGCCGGGCCCGCGCCGCGCGGCCCAGCGCCAGGTCCAGCGCGAGCCGCGGCTCCATGCGCCGCATCTGCGGGGGCAGCGCCGCGCCCGCCGCCGAGCCCGACTCGCTCGACTCGCGCTCGTCCCGGTCGGCCGCGGCCGGCGGCGGCGGGGGCGGGGGCGGGGGGGACGGGCTGGCGCTGGGCTCGGGCGCGCTGGTCTCGCTGGCCGCGCTGGACTCGGCCGCGTCGCAGTCCTCGCACGTGAACGTGAACACGGGGATAGGCATGGGGCGCGGCGGGTGCGCGCGCAGCTCGAAGGGGCAGCCCGGCGTGTCGGGGGACAGGTCGTCGCGCAGCTGCTCGGTCTCGCGGTCCAGCGTGATGATGAGGCGCGGGATGGAGCCGCGGTACGAGGGCACGTGCCGCGCCGAGCTCTCGTCCGAGCTCGACTCGCTCGACTCCGCCGGCTGCCAGCGCCACGGCCGGCGGTGACCTGGAAACGGAACCGTTACGATCGGGCCCGGGGGCCCCCGCGCCGACGAAAAACGACCCGGAAACCCAATGAAAACAAAAAAGAAGAACTGAAAATAAAATCGGATGCGATTCTCGAACAAAAAATAACGAAGCCGACGATTACGATGAAATGACGAAAAAAAAACTGAAACAAAATCAAAACAAAACCACGGTCGAAGGGAGCTCACTTTACGAGATGATTCACCTCGAATTGTGCTGAAACAAATAAAAAATATATGTGTCCCATATGTGTGTCCGTGTGTATATTTGCCTGCGGTGGCGAGCTCGGAGCGCGGCGAGGCGGCGCGCAGCAGCGCGGGGTGCGGGTTGGTGTAGGTCCCCGAGTGGCGCCGGGCGCCGGGCTCCGCCGCCGCCGCCGCCTCCAGCTCCGACTCTGCGCAACACAACACCACACCCCACACGTCATCGAGGTGCCAACATTCCATCTGTTTACCGTACGCATGCATACTTATATGGCGGTCACCGTCGAAGCGACGACTTATTCAGCTTCTAACCTAACACAGGACAAAATACGATATCTGTTTTTATTACACATGAAATCTGAAAAATATCCATAACAAAAATTTCGAATCAATTTGCAATAAAAAAACCATAACTTATAGGTACATATAATATATCGATCCAATAAAACAAAAATGAAACAATAACTTATACAGAATACACATCGAATCAATGGAAGAAAAATATAGCTTTTACATTTCCAATGAAAATAAAAACGCCCCTAACTTATACAAATACATATCATCAACTTAACAAAAAAAATCATAACTTTAACACATCAAATAAACGAAGATTCCATAACTTATGCACTTAAAATCAACGGAAAATCCATAACGTATACACATTAAAAACGACGAATAATTTAGAACTTAAACACATAAAATAAACGAAAAATCCTTATTTTATACACATAAAACCAAAGAAAAATCCGTAACTAATATATACATAAAAATTAATAAAAAACAATAGCTTATTATACGAAAAATTTATTAAAAATCCATGATTAATACACCTATAATCATAACTTATACACAGATAATCATGACTTATGCCCATATAATCATGACTTATGCACACACAATCACGAAGCTTTGTCTCACCTGCGCGCTGCGCCTGCGGCGGCTGCTGCAGCAGCGTGGCCAGCCCGTGCAGCATGGCGCCCTGCCGGGCCACCTCCAGCGTCACCGTGGGGCCCGTGCGGACCAGGTACTCCGCCGCCTGGGGGGATATAGTACATACAGGTTTTAGGGTTCCGCACCAAAATGACAAAAAGAAACCCTTATAGTGAGAGTCCAGTAATCAGAAGTCAGTAATATTTATTGACCTTAAATAACATTGAATTTTCGTAAGTAAGTAAGTCACATTTACAAAGATTTTTATTATTTGAGAATTAAAATTTAGTAGATGAATTAAGTAGAACATTGTTACGATAGTTGTGCATTTATTGTGCTTGCCTTGTTTGTTATTTGTAGTATCTGTTTGTCTGTATATCACAGCCAATTAACTCCGGAATTGTAAAAGCTAATGATCTGAAATTTGGCTTGAGTCTCGATCTAGATAATGCCAACACAATTCTATTATATCGGTTTGGACGCAAACATTCGTAGAAAATACGACAGCCTTGACATGCGAATTTTGGTATTTATCAGGTTTATTTCTTAAAAAAAACTTTACGAGAAATAAATTACTTTATCAGGCACTCTTTATGGTAAAGACAGAAATGTACAAATGCTCGTATTAATGACCTTTTCCTGCGTGATGCCGACGAGCGACTGGCCGTCGACGGAGAGCAGCTGGTCGCCGGCCGCCAGACGCCCGTCTGCCGCGGCCGCGCCGCCCGGGACTACCGACTTTATGTAGATACCCAACTTGCTCTGTCCGGAACCCTGACGAACAAATTAAAACATGTATAGTCAGGCCATTTTAATAGGTCACATTTGACAATTCATCGAAATTCAACAACGTAACCTTGTAACGGCGGGCATAAAATAATATATTTTTTCGTTTTGTTAGAACTGCACAATTGCTTAACTTTTTTCAATTACGATTACATATTTATTGTAATAATGACAGATACGAGTTATTTTAGATTTGGTTTTTTAATAAACTATTTTAAACATAGTAAACAATTACTGATCTACGAGATAATCTACGATCTCGTAAAGAACTGAACGTTGTTACAATGTTGCGTCAGTTATCCCTTTTTCTTTTTAAAACACTAAAATAAATATCACCATAAATTAATAACCACGTTGTGAACTTGTGATTATAATAAAACATAAATATTTTTTTTTTAACAAACGTTTTTTTTTTTTTTTAATAATTTTACAAGATTTTGAACGAGATGTGAGAATAGACAATATTATTGAAAATGAATTAATAATATCTCTGAGTGCTGACAGCAGTGATGAAGATGACAATACTAATAACAGTTCTGGTAGTTCAACTGAATAAATGCATTTTTTTTACTTGTCTTATTTTGCTCCTTAAATTTACGAAAGAAAAAATAATAATGGGGCAGGGATTCGCCTGACGATTTTTAAAATTCACATATGTTTCAAGTCCGTATTGATTCATTCACTTTGCAGGTCACCTCACTATGAAGATAAAACTGACAGACGTCAAATGTGACCTATTGAAATGGCCTGACTATAGGCTATAGGTCTTTTTTTCAGAAGTGGAAAAACTTTTCTGATGTAGCTAAATATTATTTTTGAACGTTTACAATGAGTAAATTTGATCAGTCTAATTTCGTCAGTTTCGTACCATGACAGACATCGCTGTTTTTGCTCACATAAAAATACAATAAATATTGATAAAAAACAAAGGCAGTAGTCATGTCGTACACTAGCAGAAGATCACCAAGTCCGGACACTACACCACCGATAAGAGTTCCATTGACACCGACTTACTCGAATACCGATCACGACAACGTCCTAGTCCGAAAAATGTAGCCTCCACTATCTACAATTCTACACCTCCACAGGTACGAGTTCACGGGCCAGTCGCCCGCGAGCTCGGCCCCACTACGCACCTTGGCGGCCACGATGCTGAGCCCCATCCCGTTGGAGTTCTTGTGCAGCTGCATGAGGTGCGGGCGCGCGTCGGGCGGGCGCGGCGGCGCGCGGCACAGGTACACGGCCCAGTCGCCGCGCGCGGCCGGCTGCGGCGCCAGGCGGCACAGCCCCGCGCGCGCAAGCGGCGCCGCGAACTCGGCCAGCCCGGGCGGCACGCCGCGCACCACCTCGGCGCTGAACCCGTCGCAGGGGATCATCAGCTCCACCGCCAGCCACGTGCTCTCCTCCAGCCGGACCTGCGGACCGGATCAGTACGCATACATTCACCACTCCGAAACCGAATACGAATGTTAAAAATGTGTTGGTATAAATTGGTACGAGCACTCACAAGGCGAGAGTATACGGAGCCAAAATGAGGTCGAAGTGCTCTTCATTATTGACAATTTTTACTATGAAACTAACCCGGAAATAACAAAAACAGCTTCGAGA
Organism: Alcis repandata; assembly: GCA_949125135.1. NCBI lineage: Eukaryota > Metazoa > Arthropoda > Insecta > Lepidoptera > Geometridae > Alcis > Alcis repandata. The sequence goes on from OX421225.1 coordinate 13,796,185, forward strand.
AATGTTAATGACACTGAACAGATACTATGGACCAGCTTATTTTTGTTCGCAGTTTCAGAGTTGTCTCGAAGTAAAAATTGGTCATAAAGCTAAGTCCAACGATTTCCTAGAACATGCAAGCTGCCTTAAGAAACTCCTCAAATAGTCATACAAGCCTACGAGTATCTTAGAACACAATCCCGACCTCCCGTCCGTCAGCGCGGCACAGCTCGTCCGCCAGAGTCCGCGCGTGCGCGACGGCCGCCTCCAGCGCCTCGGGCGCGGCCAGCGGAGCCAGCAGCGCGCGGACCTGCGCCGAGTTCAGCTTGGAGCAGGGCGCCAGCGCGGCCACCGCCTCGCCGGCCGTGCGGTACGTGCGCTGGATTAGGCGAGCTAAAACGAACACGAAATCACGTCGTAATTTCATAACTTAAAAGACTCATAGCTAAAACGGATCGTCTCAACGTTTCGGATCTAGACATTACCATCTTTTATTTATTTACAGTTTAAAACTACTTTTTGGTCCTGCGAGCTACCCATAAAATGATCTGCGCTACATACCCGCTTGGTATATCCTGGCGAGCTGGCAGTCGGCTGCGATCTCGGAGCCCTGCCGCAGCGCCCACGCGGACAGCAGCGCCAGCCGCGCGGTTAGGGCGGCGCCCCACGCTGGGGTTATCATCCCGGGCTCCGTCACCAACTGTGATCATTCAATAGTCGTTACAATTCAGGGAAACTAGTATAGTGTATATGGAGGCTGTGAAGTTAGGTCCGGTTAGTAAGTTACTGCGCACTTCACAACTACCATTGACTTTGAATCATAGTATACTAAGTATAACCGGTATGAAAGCTCAAATGCAGTCACTCTATAAGTACAGTACAAAAACAGTGCACGTCAATTCAATGTGCCATACCGAGTGTAGCTTAGGGCAGAGGAGAACGATAATATAGGCTCATTCACATTCATTACCTTCGTTGAGGGTGTTAAGGTTCACTTATGCTTTGTCGTTTAAGGAAAAATTAAACGCGTGTAGTCTTTTGCAGGTTTGTGCGACTGAATCAGAGCTCGTGAGGTAAACAAATATAAGAGTGTTCGGTAGCAGCGTGTCCACGAACCTTGTTGAAGCAGACGGAGTTGATGTAGTAGAAGAGCGAGGAGAAGAGCTGCAGCGTGAGCGCGGCGTTGACGCGGCACATGCGGAGCAGCACCACGGCCGACACCAGCGCCGCCAGCGCCGGCGCCGCCGCCTCGGCCGCGCCGCCGCCGCGCGCCATCAGCGCCGCCAGCGCGGGCGCCAGCTCCGCTTGGAAGCACGACACGAGGTTGCTGGAAAGTGAGAGGTTTTCATGGAACACTTCAACGTTTCGGCTGGAGTAGGTAACTGTAAGTAGTAACTGTCCCCCATTAATCGGCCCTCATTCGTAGCATCTCGCCTATTATCGATTTAAAGTCGTTTGATAGATCAGCATCTTTCATTTACCTCGCGTCGGTCGCGGTCTGAAATTATGAATGAACTCTCAAACAAACCTGAAAGCAGCTTCGACAGTTTGCGACAGCAGCTCCTGCGCCTGCGTCGAAAACGACGATATGTGTCGATCGTACTTCAAAAAGTGCAGAAGTTCGCTCGCGTTCGCCATCCAAAACGCTTGCGCTGCCGAGTGTTTGCACCTTTCCTGCAACGTACAAAGGCAGAATTTATACTTTCTTACTATCTACGTTCTACGTTTTACAGGTATTTTATGGGGTAAAAGCCAGGATGCTGCGGATGACACGATAATTATTGCGAGTGGGCCGCTAACATAATCAGATTACGGTTCAGTTATTAAATCATAAGATGGTGATAGACACAACAGCATTTCTTCCGTTATTGTTATTATTAAGAGCTACATTTAACTAGAGCAAATGCATAGTAGCACAACAGAAATAAGGAAAGCAGTACAAGAAAAGGGTTACATTTAACTCTATACCTCTGCGTGCTATTAAATTGCGTTTGCAGCAATTAGGAGGGAATTATAAAAAGTAAGTAGGTTCATACAGGCCGAGGTAATTTTTCTTTGAATTTTATAAAACCGGGTCATTATTTTTCCACGATATTGCATAGACGGAGACTGCATGTCATAAGCAATAAGCATGCCAGGTAATTAACATATTATTGTATGCTAAAGATACGATTGTAGGGATAAGTATGAACAGTATGCGCTTGCCACGAGCAGGCAAACTTAGACTTTTTAAGATTAATCTGTGATTATTCGACATTTACGTTCTTATTTAAACTACCTAGATAACGAGGTAAACTCATGTAGCCTGCACGTTAGAAAAAAAATCGGTATTAGCACGAATCTTTCCTAACAAACATGCTAAGTAAAAGTCATGCCGGGTTGAACACACCGCCACGTTACTTTAGTACTCGTATCTCACAGGTAATAAAACTGGGGGAACCTTATGTACTATGTGGTAGAAAGAAGAAGAGCTTACCTGAACAGTGGCGTGTATGAGGTAGGCGACGTGGTGGAGGAACGCCGTCAGTTTGTGGGCGCGCTCCGTGGGGGTCAGCTCCGGCCGGTAGTGGGTCGACGCTCGGTATCTGGAATGGACATTCTGAATAGAGATTTGCGGCTATAGTTAAGGCAGCAAAGCGGAGACATTTCCGTAACTCCGTCTGAATAGTCTTGGCAACTCGGATGGTTCTGACAACTTAAAACGCGCTCTACATTTCTATTTAGCGCGCGTTTTGTATCGCAAACTATACGGACGTTTCCACTTTGAGATTCGGGGTTAGATTAAATTGGGTTAAGCGTTGTAGGTTTTAAGAACTATCTTAAAGCTTATTGGCCCAAACTCTAGGTAAGATATGCAACGGTTTAAAAATCGGTGAATTGTGACATATCATCTGGCTAATGGCCAGGGCAGTTTCGCAACACATCAGAAATATAATGCTGTAGTGTCGCGTCGGTACAAACTATTGAGTATATTAAATTTAACTCGGTGGAATTTTTTTGTGAATTCTTTTCGTACGTCGGTTTTCAAATGTACAAAATATGTGATCGAAACGCTCCAGAACAAGATAATTTAAATTTAAACTAACACATTTTTGAAATTCTTTGGATTCCCGTTACTCATAACCATGTTTTTAACACGCTTTTATTTTGTTGGTAATTTGGGAGCGGCCATCAAATACTAAAATACGGTTTCTACTTGTTCAGGAATCTATGAATTTCTTTGTAAATTGATGAATGTTTTTGAAGTAGTATATCATAAATGAAGTATAAAGCATTCGGCTGGCATAGGCCATGTAGTGTAGTGTACCTGGCACACAGGTACAGCGTGTAGACGGGCGCCAGCTTGAAGGCGGGCGCGGAGGGGTCCAGGCGCGACACCACGGCCGCCAGGAACGGGGCCTGCCCCGCCTCGGGGAACTCCAGCACCGCCGGCAGGATGGGCTCCTGGCCGCCGCCGCTGCGGACGCTCATCCTACACAATCAACTACTAGTTTAGAATGGCAACTTGTGAGAACGTGAAAAGCGGGCATGCTCATTTGTTCGTGGTAATGAATGTTGAATGAATCGTTGTCGTCAGGTTGGTCCGCGAATAATGGTTTCAAGAGTTTTTAAATTTTAATTCAATTTGTTTTTAATAGTTTTTCTTAAATTGTATTTTTTTGTTTTAAATAAAAAAGTGAATGTTAATTATGAGCGAATTGGTGCATGGGTTACGTTATTGATATCATCAGAAAGTTACATCAACAATCGATTCGATTTTGATCGGAATGGAATCCTTTCTAAAAATATGGTCCTTTGGTCCTGCTGAAAAGCAAATATTAAAAGAAGCCTGTAAAAAAAATACCTTTCTGCGTTAAACCAGCAGAAGTATCGCTAAATATTAATCGTGCCATTAATTATGCGAGCACAAACTACTGAAAGGTTTCTAAATACCTGTTGTCGTGGCCCGACCCCCCGCTCTTGGCGCTGCAAATGCTCTTGGTCTCGACATTTCCGTCGAGATCGAACGTGGTCTCGTAGTTATCCTTGTAGTGCGAGGAGGCGGGCCGGGCGCCGGGCGCCGCCTGCTCGTAGGCCGAGTCGGCGAGCTCCTCCTTGGGGTCGAGGTGCGACATGACGAGCGACTCGTTGTCGAGTTTGAGCGTGTTGTTGTTGTAGGGCTGGTCGGCGTCGCGGTAGTAGTCGCGGTCGGGGCTGGCGCCGCGCAGATACTCGTCGGCGGCGGCGTCGTCGGCGCCCAGCGACGTCGGGGACATGGCGCCGCTCGCCTCGCCCGGCGCGGGCGACCTAGCGTGCGGGGGACGACCACAAGCGATGTGTGAGCCGGAATGTGAACATGCCGACGCGATGATGAACAACATAAAAATATACCGTGATTAGAGAAGCGACGGGACGTGGCACAAATTTAGTTCGAAATTATAGAAAAAAAAAACGTACGACAAAAGTTGCAGTGAGATGAAGAAACGATTAAAGAAAAGAAAAGTAAGGTGTCACAAATGTCTAAGTTGAACTAGAGGGACTAATCACAACATTTATATAATGTGCAGAGCTAAAAGTGAGTCGGCCTCACCTGTCGTAAATGGACCCGGAGCCGTAGTTCTGCGACTGCGCGAGGCTCCTGCTGATGAGGGTCTCCTGCGCGGGGTCGACGAAGCGGTACGTGGACACGCGCCCGAATTTCAGCAAACACCCGTGCTGCGGACATTAAAAAAAAGCTATCTCTATCGGTACCGAACGGCCCTATAAATAGTGAATTGCGCGCCCCAATTCCTCCAATATCACTCGATTATATCGCTTCTGGATCATAAAACACGCCATATTCGAGTTTACGAGTTACCACAGTATCGAGCAGTGATTAGTGTAGCCCGAAAGGTGAGCCCGACTCGCGCGGCCGCGGCCGGCGTGGGTGCCCGCCACTAAACACAGCACCCGTAACCCATTTACTCCAACTAGCCTTGATCTATAAAGAATAGCTTAACACCTGCGTTCCTAACTATTACATCAGCATTAATATTTTATTAGTTATACGTAATAGTATAGTGGCCACGGTAGCCGTATAGTATTCAATTCTACATTATTCAGGTATTGTTCTACAGATTCATTTACAAATACATAAATCATTTCTATTCAGATGAATAATTATTTAGGATCCATTTCTCGAAATGTTTTTCTCTCTAATGCCCCTAATAGTACTATAGGTACTACTTATAGTTTTAAATGAAAACAAGCAAAACCGCAAGTAGATTATTTTAGTTCACAGACAACAGTGATACCTTTGGAAAAATTCATTCAAGTTGTGGGCTATTTCCATCTAGGCTAATGGTATTCGCAAAACCGTAGTGGCAATAACATGACCTAGAAAGGTATATTTTCCCTATTGACCCAATATTATACAGTCTCGGTAAAGCGTTTACAGGTAGTATGCTTCTATAAATATGCATTTATTGTTTTATTATCAGAAGCAGTTACTCGCCACGCGGCGACTCTATTCTTTTAAAAACTATATCAAGTAATATGGATGCAAAGTTCGTATCATAGAATCATAGCTACGAGTATATAATTATGACGATTCCAATCTTAATATATAGGTATAAATTACGTGTCACGTTGTTTGTCCGCTAATAGACTCCTAAACTACTTAACTGATTTCAATCAAATTTGCACACCGTGTGCAGTTCGATCTAACTTAACGGATAGGATAGCTCACATCTCAATTTATAGTGTCTACCCGTACGAAGCCGGGACGGGCCGCTAGTGTTATCATATAACCAAGCTTATCGGATCGCCCGGATCGCTCTTTTCATCTTTTAGAGTTCGCACGTCTACATACATACATATTATATGCTTTTTACTTTAAACATTAGTATTATATACATATGTGTCTGGATAACTAAATTGACACAACTCGAGTTCCATATTCTCGAAGATACTCCACTTCGCTAAACTCGCTCGCTTTCATTTTCTCCCGAAGTTCCCGGACGCAGTGACGCATTCAGGGCCGGCTTTTGACGTAAACATGTTATTTCACGCTAGTAGTAAAAAATGCCGTCATAATTATTGACGACAGACTTCTTGAATGTCACGATGCCATTAAACCCTTAGACGGACTAGCGTGGCTTCTATAAATATTCCAGCGTTAGTTTATAAACGAGTGGCGGTGTATTTCTGTGAACGGTTAAATCGGTTTGGCAATGAATGCGGCGCGAGTTAGCGCGTTGTTCGCCGGAAACGACACACTTTACTTTTAAGGGCACACTTAATAATAATGGGATTACGAATCTTTTATGCGGAAAATGAGACGCACATGGTGTTTCGTAATTTTATGTCGGCAAGATGTTGCTGCCGAAACATCTTTTTCACAAAGTATAAAAGAAACGATGAAAATGCTTTTGTGACTCGCAATAAAACGTACCTATCGCCGGCGGGCTTTTTCCTCGTGAAAGAAAGGATGATTGTTACCCATTTGGCGACAGCCATTTCAAACGCGATTTCTTTATTTCTTAATTTTTGCTTTCACAAAAGTTATTTACTTTTTATACAGGGTTATAAAGAAATTGTATGCTAATCCGAAAAGGGCTCATAGGAGGTACTCATCATTATGAACAATTATTACTACAGGACCAACCCTGAAACTTTAGCTAGGCTTCAGTCCAACCCTCAGCTTTACGAGTAAGAAAGTTCTAATTTAAGGTACGAGTACATCTGGGAGTAATTTCCACGTTAAAACCGGGTCTTGAGTATGGCGTGATGATAAATTAATTAGAGAACTTTAAAGATGAACGCGAGGCGTGTTATGTATTACCAGTCTAAAGGATTAGTGGATTTGAATACAAAATATCAGATACTGTTTGGATAGCGACGACGCGCCGCGCCATTCGACCAGGGACGTGAACGAAGGACAGTTTATCGAAATACGATCTATTTATTAATGTCAGTCCAGTGATGGATAGAAAGCGCTCTAATTTGTTTTTTTTTTATTTTATTTTTTTATTTGATTAAGTGACGACACGAGCAAATCGCTCGCCTGATGTTAAACGTCACGTTTGCCCATAACAGGTCTGCGCCACCCAGAACTTTGTGCCTTTTGTGTCCTAATTTCTCGCTACAAATCGATCTAGATGATTTCGGGTCAATTTCCCGCTCCCAAGAGCGGACTAACGAGTGTAAAGCCATCCTTGCATTGCAATACCAAGAAGGTTTGGACACAGAATAAAAACATAGTAAGTAATAGTGGAGCAATACTATAGCAGGGCTAGAAAGTAGGCCGTTGTCCGATAGTGTCACATGAATGTAGTACGGTAGCATTTACTCGGGCAGGTGTCTAGCGTAAGGTCGACCGACGTACGCTGCAGCGACGCGGTCACCACGGCAACCCGGCAAATTATTTACTATTTGTTATTTCTCGCCCGTAATCGCCCCCTGGTGTATTAAAACCTTTCTTCAATACGAATAGCTATTGTTTCACAAGTTATTGTGTCCTACCCCACGGTTTCACCCTCGTAGTGATGACGCTGGTGATGAACAGTAATCTACGACCATTGTTCTTTTCTGTACGTATGTATGTAAAATTTCATGCTCGGTTGGTAGTTAAGACCTAGAAACGTAAATAAGAAACAAGTTTAGCAAGCAAACTGACCTGCAGCCGCTGCGTGTTGTGCACGCGCTGGCCGTTGAGGTAGACGTGCGCGTCGGCGTGCAGCGGCGTGACCGCGTACCCGCCGCCGTCGGCCGGCGCCACCACGCAGTGCCGCGCCTGGATCGACGGCCCGTACAGCTGCAGCGTCACGCCGTTGCCGGACCCCACCTGCACCAGTTAGCAGCATTTAGAAAGCACAGCATGGGAACGCAACAAGTTTAGCCTACTGACCTCCAAACTTCAATATGACTTGACCTGCACCATTCACACAATATCATCTTATCCCATCTTATATCTCAGGGTGACGACCGCAGTGCTGTGCCCCGCACAGGGTTTTGAATTTTAGAATTCCAAATTTCTTCATAAAAAAACCATCGAGGTTAAATAGATTGAGATTGTAGTGGTAGGACTCTTTTGCAGAGCCCGCCTGGGGAAGTACCACACCTTTGCCAGTTATTCCACCGCCAAGCAGTAATGTGCAAACATACTGTGTTCCGGTTGGAAGGGCATTGTTTCCAGTGAAATTACAGGGCAAATGGGAGATTAATCAACTTATATCTCAGGATGACGAGCGCAGTGCTGTGCCGCGCAGGGTTTTGAATTCTGCGAGTTCAAAATTATGGGTGGCGCAGACCTGTTATGGGCGAACGTGACGTTTAACATCAGGCGAGCGAATTGCTCGTTTCGTCACTTAATCAAATAAAAAAAAAAATAAAAAAAATAGAATGCGAATAGGCAAATCTGCAAATACATTGTAACGAAAACTTTATGGAAGGTAGCAAATGAGACGCAAAGTCGTAAGAAAAGATATTATTATGTAGTTGCAAGGTGCAAAATTGCTTCAGCCTCACGCACAGTTAACATGCTCCATAAAAAGGGCACCTATCACCGCTCACTGTCCTTAATCCCCATATCCACGCCGGAAAGCTCCTAAAAGCCGTGGCGGGCCGTTAAAATGTCTATAAAGTGAAAAGATTTATCGTCGCTGTGCGCGTTCAGCTTCATCCTAGCACCTATCCGAGCGAGCCTATCCATCCAATATTTACTCGTAAACCCTAATAAACTAGATTCGGCCGCGGTTTTAATGTCATCAAATAGACTGCTACCTTCCAGGAAAGACAATGGCAGCGCGAGTATCATAGTAATTGGTCAATCAAATATGTATGAAGCGTGCACACCAATTCCCGAGTGAGAATAGCCAACGGCCATTAGAACCCTGTTCAAATACTCTTCACTATAATATCAAGTTTAAGCGAATAAATGAAACTCTACGGGGCAAGTATTCGTAACAAGATAATTTATTCGTCGATTAAAAATGCAGACGTATGTAGGCTTTGATCACAGTAATGAGTCCGGGCTCGTCCGCCAACTTCATAATGCAGGGGCAGCCGAACACGAAGTAGATCGCATCTACATTAACCGGAGTAATTCGATTGTCACAGATCGCGAACTCGCTCGAGAAACTTGGGACGGGTTGCTTCACTCCTAGTTATCGAATCACAGCCAATAACGAAACACCCAGATTCCATAGAAAATTAGTCCACGGTGACCTAAATATCGTTGAATACGATCATTAGTAAAAAGTAGTACATTTAGTGACACATTTCAGTTGAAAGCAAACATCGATCGGTCGCCACATGTCTGTTCCTAACACACGACGATAATAATCTGTACGAATAACATGACGCGGGAATTAATGTACTATGAGGACGCCGAATTTTAATTGGATTTTGTGACTAATGTAGAAATTGTACAAACATTAAAGCCAGAAACCCACCGAAGGTATACTCGTACTCGTAGACGCCGCGCCGTAATATCGCACGTACGGTGTAATATGTCTAGATTTTCACAATAATTTATGCGACGAATCTGAGTTGATATTTATTAACTTCGTGTGCCCTTGTGTAAATATTCACCCTTCGCCACCGGTACGAATTTGTTTTGTTCGGTATCTCGCCAATCCGAATGAATAAACGTATTGTAGTCATTATTTTCCCAATATTTGCGGTGCGGCTGCCTGCCCCGCGCGGCTGAAGGTAAGACCTATCCTGTCACATTGTCACGGGGGCTTCACGATGTGAATAATAAATATCTTGGAAGCCTATGGGCACTCCGCAGCGCTTTCCAATCACGTAAGTACCGACTGTCTCGTTTTGTCTGAAATACCTAAACATACCAAGCCATAGACAATAGATATTTTCATTTACATAATAATATAGTATATTCATTTCATTTACATACAAATATAAGAAAATATCTTAATTTTTTTTTTTAATAATTATAGACTGTACTGAGATTAAAATATAAAATAAACAAACACAAACAAAAACTTATTGCAAAAACATAAGTAAGTACAAAATAAAATGGTGGGTCAATCAAATTTAGCGCAAATTATTGTTGAATAAATATACAAAATACCTAATGCGAAGGTGTATGTTAGGTGTCTGTTTGTAGAATTTGTGCGTGTCATCGCTGCGATACGAAGTCCTTGAAAGAGTCAGAGTTCGTAATGATGAAGGATGTGTAATCGTGTATTAATGTGTATGTGCCCTTTATGAATGTGCCTTAGTTTCGTGTTGTGTATTGCAGTATAGACATTGTACATTTTCAAATAATGTTTCGGTCTCAGCGTAGCTGAAAGATATCCTTTTAGTTCGTAGAGTAATAACTGTTGAACTTTGGCATTCAGTTTATAGTAAAATTGAAGAGCCAAAGAAGAAATTTCTCCAGCCAACTTGACTGTTTCAATCAATAACGTTGATCTTCCGGCACTTCTCTGTGATTGATCGATACAACAGCTAATTGCGCAATCTAACATACGTCTGCTTCGTACATTTGCATGAGAGGGTTTTGATCAGCATTCTTGAGTGTTTTCAAAACACGTATTAACTTAGATGGATAAAGAGTTTAACTTTAGAATTTCATTTCAGATCCGATGCAGTTCATGCAGTCCACGATCGCCCTCGAGAGATAGCGTCGTCCATGATATTGTGAATCGGTGCCGAGTCCCCGTTTCCCTTTATTGTCCATCTAAACTTTATAACTCTATGATTGCATTGAAATTCCAATCCCGGTAGCGCTATCAAATAACGCGGTCAAATGGTGATAGAACACACTTAAAGGTTGGTCGGTAGAGGACTTTATCAGACAGCTTAATGCGTTGACTGAGATCCCTATGTATCTTGCCCTAATTTTTACTTCTTAACGTATCAATAATTTAATTTATGCCAAATGATCTGACTGGTGAGAATTGACCTACCTCCAATATTATTTAGGTATAATGGACGTGTGACTGAAAAAGCTTGTACGAGCGACGAATATAAGAGTTAGCTACACCCATGCCGGCGCACCTTAGACCAGCCAGTGTACTCAAACGGCAAGTAGCAAAGGGCTCCATGTAAGAAGCATTGGCGATTATAACAGCGTGTTACTTGTTGTCTATATGTATATATTTTATTTATTTATTACCGTTTGACCGGCACCTCGCCTGATAATAAGCAACGATGCGGTCTACGATGGAGCACGCTCGCCTAGAAGAAACCGATTCACTCGCGACTTGAAGACACACAGGTTATATCTATCGGGAAACACCCACACGGGCAGAGCATTCCACACTCTAGCTGTACCTACTACACAATAAAGGTGGAATCAAAGCGTTTCGTACGAGTTAATATGAATGTTTACCTCTATAACGTCGGTGATGCGGATCCTGCGTCCGTTCTCGAGCGGCGAGGCGTCGGGCGCCACCTCGAGCAGCACGGGCTCGGTGCCGGGCCGGCCGCCGCCGCCGCCCGCGCCGCCGCGGGCCTTCTTCTTGGGCCGCTGCCGCTGCTGCGTGTCCGTCGGCCGCCGCCGCACGTGGAACATGATGGAGCCTGCGGGACGAGCACTTATCAATAAATAGAATACGCTTACTCCTCATCAAGCATTGGTTTAAAGGCTGGCCTAGCTGTCGCATAGCGTCATTGGTTTGTTAGTTTTTCTGCCACTGAAGGCCACTGAAATAACCTACCGGTTCGTGTGTTCTAGCAAACACGATTTCTAGTTAGCCTACAGTTGAATAAGTAAACTGATATATCACGTCATGTAATTTCTCTCTACCTACTCGTACCAGCTAACGTGTAGGTAACCTAAATCCGAGTCTGCTTTGAAACACTTAAGAACCTTGTGACGTAAGTAAACTCCAATTCTAGTCTCTGAAAATGTACCTATGTATAAACTTTGTCGGGCAATAAAATGTTCTGCTGAGTCAGTTTCTATACACATCCATAACTTTGTATACCTACTCAACTAATTATTATTGAGGACATTAAGGTCACACAACCACACCGACCTTTTAATTGATATTGTTTCCAAGTAAAACAAAAATTCAATGTTTACCAACAGCTGCCGACAAAGTAAGTTCTTTGTGTTTTCAACGACGCAATCTTGTCAAAGGTCAACATAAATTATGATAATGAGGAACGTGGGGATCACAGCCAAACTTTTCAGAACAAAACGGATCAAAAGCGAAACAACAAAAGTATCGTTTGTGTAAAACTTCAATCAGTAAATATGTATTAGGATTCTGCGAACTCGGCGAATAGTTGTCGTTGTTAAAACTACGTAGGGCGAATTAGATAACGTGGGTAGTCATGAATCACAATTTAACTGTTTGCAAAAGAATACGACACTTTTTTAAAAAATACTATGCGGGCGAGTGAATCAGCACACTAGTACTAATGAGCATTTTACCCAGTTATTTAGATTGACAGTGATTTTACCCAGCAGGTAAAGGTTTATCTATACAATTGAGCAGGTTCTCCCTACACGCCCTTACATACACCCGAAAAGCAATTTCACGTCCCTTATTAGGAACGTAATAGGCTCTTTATTTTCGTAAACAAAATCAGATGTAGGTACGAAAAACTAATCTTCTAAAAGCGTTTAGCGAAACGGAAAATTGGCTATTTTTTCTTAAAGTCACGTAAACTGAATAAAGAAGTATTGTATGCCAGTTGTTTGAATCCGACTCCGTTTTCATCACGTAAAGCAAATAATAGAAACGTTAAAACAAAGCTACGTGGACTCCGAACTGGGGACCTTTCAAATTCAGTTTGCAATACAAATATGTACTTTTTCAAGTATTCCGGGGGACAACGCGACGGTCGTGTCGCATCTCTGAGACGGGCATTGCCGAGTTTGTAAAGCACTCATGACCTAGCTATAAAATGGCATAACACAATTTAAGAACATCTTAAGTGGCACATTCGGAAGCGCCGTGCGATAGGTAAGTGCACTCGAAGACGTGCGCGGAGGTGAGGCGGCGGGCGCGGGGCGCGGGCCGAGTCATGAGGAGCGCGCCTGTAGTGTCAACATCATTAGCGTCTACATTGTCGTACCGCTCTACTGGCGCTGGCGCTACGAGAGCAGCTACGTGCTACAGCTTTCGTAGCAGGCATCCGTTTTGGTTGTAGTGTCGAGGAATTTATTGACATAACATTTTCCTACTAATGGGCACTGTACAAAACTTAAATAGGCATTTTAATAGTAAAATATGTTTGAATCCAATCAATTCTGAAAAGACTGAACGTGTTCGGACGTTCGGGGTGACTAGTGAGGATGTGATTTTCATTTCGAAATAACATACACAAAAACTCATAAACTACATTTTTAAACCAAAAGTTTGACGGTTCTAGGATGGAATCGCAGAAAGAGCCTCATAATATCTGCGTAGAGATTTCGCTCCGTAGACAGCAGTGATCGAGAGCGAGCCCTCGCCGGCTGCATACTAAGCAGGATCAATCACCAGCCGCCACTAGTTCCCCGGGATCTTACCCTAGATCGATTCAACAAACAATACAAACACCGATTCATCATCGAACTCGCTTATCTAATTTCATGAACTTTAGAAAACGATTCATCGTTCAAATTATCCGATTCCTGAATCACTTCAGATACTTGTCCTCGTTTATTTGTAAGAGCATTATTTAGCTCTATAGAGCTTTTCGCGACTGTAAACAGATTCTCGTTCGGCACAAAGACCCATGTCATTTGAATTGGAAACTAGGTCGCCAAAATTTATTAAATATAAATTCGCTTTGTCCAAGCTCCGACTTTCCACGATGCCGCGTCTGCGATAAAATACGTTTATTGGTTAAAGTTTTAAACTACGTTTAAAAGTGCATTTACGTCATACTGACATTAAGGCAAATAGTAAAATCAATAACACTTAATTTAACAATCGTTACGTTTGCTTTCGACGGGTAACGATCGTCGGCATATAGTGGTATATTTAATCTGAGATCGTCGGTCATCTCGATCTACTCAATGATGGCTGACCAATTAAAGTAATATTTATTTTGTTACTGTCACAATTTACAGACAACTTCACGAAAATAATAAATTCCGTGACATTTTTCCAGAGTTAGTATCCCAAAAATAACTTACGTAGCATTTCTATAAATACGTGAAACTTACTGCTTGCAGCTCGTGCGGTGTTTCGTCGAATATGTACAGTAATGTACACAAAGAAAAAAATATTGCGGGATGATGGTCGAGAGATTACACGCACGTGAGTGTAAAACTGTATATACCTTATACGTGTCATACCGCTTCCGACAACACACATAAAAACAAAAACATACATTTTTCGTAAACCAACAAAAACACGTTGACGATTTCGCTTACCGAGTACTATTTCCTTATCGCTGTTCCGTAGCCGAGAGCTGAATGATCTGGTGAGCAGCATAACGTTCAAGTGTTAAGGGTAAGAGCCATCGCGTGCCGCGTACTGGTACAAGTTCAAACCGATCGGCGGTCTAATGATAACTGGAGTGTGATCAGCAGGCTCGAGCATGGCGTCAAGTTGCGCCGCAATGTATGCATGTAGACACGGCTCTACCCAAGGCGAGCTAACCACACACTACATTTCAATCAACTATTGTCAGCTTTATGGCTCAATAGTTTCCCGCGAAACATTTGGGGGCGACTCTCCCTTAGCGTATCGAGTAGTGTTTAAAACCCAGCCAATGTAGCATTAACGCTAAAACTCGATTCCAATTAAATGCAGAAGTATTTTTGCAGGAATGCTTAAGCACTTGACCTGTTAGGTCGTTAAGAGAGCTCTAGCTGTTGGCATAACATTTTTATTCCTCTCCATACAATTTAATTCGAAATAGACTCTGTTTACAGACGTGCAGCCAGAAGCTCGGGAGCTCCTTTGAAACGAGATACACGCGTAAACGATACTACGAACGCTGAAGTTCTTCCCGATAACTAAACGGAGTATATACAGGGCTATAACAAAACGGTATGCTAAGCTAAAAAGGGCCCATAGTACTCATAATTATGAACAACTTTTACTATGGGATCAACCCTGAAATCGCAAAAAAAAACACCTGATCCATTTTGTCGAGTATCATCGACATTTTTCTGAGGAACGGCTGATTGTTTTTTTCACGATTTTATGGTTGGTGCTATAACTGCCATAGCAAAACTTGTTATACTAAGAGTCCTTTTTGGCTTAGCATACCCTTTCCTTATAACCCTGTATGTATATGTACCACACAAAAGAAGCTACATAACTACTGCTACCGATTACACGATATTCAGACATTTCCGGTACTGAATACATCGTTGCCATAACATAGAATATAGATCAAGTCGGTCATTACCGTGGAGTTCAAACCCGGATTGTATGGCGCGGCGTAGTAAGCCGCGGTCGTTGTCTAAACAGCGGCCGCGCCCGCCCGAGTTTAGCGTCGCGTCGCGTGACCCACTGAATTTGTCTAATTGTCTCACCTGTTGCCCCTCGACTAATAGTTCACTAATATTTAAACGGCCTCGATTACACGTTCAGGACGAAATGTGTGAGTTACCCCACATGTTGTTGCGAGTCGGTGACCCTGGATTATCTTGATGAGTCGTCAAAGTCATGAATAGGATACGGTCTACGTACTCGTTTGCAAACATACATTTTCTTCTCCGTGTGGGAAACGGTTGAGGAATGAGCCTTCCGGGAGTTTCAGGGACCCTTATTTCATTCAGCACAATGTCTATGATTGTTTGCTCGATGTTTGTATTATTTGTTACTTGTCTATTGTTATGCTTTATGCCGTTGTTACACGCCATCTTTATTTATTTCCTTGGAAGGTGAGTTCAATAGGTAATTTCTTTGTGGTAAATAAGAGTGAAATGCAAACGCAAAGACTACAATCGAGCTCTGGTATTTTCAGCGTATAAATACATAAATGTACGTCGGTATAGCATTTAGATATCAATCGGTTCGCTGAAACGCCACTCTGCATTATAAAGAGCGACAGCCCGCAGTGGTATAGGACCTCTGGGACGAGGTATACAAACAGGTATACAAAAGCTCTTTTCGAAAATGTAAAAGGGTTTACGAAAATTTAAATATCATACAGTTTGTCACTTCTGGTACTGAAAATGTAGCGATTCATGAAAAACGATGCATGATGAAAATGTATTATGTAAAAAGGGTAGGATGATCACGAATCTAGAATAAAAGCAGCGATCTGTGCACTGAGGCTCTGTTGGTAATGTAAAAGTAAAAAAATATAATATAAACTTCACGTATTAAACATGCTCTAACTATATAAGTAACAAACATACGTGTTTGACGTCTCGACGTGCCAAAAATGAAAAGTTCTCGTTGATGACACGTGTCGAGGAAAGCGAAGAGCAGCCCGTATTGTTCAGAACATTTTATGAATACAGAGTATTTGTGTATAAAACGGAAGCGCCGACTAGTTCCCTCGCTGTGGGTTCTAATACGAAGCACCACTTCAGCCACCTGACACTGCGCTACAATTGTAGAGAGGAATGCACTTCACCCCGCTTTCATATACGAGTAGGAACGTTTTCATCCGTTCATTTATGAATAAGGCCGACAAGATAGGACTTTCGACGAGAGCCGACGAGTTAGGCTCAAATCGAGTTATCGACGAACGTTCACTCTACATTTTAATGGCGATTCAATATTGGATATTGAGTTAACCGTCACTACGAAATTGAATCATACCAGGAGCTATGGAGATGTATGGACATAATAAAGGGCGATAACATCTGAAGGTGGGTGCAGCGATATATGGGTCCGGAGTTTGATAGCACGCAATGTCGCCGCTGAACGTTCGACGGCAGGCCTTGCGTAAACAATGGCCGGCTGGGCTGGGCTCAGCGGACCGACATGCCTCAACAAGTACCTCGCACAATACACTCCTCCCGCACATGCTGTCACTCACGTCTCTCTGCAGATCATAATCTCCAATCGCAAAAGGGAGAAAAGATTTTGATACAGCCACTATTGTGGAGCAGCGGGAATGGGCCATCGCACTGTGACCTTTTGAAAGGACGGACGTGTCCCGATTTCTAACTGGAGGTTCTTCGCGTTTGACACTTTTGTTAAGTAGGGTAGATCAGGGAAATGATAAATATGTCAACGGAAGTACGAACATTTCTATGTAGTCGGAAAACTGTTACTGTATTAAATTTATATGTGGCTCGGTAAAGGTTTTTATTTCTTTGGAATGGTCATATGAAGTCCGTATATTTTGAGAGAACCGGAATTGCTGGACGTGCAACGTAGCATGAGTGGGATCCACTGGCAGAACGACCAGTCAACAAGATTTGCGCTAGCACTTTGAAGATAAAACTAGAAAAAATCTAAATAGTTTTCAAGACCAAAAAATCTTTGAATACCACGTTTAAATACATTGTCATCCGGTTATGAGCTTTATATAGCTTCAAATCTCCAACTCCTTGGATCAACTTAGTTTACAATCGATTGCAAGATTTATACCGAGCACACAAATAGAGACACGAACAAAGTTCATAAAAATACAATATGTTAAAATTCCAACAGAATTTTTGTATTTGTATTTTCTACTTTACAAGTTGTCTTGTTCGAAGTTTATATACAGGTCAAAGTGTATAAATTGGTGAATCACGGTTCTGAGACCCATTTCATTTTCGATTCGCGTAATCTTTGAAGAATCTAATAGGACTAATGGATGTTGTAGAAAATTAACCCGGCTTTCATTGCTCGGGCGCCTATCGAGCGATGCGGATGTTTGCGGAACTCTACACTAATTAAAAGCACAAATTTTGCAGATAGAAATTCAAAATTGTCTATTAGTCAATTTTAAATTCATATGCCTTGTATGTGTCTTATATGAAATGGCTGGGGAGTGATTTAAATAAAATTAACGAATTACTTTCCCCTCATTATCAGAATTTTGAAAATGATTACCCTACGTACTGATAAATAGTAAATCATCGGTACAATATGCCCATTATAACGGACAACAGCCCCAACTCTGCATGTGTCGTGTTTGTTCGAGTAGATTGATTGGGACACGCTTTTCCCCGTAATGACTGTAATAACAGCTTGTCCTTTACGGTTTACTACCCCCATCAAAGGTCATTAATTTTTGTATTTATAAAAAAATAGCAAGTCTTAATACAAACATTTGGCTTTCCATAAGACCAAAATTACTTTTAGTAGAGCTAAAAATATTTTTACGAAATAAAGGTTTCTCTTTTCAGGTATTATGGTATTTCACCGTATCACTCCTCATCCAGTTGGAACGCGTCAATATCGTCTCATTACGTATCTTTTCTGGGCCTTCGTCCGCTGAAAGACCTTTGAATAAAAAAATTAACGACTCAAAAGTTCTAACATCACCTGCCTTAGTTCATTATGAAAATATTGTACAGTAAAAAAAGTTTGTAGGTCGAGTGACTAACCCTGGTATGTTTTAGGCAGACCTCTGACATGTTATGGC
Organism: Alcis repandata; assembly: GCA_949125135.1. Taxonomy (NCBI): domain Eukaryota; kingdom Metazoa; phylum Arthropoda; class Insecta; order Lepidoptera; family Geometridae; genus Alcis; species Alcis repandata. The sequence goes on from OX421225.1 coordinate 13,814,584, forward strand.
TAAGCGGCTATTGATTTTCATACGACTAACACCCAGGACCTACAAGTCAAACTGTCATCGGACCCAGGGCAACAGTCAGTTTAATGTAGGTATATTTTATTTACATAGACAGGTGGTAGAGGACAGGTGGTCGATTGTCGCTCTCGGTCTATTAAGGTGCATCATTTCATACTTGAGTTCTTTGCCATTACGTCTATTTTTGTTATAAGTACACGTTGTACTTAAGAACCCGTTGTAGGTTATAGTGTATTTTGTATACTAAAGTAAATCCAGCTAAGTATAGACATAGATATGTCTACTCCATCACTTGGGTATGCATAATTGTATGCAAAGAAAACCCGTTGTCGGAATATTTTATACATACTGCGGCCCTATCCGCTAACTTCTCCGATGTTCAATTCTGGCTTCATGAAATTTGAAATTAGCCAATCAGGTTTTCCTCGAGCCTGTGGTGACGTCATTCTGGCATTCAATTTCGAACTCCATCAATTTGAAGCCGGATGGGTGAACTAATTTGTGTGTGTCTGACATAAATCGTATCGGCTAACTTTAAAGTTCTAAAGTTCTATTCTCGAACTTGGACAATTGATGGGATTTACGGAATAGCGAATTTAGAATACAAAGTCCTGAGGCAATAAAGATGGTAATCTAGGTTTAGAGCTCTCGTCCGTACTAAGATGCAGAATTTAAATGTTGCAAGACGTCGACGCCATCCACCTATTCAGATTTTTCATCCCGACCGAGACGGTTTAACAACGAATTCTGACAGATTAGCTGTCAAAATCTGCCATAACGGTGAATAAGGTCCTCTGGGGCTCGTCCGGTGCTCGATTTTTGAATAGAATGAATATTTTTGCGAGAGTGGGTGTCATTTCGCATAAAAATATTATTCATTTAAAAATTGAGCCCAGAGACGAAACTCCGTGTAGTTTACACAAACTTAAAGACAACTCAACTGTGAATGAACAAGCCAAAACTGAGTAAACTGTTGCGAGTTAACGTAACCTTTCGAAGAATGAATACAAATGTGTTAGTTTACATAATTCGCGTAGTTTGTTTGATCGACCGCAATGTCGATGAGATAGTTATCAAATCTAGATCAGATCAGTACTAGTATGTTTTAAAATATTGATGATACGCATGTCGAACAGGCAATTTATAAGTTCAATGATACGATCAGTATCAAACTCGTTTAATCCTTAATGCAACCTTTAGTCCTCCCACTGCTGGGATACAGGTACGCTGCCCAAGTGCGGGTTGGTGGATTCACATACGCCATTGAATTTCTTCTCCGGACATATGCAGATTTCCTCAGGATGTTTTCCTTCACCGAAAAGCCAGTGGTATGTATATTCGTACATAAGTCCTAAAGAACTCATTGGTACGAGTCGGGTTTTGAACCCGTCACCTCAAGAATGCGAAGCGGCTGTTCACCCACTGAGCTACCACGGCCACAAAGGTTTAAAAATATTTTAATGTTTAATGTTAATCAAATTTATAAGATAATTACATAATGTAATGTGTTTGATCTATCGTTTGTATTTTCCAAATTATTGTATTTTTCGATTTATTGTACCATTTTATTTCGACGCGTACCATAAAACTATGAACTGTGATCTTGCTGTATTCGTGTCATTCTTGCAATATTTATAAGCACTCGTGTTTTCAATGACGTAGATGATGTCCAATTGTCCATGTCTGTTTTCATATTACGGCTGTTGGAAAACTTATCAATAAATAATTAGAATCCAAAGCCAGAAATAGTGTTTTTTGCTTATTAAAGAATGTGTGAATGTGACGTACAGCGGCTAGTTTCATAAAATATTACATACACACACCCTCACTTACAGACACACTCATCCTCTATATACAAAAATTAATTATAGGGCTTTAGTCACGCAAAAATTGGAAAGTTGCTCGACCATTTTTTTTTTCCTTTCATTACTGCAGCGGTAAAAATAAAATTAGGAAAAATCAGAAATTAGAAAACCCCAAAAGATCAGTTGAAATATGGAAAAAATATCTTACTCTATAGTGGTAGGTATGAAGCCCGGGTCATCTAGTTTATAATAGAAATGTGATATTTAAACTAGAACTATATGCTATTAAGTATTGTATGGCTTCTTGTACCTACGTAACGATCACGATCGGTTTCGTGTCGACACTTTCCGCACATCTACCGGAGTATTGAAAATCAAAGCTGCCTGTTGAAATGGTGACCCACTTTACTAAGCTTCAAGGCAGACCTATAGATAAAATGCGCTTTTGTATTCTAATTCACTGAGCAGAAAACATGATCTCATTTAGCATAAATGCCACGATATTATATGCAAGTCAAGTAAGTGTGTTTATTCGAACAGAGCCGGTTTCAGTATTTTAAATAAGGTGCAGCTTTTATGACATAAATAACTTTTTGCTCTAGCTTTGTTTTGCCTTTTTGGTCCGCACCGTATTAGTTCGTGTTAAGGCCTTACCTATCTCATGTCAGACTGTAATCCAACCCCTATAACTTATCTTCAACTTGGCCTTTTTTTCTCCGCACGTCCAATGAAGGCAATCATTTGTCTTCCCTAACAAGACTCAAGGGATTGGCCCCAATACCAGATAATGTTAAAGGTCACGTTACTCTTAGAGACCTTTTTATTGGCTTGCAATAAAAGTGCTGTTTATCGCAACACTCTGCGAAATAAAACCGGTTTACAGCGAGACAAAAGAAATGATATCGTTTATGGGAGCGAGTGCATGAAATGTTTTAGAAAGTCCATAACTTCCGCGTTCGTTCCTTCCTTCTATATGTACTGATAAATGTTTATATGGAGGGAACAGCATCCCAACAGCGAAACAAGTTTGCAACTTACGTTCCTGCAGCGATACGAGGACACAAGTAGGACATAAATTGCCAAATTCACACACAATACTAAACTTTGTAAAAGTACAGACTTTCAAGGACGATTTTATGCATATCGATTCCGTGAAGGAACGGACATCGAACCGCGAAACGAGTTAAAAATACCGGCGCCGGGGCCAGTCGACCGGCATCTGCGGGCACACCGGTCAGACTACTCCGAGTGGCCACATGCGTTTGTTTACTATCGGGGGCGATCGCGGCGGCGACACGGCGCGGCCGGGCCGCCGGGCCGCCGCGCCGCCGGGCCGCCGGGCCGCCGGGCCGCCGGGCCGCCGCGCCGCCGGGCCGCCGGGCCGCCGGGCCGCCGGGCCGCCGCGCCGCCGCCGCCATGGCCGGCGGGCCCGCGCGGGGCGCTGCCCAGCTAGCTGAGAAAAGTTGGAGAAGTGCAAAACTTACGACGGATGCCCCAGTCCATGTCGAGACGCGCTACGTGGCGGCGCGCGGCGCGACGTCTCCCAAGCGACTGCCGCGTCCTGCGCCCGCTCGCTCCCGTTGATGTATTCCCATTGTGAGCCACGCCGAGCATTGTCCGACCCGAGAGGAACCTTCTCGCGGAAATTGCGGACTCGTAGACACATTACAATAAAACTTCGGTGGTTACACTGCCGTGCGTTTGATGGGGCTATTAACCTAGTCTTTGACCAATTACCTTTGTACGATGTGACGGCAATGTTTAGTTTGTTTGACAAAGGAACGATCTTCTTTGTAGTTAGTACCAGATACGTTTGTACGTTACGTATTGATAAATTTTGAAACTAGTTCCAACTTCTGATCACAGAACAGATTCAATTAAATAACAAACTTTAATTGTACAACAAGTTTTGATACGTGTCTCTACTAACTTGCTACGATCTGGTTGAACGTAGCAAGTTAGTTGTAATTTACTGAACTGTCTAAATCGTGTAACGTATAGAAACGAGTAAATAGCCTAACCTAACTGTGTACGGTAAAAGGAGTATCTAGTGATGCAGAATGCGCTCTACATAGGTACACAGTATACATAGCTACAGTTCATCAGTTTGCTTTCCAGTCCGCGGCTTTGGCAAGCTCCAGTCTATCGGATATCGGACATTTTGTTACGACCTACTAATTTCCAGGTGAAAATTGAACCGCGGATACTTTTCAAGGAAAATCTTTCATCAAGGAAAAGATTTTCTGCAAGACGAATTAAAAAAATAAGATTTGAAATATTTGTATCATAAAACATAACTGCTGTGCTGCTTTATTCGTCCCAAACTTTTTACCACGGAACTGGATAAAAGTTTGGCACACTTTACTTTGTCTTTGTTTTGCTTCAACTTTGCAAAAAACTGGAGTAAGTCCTTTAAATGGCTTTGCATAATGTATGTTGTTTTGGTTTGGGTTCAAAAGTCGTAAGTTAGCCTGCGTAAGTGGCGAACTTTGTATTACATTTGCCATCTGGAATTCTTTAAAAGCGGTTAAAAAATAATATTGCGAGCGAAAGCCTATTAATTACTTATGCGGGCAGATTGTTTAACATTCGCTTTCATTTCCGGCGAGCGCGAGACGCGGCTATTTCGGTACAACTCTATCAATACTTTAACACGAATCTGTTTCCTGCGTAAATTCACGAATCACTTGCATACATTTTACAAGGGACATAAGCCAGCGACGGCACTACTACGTAACCGCTGAACTGCTGGAATATAAAATACGATAAATAAAGTTCTCCAATTTCCCTGCGGCAATACGCCAAAGAAAATCACATGTTCCAAATCGAATATTTTAACTACTCCGGCGGGATCCCGCGGTCCAATCGTTTATCTCGATCGCAATATCGAATATTTCATGAGACCCACACGAAAAACTTTTCCCTCGGCATTTTTAAATTCGATTCGTCCGAGTGAAAAGTTACTTGATTGATGACGATATTGCCGATAGGATATCAATTTGCAGATCAAATTGATTCGGCGACAAGTTTTATTGAATTATTCAGAAGACAATTAGAAAGTCTTTGCTCGAAGCAAAGGCCTACGCTTTATTAGTCCTCAGTCAATACAGGGTTTTTCATGAAGGGTATTCTAAGCCGAAAAAGGCTCATAGTACGAACAACTTTTCCTATGGGATACAAACCGAAATTCGAGAAGAAAAATCAGCTGTTCCATAAAAAGTGTCAATGACACTCGACAAAATATATGGAACAGCTGATTTTTTTAGCGAATTCTGGGTTGGTCCCATAGTAAAAGTTGTTCATAATGATGAGTACTACGAGCCCTTTTCGGGTTAGCATACCCTGTACTTATATGTGTACGTGACATCTAATTGACTTTGATATTTCCCGACTGTAATTTCGTAAAACTAACAGGGGCGTGGTATTTACATAGGCCATGTTAATATCAGAGTTTCGCATGTCTGTATATTTATGTGCGAGTATTTTGGTCCAGGGACCCGAGGGGATATAAATTTGCTCCATCATAATTGTGACGTATAGTGGAGGATCATTTCATTAATTAGAACAAATAATACAATTCATGAACAAGATAACAGGGAGCACTACGTAGAAAACGTTAAACTAGTGGGTAACGGTAGGTATAACAGGTGGTAACATTAAATTGGTGCAGATGGACACCATGGTCATGGCCATGGTTTGATCATGGTTCCCATGGTTTGGTATGGTGGATTAGTTTGGATGGTGTTGGTGGTTTGGTGGTTCGTGGTTTTGTACAGTTTCTATAACTACTAATAGGAGATTTAACATTTTATATCTCAGGGTGACAAGCGTTGTGCTGTGCCGCGCAGGGTCTTGAATTTAAAGAGTTCATAATTCTGGGTGGCGCAGACCTGCTATGGGCAAACGTGACGTTTAACATCATGCGAGCGATTTGCTCGTCTCGTCACTCCACTTCATAAACAAAAACCCGGTTCGCTGTAGGTAGTTTCGATTTTGAATTAATTTTACTTTGCGTTCATTCATTTAATTATGTACAATACATTACAATACAATACATTGAAATGCGACATTTCTTTTCTCTAGTGTGCAACACAAAACAGATAAAATAATTTAGACACAAATGAAAAGATGCACAAAGACGATATTGTCTTTGTGCATTAACTCTTTATAGTTACTCTTCTAGTAAGCCCTCAAGGGAAATGGACCGTGACAGCGGTAACAGACTCCGTCTAACAACAAGTTACTACCAACTTAGGAAACAACACCAACAGCTTAGCTCACAACTTGGAAGCTTCTTCAAATTACACTTTTATTTGTCTACTTCATTTCCAATTTTTTTATTTACATATATTTACATCTTAAATTTAAAATAAGCTAAAATAAAAAACTAAAATAACTAGAACAAAGAAATTTACAAAACTAAAAATCAAAAAGTAGGTTTTGCCCGTTTTTTTTTTTTCTTAAATCAAGTTCGAAATAACTCATCAAGACAGTATTATCCAGCTAGATCCAGTTTGTAATAGAGCTTATTAATTCCGTTTTCAAACTAGGCTGTATTATACAGTCAGATGGCCCGCGCCCCGCGCCCCGCGCCCCGCGGCGCACAATACGATTTACATGAGCCCGATATCTCCATGTAAATATTAACCTTGTACATGTACGAGTCCATATGAATGGTGAACCCTGAGCCGATTTCATCCGCCACGAGACATTCGTTTTATCGGAGCGAGAGTCGCAGCTTTATTATTTATCGGCTCCTGATTACACAAATGATAAGTTTTTCAATTAATTTGACACAATACCAGGTATAAGGTGTAACAGAAAGGTGTGATAATACTTAAACAGTATTTTTCATGTTTTTTTACTATAAATTGAGATGTGAGCTATCCTATCTCCTAAGTTAGATCGAACTGCACCCGGTGTGCAAATTTGATTGAAATCGGTTAAGTAGTTTAGGAGTCTATAGCGGACAAACAACGTGACACGTAATTTATATATATTAAGAAAGATATTTTATGACAAAATATGCATTGAATTAAAAATAGAATTGGAAATTGTTAATTATTATTATTTTAAAATCTATATTTGACTGTGTACTAATATTGAATGCCCGATGTGGGTAAACTGATTATTTCAATTAATGCACTAACATCTAGCTTATAAATTATCAGTTGTTCAATAAATATATCTGAATCTAATAAGCCGAGTTGTTAGTTTTGGTGTCCATGTTTTCAGCCCGCCTAAAGGCCGTCGACATGGCTTGGCACATACGGTAAAAATTAGTAGTACATACATATATTGCAATTTACATGGGGTTAAATTTGTAGTCGCATAAACACTAAACAGGGACGATACACAACAAGCAAAATGTTGTGTTAAATAGGGGTATAAAATCCATATCAAATTTCATCCCATTGCACGTAGCCAAATGCAATATGGCCGTTGTGTGCCGTGTTCGGTTCGCCTGCACCGACCGGTCGCCGGCCTGGACCGCTGCTGACCGACCAACATTGTTCACATATGAATACAATCAGTCCTAAGCACGCGAGCTACATTCACACATGAACCTTCGACCATTCTCCACCACCAGACGGACACAGAACGCTGTCAGTGGCCGTATTCTCTTGTACAATTGGGGAGCTTACCCTATATTATAACTATTTAAATAAAGGCACTTACTTCGTGTCATATTCATCAGAGCTAGCGGGCACTCGTCGTCTTCCAGAATGTACTCCGTGTTGTCGGATTTATCCTCCTGATAAACAAAAACAAATATTAGCGGAGACTACATTTAACCCGACAGTAGCAAAGCAAAAGAGTTGTTTTTAAGCAGTCTATGTATGTTTGTTTGCATTAGTTTGCTCGTTGTACCTAATACGCAGTGGGCCTAAGTTCAAGAATGTTCCATCGTAACGCCAAAAGTACTCATCTGACCATGTTGCACGAGGTATCAATCGGTCCGTGCATAGTGCATACGGGTGACATACGCTCCATTTTGTGCAAAAAAAATCAATATGAGTGTGAGTATATGTCGGATGTTACATCCAAGAAGTGGGGGCCTGTGAAATTACTATATTTTTCCGTAGTCTGGTTAGTTTTAAATTTTACTTTTTTCGATTTTTAACTTTTTTTCTCTATAACTTAATAGCGACTGCCCCGGCTTCACACGGGTTTGAAATATAGTCTATTTTACTCGGTAATAATGTAGCTTTATATCGGTTGAGTAGTCTTTGAGTCTATTCATTACAAACATACAAATGTTTCCTGTTTATAACATTAGTGCAGACAGTATCCGCAGTCACCTGCACGATGCAGTAGAGGCGCGGGTCGCGGTGCGCCACGCCGTACTTGTCGAGCGTGTCGCGCAGCACGGCGGCGGCGCTGTCCGCCACCGACAGCAGCAGCGTGATGTAGGCCACGTCGGGCCGCAGCACGCCGCCGTAGATGCGCAGCGTGCCGCCTGGGGACAACCAGCTCTACTTCAACTCTCTTCTCATTTATGTCACTATAAACTGGGAGCTACGGGTAGTCCGCTGCGCCGTACTCGCTTGCACGAGAACGAAACTGTGGAGCATGTGAGGTCACAGAGGATACCGCATTGCACGAGGCGGCTCTGGCATCATCATCATAACAGCTTGACTCATCACTAGACATCGGATTATATGCAATATCAAAATGCCAAAATATGCATGCAAATATGCACTAAAAAAGGGCGAAATATGCACAATCAAAAAACATTTGCAAATAGAATTTACGTTTATTATTAACACATTATCATTAAAAATTATTCATATTTAATAGTTATCTATTATTGTTAGGTTATTAATAATAACCTTATTTACTATAATTATTGTGACAGTAAACAATAATATATTTTTCCAGGTTTTCTGCAGCAAACTTGTGACGTTTGTCACTTAATATTAATTTATAAGCTGAAAATGACCTTTCAACGTCTACTGACGTTACCGGACAAAACTTATGGCGCATTGCATTGCCCCTGGAGCAGTTGTGCCAGCGGCCCAGAGTCACGCTCTGTTATTTTTAGGAGCTGGGTGGGTCGAGTAATCGCTGGCAAGGAGGAAACGTACAATGCACGTGCATTACGGACCGCCAGTGCGGGACCTATCGTCCCCATTAGGAATAACCAAATAATAAGAATCGGAATAATAAGAACCAACTTCAGATGTAATTTATCGGTGAAGGAAAACATCGTGAGAAGAAATTCACAATGGCGTAATTGACTGTAAGACCGCACCGCGGAAACTGTCTCCAACGCGACACGCGCGCGGACTATAACAGTGGCACTGCTTGTGGCAGGAAAGCTGCCCAGCATCACAAGAGTTTGTGACACCGCGGAAGAACTTCCCTCATGTTTCTGTTGCTGGTGAAATATTTAACTTTGCAATATAGCTTTATGCATCAGGCAACGAATTAAAAACATGTAACTTTATGCATGTCACGAAATAAACAACATTATTTATGGTTGCGTGTCGATAATGGTCGGATAATAAATTTTGTTGGTTACCGAATCTCATTCTAACAATAATACCATAATATTATGCTTGCGTTAACAAACTCCGGTACCGGAAGACACTCGTAGAAAATGCTACTACAGTAACATTAGAACTATATTTTTTAGGGTTCTGAACCCTTCTAGGGAAAGAATCATCCGAGGAGACTCCGGTGTCCGTATGTGAGTGCCACTTATTTCCCCAAACTAACCAGTATCGGGGCCGCCGTCCTTGGACTTGAACTGCTGCAGTTTCCGGCCGAGCTTCTGCTGGCGGCGGCGCCGCATCACGGCCTCGGGGTTGCTGATGCTGCGCATGAACGACGACTCGGGCAGCTCTGGGGACAGCGCGGTAGAGAACAACTTGATTACTATGTGCTTTTGAAAATGTTTATTCGAAATTGTCCTTAATTAAGTACAGAATAATAATACTATACTTTTTTTATAATTTAAAGTAATATATGTTTGCAACTTAAGAATTTTGCCACGATGAAAGAACTAACATCCAAGTTCCAAGACACGTGTTTCCCAACTCCCATTTTGGTAGTTATTTTCGGTACACTTTCTGAATAAAACAGTTTTATATTTTAATTTGACAATAGAGCTCACTTTTCAATATTAGGGCTTGTCTGGGCTCGGAGTACAATAGTTACACACAAACCCAAAGCCATTCTATGATAATTATGATTACAGGTGCTTCTACAATATCAACAATCAGTTACTTGGTTCGTAAACACCTACAGATTCAGAAGTATACAGTGTAGCAGGGAGTAACGTAAGTGGTCCTCGATATTTGCAGTAACATTTTGAAAACAAAGTTTGGCTCAGCAAGGCCCGTGCTCGTAACCGAAGCATGATGGGTAAGCCATAGACACCGTCAATTAATTCCAGTAGAATGTTATCATCGAAAAACTAGAGCAACCAGAATAAACAAATAAGCATTAAAAATATGAGTAACCTGTATAAAGTTTTTCAGCCATGGGTCTATTCTCGTCGTTCGTGTCGGATTTAAGGCGGGACAGCTTTTCTTTCTTTTTCAGTTCCTTCTTCTCACGTTTGGACAGTTTTCTTTTGAAATTCTGGTCTCCCTTCTCGCTCACCGATGAAGGGATCTGCAATCAAACATCGAAGAACATTGTAAAGAATTTGTTTGGCTGACAGAACTAACGTAATTAGATTTGTGTAATTCTGTGTCGTACTTGTGCGAGATTGGAAATATGTTTTTCGTGTGCACAATAAAAAAAAGAAAATTAAGAAAATATTCTGAGCAATCAAACTAAGAGCCTATAACTACAACTAAAGACCTCCTGTGTTCCAGTTGGAAAGGCAACGTTCCTTGTGAAATTTCCAGGTAAATAGGAGATTAAACATCTTATATCTCAGGGTGACGAGCGCAGACCCTTGAACTGTAAGAGTTCAAAATTCTGGGTGACAAAGACCTGTTATGGACAAACGTGAAGTTAAACATAAGGCAAGCGATTGCTCGTCTCGTCACTCAATGGCATAAAAACAACTAAAGATCTTTACTTAAATCTTAGATAGCTGGCCTCTTTCCCGCTCATGTTTACACAGTATTACGAGTTCAATACCAAGCCAGTGCAGCCTTGACTGATGCCTGTAACATGCTGGTAATGCCATGTTACGAGTTTACGAAGCCTTTGAGGGATTTCTCTGAATGCTGCGTAGGTTACAATGGCCTTTATACTAGGATTTGCTATAGATCTTTGTACCTACATAATCGATTGTTGGAATTTCGATTGATTATTGTTCTTGTTTGTTTTGCTGATTAATTGAATAGTGTTGATTCATTTGATTTATTGTGCATAAATTAGTATTTTTCTTTAGAGTAACCTATTTTTGATCTCTATATTATTATTTCTAAGCCAAGCTGCTAGCTAAGGCCAGCTAAGCTAGCTAATGCCAAGTAAGGCTAGCTGTAACTGAAACTGGAAAGTCTCAGACTCTCCACCTACCTATTAAAATTTAGGAAAAGGCAGAATCAATAGGTCAGTTATGAATGTAGAGATTGATCTAAAGATTGCCTAGGTGAAGACTTTAGGCCTAATTAACTTTGCATCTAGGTAAAGACTAGCTGCAGCGTACGCATACGCATACGCACCTCGTTGTCAGTAAGGCACTTGAGCAGGAACCGGCCCTCGCGGTCCTCCGCGTGCCAGTTGAGCTGCACCAGCAGCGGCTTTTCGTGCGGCTCCAGGCGGCGCTCGTCGTCGGGCCCGTGCGTCTCCCACAGCGAGTACGAGGGCAGCGACAGCATGCGCATGTCTGGACGGAACTTCTCGATCAGCGTTTCTGGAATGGCCGGACTCGTTAACACTCACTTATGCTATTTTTTATTGCGAATAAGTCTCCGTTTGACCACCAACTCGCCTGCTAGTAAGCGGTGCCGGTGATGTGGTAGTTTATTTTTGATTCACGGATATTGTAAGTATTAAAATAACTAATAACTCAGTTTGTCACGTTTACACGTCCGTTTTCGGTTTAGACGAATCTATTAGGTTGAAACAAATTGTAAATACTACCTTTATAACAAAGCAGTCAATTACGACGTTTAAATAATTAAAGAAAAATGCACCCCAAGACGTTTCTGTTGCGTTTTTTTTCTATAACAAATAAAAAATATCTAGATTCGCCTTTATGATGCTCAGTAATCAGTATCCTTGCCAAATATCCAGATTCAGTCGCTTTGTCGTGTGAAAAGGGGTAGAGAGACAGACATCGCATTTATTATAGTGATGTCTGTACCGTCCATTATACAACATTTAAATCAACGATCACAATCATCTGTTCATTGTCTGAGCGTGTTGTGTTATTGATTCCGTTCTCGTCACATTCACATGCTCGAGCATTATCGCACTTATCACTGTTCTGCACTATTAGCTGCGTAATGCGGTTTCACCCGTGAGGTAGTCAAAACTTTGATGATGATAATATAGGTACCCTTTCTACATAATTATACTCCTAAAGTGTGTGCAAATTTTTACGAAAATCGGTTGAGTAGTTAAGACACAAAAGCGTAACAAACTAAGTCTAGCATTTATAATTATAGTTAGGATTACGTTTCAACTACAAATTCCTAAGTACAGCGTGGCCATGTTTTAGGATTTCACTAACGTAAACTAACGACAAACAGCTTACACGCTCCGAAAGGAGACATGAGAAACATAACATGGCAATCCTGTTGACATTGCTGAGGTGAGAAGTTATGTGATGTCGGATTAACTGCATGGGAACTAACCGTCGTAGTCGGGGCTTACGTACGTATAAAAATAACAAGTGCCTGTTTAGATGTCAAAGAACACTTGCTATTTTTAAGAAAAGGATTTGGAAACTTTCAGGATAATATAATTGAACTTTGATTTACGAATAAAAGCAATATACAATTTCAGATTTTTGTTGACCGTTTAAGCGAATCAAGCAAATTCTTTTGAAAGAGTTTTACATCTACTTAAAAAAAATCGAAGGTTTATTTTTAGTGTATCATCTGTTAGTATCAAACTTGAGTAACTGCAATTTAAGAGGCTCAAGTTCAATGCTCAAGTTTTAGAGTTTGGTTAGAGCAAACTGACACATCCTGATTAATTAATGATTCTCTGCATTACATTCATCAAAATTAGCTTTCCAAGCCGAGTGAGAGTGACAAACATAAATAAATTCATAGTGATAGGTAGTAGTGATGTCACTATGATAGTCACAGCAGCTGTACATGTAAGTACTTGTTCTAATTGACAATTGAGTCATATCTGGTGTTGAAGTTTATCTGCAATGCTGTTTTGCTAAATTGCTCAAATGGCAAGAATCGAATGCAAACCTTGTCAAAATGTACAACAAGGTTTAACAAGGACACCTGTTTGATTTCGCGTACGATGCACTTATAGCATTCATAGCGTATATACGTACAATGACATATCGTGCAACCTTGTCTAGCACGCGAATCCTTATCTTACGTTATGACTTGCACGGGGAACCTTTAGTGTTTACATACGTCCAGATTTGAAACTAAGCCGGATATAATGTGTACTTAAATCTATCGAAAATAGTTCTTTCTTAACGCTTACTTATTTATCATACCCTATTGCCAGTCTGTAGGCTACCCGAAGGCTTTCCAGCACGACCCAATCAAGTTAATACCCGAAATAGAGTATTGATCAATTGCTCACCTATAACGTCGCTGGCTGTGGCGTCGGACGCTACTCGTATACATTTCGTAGCGATCTTCTGGCCGGAATCTTGGAAGTAGAAGCGCATCACGCCATGGAACTCCAAATTCTGAAAGTAAATGTCCCCGTAGTTACATTCTTAGCAAACGTTTCCTTTAACAACACAAAATAACGTCGCACAATGAAATTTTCCTACGGAAAACATAGCGCGTCGTGCGTTTAATCCGAGAAAAAAAAATGGTATTGCAAGAGAATTGCGTAGTAAGGAATATTTCGAATTTATGTGGTTGGCCCGCCTAGATCACGAGTCGGTCTAGGTATTTATAACTTTTCGATTTCTGGGTATTTTTAGAATTAGTCAGCGACTGTATTTGGGAACAATTTTTAAAGTCAAAGCAGGAACAATTTATAACATCAAAAATCAATGAATGGCCGAATCATTCCCTAGAATTTCGAGGAAAGTGTGAAAATTTAAGCTGAATATCAGGCAAGATATTCAGCCATTAATAGAATCAAATCGTATCATATTCTGTTATCTGTATTGTTTTCAAAAACCTGCTTAAGTACGTAAACATATTTCAATATTGCAAACATTTAACCGGAAATATAATTATCTCGAACAATGGTTAGATAAGGGTATCAATGCAAATAGTTTGACAAAGAAACGTGCTTGCTGACTCATAAATGGTCATAATACTAAAATAGCGTTACGAGGACGCGCACGTCTGCTTCATATAGTCAGAGCTAGTTAAGGCATATTTATTTTTCTGTATACATTTATTAAATATGATTTCTATAAATATCACTAATTAGGAAGATTGTATAACCACATTCGTGCGATTTTATTCAATGATATCATCGTAAGTTCCATTGCTTTCTTGAGGAATGAAGAAATAAACATCAGTCACATAACAATATAAATACTATAATAATACAATTTCTATTGATTTCTTTTTATAGAGGAAATGTTTATACTACAAAACATTACCTAAGACATTATGTTATTTTAGTGTTTGAATAAATATATTGGCTATCTAATCAAAATGCAAGTGATCCAATGAAACTGAACACCAACACCAATTTAGTTGTTTTTATGAGTCACAAGTCGTTTAATACGATGCCTGCCAGATATTACAATTGATAGACTAGTGGAGATTCGCAATGATTGCAATAAAAACAAGCAAATTGGTTCCAATAAAGACGAGTGTGATGGACATAATCTGAGAATATATCGCATCGGCGACCGCAGGACGACTCGTCGTCTAGGGTAAGGACGAAGACAAAGCACCGCGTGGATGATCATTGGTCAGATAATTAACCGACCTACCGACCGATATGGATGCATCATAAATTTACAGGCAGATGGGCCCACCTCACAACTGCCTCTGTTAGTAGCATCAATACATGATGACTACGTTCCCTGCAAGATAGTAACAAGACGAATTACCTCGTTGGGCTCGCTGAGAGCGAACAGATCCAGCCGGTTGGCGTTCCACTGCTGGATCATGTTCCGGAGCGCCTCGCGCTCCAGCATCCGCTTGTCGGCCGCGTCCATCGTATCACCGCATCAAGTCAGCCTGGAACACCAACACCACATCATAAGCACACCACAGTTCACAACCTGCACCACACGTACATTGTCTGGATGGACACAGTTTTAATGGTATTTTCAACCTGGTCTTATAGTCATTGAGGTCCTTTACCTTTACGTACCACTACTAATCTTATTATTATCTTTTGAAAGTGTTTATGTTTGAATGTTTAATTTGGATGATATTTACCGCACTGGAAATGGATTAACACATACTTTAAATTTATTCGGGAAAAATTATCGGTTCCTGGAGTATATTTAGTGAAACCGCAGAGCGCAGCTAGTATACTATAATTTTACCTTTTACTACCTAGTATTTATGATTGTTGCGAAAGAGAGCTGCACTGTGAGTAGCTCAGAATGACATGTACACTTGTACACGTACAACATTGTATACGGACAGATACTCAAGCAATACTGTATGCCACAAATGTCTACAATAGGTACATCCAATTCGTTAATTTGTCACGACTTTAATTTATCTCGACAAGTGTTGTGCAATCGCTAATGAGCGTGCATTAAATTAACACATAATTTGTATGAGGACCAGAGTATGAAATGCAAAGACTACGCCTACTTACGTCTACGTAGCTTTAGTACTACCAAAACCAGCCTAAAAGATATACGTAAGTAGTCCCATGTTGTTTTAACAATAGGAGCCAAGGGTTCTCGGTGGTAATTTGCAAGTCGCAGCGTTTCCGTAGAGACATGTAGAGGTGTCACAATGATACCTTGAGATTGATACTACGGACCAACAAAATAGGTACCTAGAAACGATTGTTTTGTCAGACCTATAAATCCTTCGATAAGTACATTACAGTTGAGTAAGCCAAAGCATATCACGTGATGGAAAAGGAATTCCGTGACCAACTGGTTACATACTTAATTTTATTTTTTTATGCTTTTATTTGCGATTACTGTAGGTTTATTATGATTTCAATAGAGTAGTTATTTACTTTGATTGTTTTATGAATATTTGCTATTTTCTGAAAGCGATTGCTAATAATGCACGTTTGTAGGTAAGTAACAAGATTGTTTCCTTTACGTACTGGTAAAGGAACCAATCTTCATTTTGTCTGTGGAAATAAAATAATTGATTAACAAGACTATTGAGATAGTCAAGATAATAAAATAGGTATTGTAAATAGTAAGAAAGGAGTGTACGACCTTATCAGCGCTGATAAAATATCGTTCATAAATTGGAAGGTATTAGTTACTTGCGGAGTGATAAACGGTACTAAACAAAGATAAATGTTTAGCTATATTGCAGTGTGCATACAGCTACATGTACTCGTATACGAGTATGTATAGAATGATAAAGCGATGTACTATGATATGTGAGATTGTCTAGGGACTTAGAAATACTGACTGACTGATAACGAACACCTCAAGTCGCTGGACGTAGCGACTGGATAGTGGATATTTGGTTGGACGAAGGTGTTTGTAGAATTACAATGGACACTTAGGTTTAACAAAACTTATGATTTAAAAAACATGGTCGAAGATTTAACAAAAACCCAATATTGTCAGTGTGCAAACGGAATTTTTAAATAAGGATTAGTTTTTATCAATAAAATTAAGAATGTGTGTGTGCGTTGTGTATTTTTAACCCCCGACGCAAAAGAGGGGTGTTATAAGTTTGACGTGTCTGTTTGTCTGTCTGTCTGTCTGTCTGTCTGTCTGTTTGTCTGTCTGTCTGTCTGTCTGTCTGTCTGTCTGTCTGTGGCATCATAGCGCCCGAACCACTGAACCGATTTCAGTTTAGTTTTTTTTGGATGAAAGGAGACTTAATCGAGAGTGTTCTTAGCTATGTTTTATAAAAATCGATTGAGCCGTTTAAGAGTTATGGTGGGTTAAAGTGGGGATGGAAGAACCAAAATTCTACAAATGTGCCCAAAATGGTTGTCAAATGAAAGATAAGATATTTTATCAGTGGTAGGACTGTCTAGATTTTTTTTTATTAATAATTAAAAAAAAAATAAAAAAAAATAATAAATAAAAAATAAAAAAACCAATTAATATACCAATGTTGGTACTAACATACAAAAAGTATTAAATAAAAACTTAAATTAAAAATTTAAAAAACCCCCGACACAAAAACCTACCTAAAAAAAGTACGAAATAATAATTTGATTTATTTAACAACCTGTACATAAAAACTAAAACACCGCTAAAAATATTAATAATTACAACAAAATATTAGTTAGTTACAAAGAAAACGTCGCGTCGGGGGGACCGTTTCTAAATATTAGTATTTACAACTAAGCTACCACGATGAGTATAACTCCTGACTGATTAGTATACCCCCCCCCCCCTTAATATTTTTAGCGGTGTTTTAGTTTTTATGTACAGGTTGTTAAATAAATCAAATTATTATTTCGTACTTTTTTTAGGTAGGTTTTTGTGTCGTTCAGATAATACTCGTACTTGTACAACAAGGGCTTTTGTAAAAATAAAAACGAGAAAAACATAATTTTCATGTACAGTTTAAATATCATTGACTTAATTATGGAAGAGATCACTCTTAGCTATAAGGCCAGTTGTTGCACTAGTTTAACCGTTATTATCCTTTGTTTGTAATTTCTGGTGTGAATAATCAAGAGTTTATCTATCCATCTATTATATGAAACTAGAAAAATAAACAAATAACGCAAATACTTTAAAGTTGGTGTACAAAGTAGTATAATAAAAATTAGCCGAGTGATTGTTGTGTAACTACCTCTACCGCACTTATTGGGACATACTCTACGAGCATTATTCGAGCATTTGCTGGGTGTTCCATTCAATGGCTGTCACTTCTTTCCGCTTGTTTGATTGATGTGCCTTAATGTTTGATGATTAAAGGAGGTTTTTGCACTAATACTAGAATCTATTTGTAGGTAAAAATGTAAGAATTTTTAGGACTTCTGAAAAGATAAGTTGGTAGAACAGACAAATTTAAAACCCGTTAGGTTTAAGTTCATTCTAACCACTTATTAGAAATTCGTATGGATACAGCATAACTGGCAACTGCCTTGTCTATAATTTCATTAAAGACTGGTAATGAAGTAAATAATGAGGTTGTGACGGTTTACTTTCCGTCGCAAACAAGTCATGAGTAAGCCAGTGAAGCAGTAATCTTCGTCGCTCTACCTATTATATGATGTATACTTGTAAATATATGGTGTACTAGCTGACCCGTGCCCACTTCGTTGGGCATAATGTTAATTAAACCCGAAGCCATCGCGCGCCGTCCGGACCGTTTTTCTCCGATTTACTTTGCAAAACGGACTACCACGTAAAAGCCTTTTTATTTTTCGGTTTTTTATTTATCCTATGACACTCAGCAATAATGTGGCTTTCTATTGGTGAAAGAATTTTTAAAATCGGTTCAGTAGATCCCGAGATTACCCCTTACAATTTAACAAATATACAAACACACAAACTTTACTTCTTTATAATATTAGTATAGATGTAGAGAAAAATGTAGCGCAACATTTTTCTTCTACTTTATTAAAAACTAATAATTATTAATCTAATTTGGATAACGTAGGGGTTCATGATGATAACGTAGGGGTTCATGATGATAACGTAGGGGTTCATGATGATAACGTAGGGGTTCATGATGATAACGTAGGGGTTCATGATGATAACGTAGGGGTTCATGATGATAACGTAGGGGTTCATGATGGATCTTTTCTTTTCTTTACTCTTAGATTTCGCTTACACAGGCGTTTTTAATTTCATGCGTAGATTTATGAAACTCTATCAAAACATTAATAAAAAAGAATCGTTAATCTCGTTATAAATAAACCAAAAACATATTTATGAACTGAAAATAAAATAAGTGGGCGGTTTCTGGCATACCTACATCGTGCGCAGACGCATCGCCTAAACAAACGAGAGCGCATCGATACAGTATAAATAAATAACGTAAACATATGGCCCACCGGTCGTGAAACTGCGACCGCCATCCGTTCATTGAGGCAATTTGAGCTATTTCGGAACAGGTGAAGGACATAAAATATTACTGGAACATACGCGTTAAAACTCAGACAAGGCGCGGATATTGACAACAATCGGCTTGTCTCTAGTCAACACGAATCGATATCGTAACCCAAAAATTCTATGAATGAGCATTCACGCGGCTATGTAAACAAGTCCGAGTAAAGACTAACGCTTTAGGTCAATAATATGCATATTACGTAAATATTCTGTACAAATATTAAACAATGAGTATTCTCCGTTAAGTAAGTGCCTACTTTCGATTGCTCAGTGTTCAATCTCTCGCAAAATCTCCAACACTTCGAACATATTTAGGTTGGGCACGTACAACAAGGGATCGCGTTACTCGGAAACGTGTTCTTATTTCATTTCAGTTTTCACTTGAACCCGGTTTATTAGTGTAGTGTAAGGTGTCAGAAACCGAAACAGCCGTCAGCGTTGTTATGGTTGGACACGCTTCCGCCTTCGGCTGGCCAGCTCGCACGAGAGCTACACAAATGGAACTACGCTGCACTTGAGTTTGGTACGCGATACTAACTATTACACGATTCTACGTCACGGTGGAACGAGGAACAGTACAACACGGATGGCTGACTGGTTAAAATAAACACGCATCGGCACTATAGTCCAAATGAAAACGTAATGTTTCAAACTGCTGCCACAGTGCAAGTAATTAGTTAGGGGCTTGCCAGAGCTGATGAGGTTCTCTTTGGGTATGCTCATAGTAGCGGAAGATCATGATGACTAGTCGCTAGTGTTTTGTTTGAAATAGACAAAGGAGTTGTCAATAGGTGGCGAGCTTCACGCTTGGATGCCGACCTTGCCTCTTCCTGCGGTGAACGCTCCAATCCCACAGACTAGGTCGCAGACACTGCTATTTCGATATCTTACACACGCCAAACTTTAGTAGAACGGAAATGGCTAACGTTGAATTACGATGATGCTGTAATCCTGTAATCAGATGCTCTATGCTCTGAGGCATTTATACATTATTCACTATGGCTTTTGAGGCCACAGTTAAGTATAGCTTTTGCGATTTAAGGAAATCGTGCTTATTATGTCTACATTAAAGTTTGAATAAGCACAGTACGAGCAATTAACGTTTTATGCATCGACACGTACAAAACAAACCTATAACCTTTTTTTCGGACGCGGGTAGTCGCCGATGACACACCACTTTTATATTGCTCTTAATTAAAATTATTTAAAAATTAAAATAAAAGTCTTCTGAGCACAATTTATATGTATAATTAAAATTATTTAGTAAACTACCTGTCCGGGAGTGTTATTCTCAACGATATACACAGTACTATCACATTGTCTTTGTGACTAAATTCACTCTAACCTCACTTTCAAAAAACCAAATGGAAGCTGTCTTGGAATCCCAGGAGCAACTGCAGGCTCTATTTCTACAGAGGATGGACGATTTCCAAGCTGTGCTGCAACAATCGGGATCCTCTGATGGAACTGCATCATTGGCGGCAGAGTTTTCAACTTTCCGGACTTATATTTTGCTGGCCATGAAGTCTCTCCAGGATCAAATCACCCTGCTTGCAAGGGAATCCGATAACCAGGAGATGCGAGCCCGGCGAAAGATCCTGCTGATGCATGGAGTGCCCGAAGGAAAAGATGAAGACATATCAGCCACGGTAGTGAAAGTTGTGTGTGATAAATTGAAGGTAGCGGACTTTTCTGCCTCTGATATTGGTCGGTGCCATCGTATGGGCCGTTCATCTGGTATCGACAGACCCAGGCCAATTTTGGTTAAGATGTGTGACATGGCCCTCCGTCAAAAGTTGTGGTTCGCAAAAACAGCACTCAAGGGGTCCGGAATCACAGTGTCAGAGTTCTTAACGAAGCCTAGACATGACACTTTCATGCCAGCCCGACAGCGTTTTGGCGTAAATAAATGCTGGACACGGGATGGCTATGTCTTTGTAGTGGGTCCAGACGACAAACGCCACCGCATCAGCAGCCTTGGAGAGCTGAGCAGGATCCAGACCTCAGAGCCTTTAAAGAGTAAGAAGCCTGAAGTCACTTTGGAGAAGAAGACTTTGCCTCCGCGAGTCACGCGTAGAGTCCTGTCGAAGCAGTAATCGTCGTCATTGTGAACTTTTTCATGTTAGTTTTACTTTTGTTAATGGTCTTGCATTTTTTTTTCTTCGATATAGGGTAGGTACTATTGAATGTTATTTTAATCACCCGTTTTTACAACTAGCTTCTTTTTACAATTTTTTTTTTTTAGTTTTTGTTCTTAATAAAGGGTAATTTTATTTTATTTATTTACTTTGCGTCGAATAGCCTTTCAATTGTAGTTTTGTTTATGACAGAATGACAGCTCGGCTGCATTTGTCATGTCTTTGTCTTTTACATAATGTCAAATTAACCTAAAAAAAAGCTAGCGAACCAGGCCATAGTGTTTTTGCCATTTCAATTTTGTATTTCTTTTGAAGACTGTGTGCTAGGATTATGTTCACAAACATGATTCCTGTTTTTGATTTTCATTATTGTTATTATTTTTTATTTCTTTGTACTGTTTTTTTATGTTTTATTAGCATCTCTATCCGACACAACCGGCAGGTGGATGGATTAATTGGTTTTTTCTGATTAGTCTTAGCCTGTGTAGGTTAAATAATTTTTATAAGTTTTATTTATTTACTTTTTTTTTTTTATATATATAAGTACATATATATATAATTTAATTATAATATAATTATATACATTTACATTTATAATAACTGTTATTATTATTGTTACTTTTTTTTATATACATGTTAAATATTTTTAACAACGACAATGGCAATAGCGATGATGATGATGAATATCTTTCTGCAGTGTCGTCGTCGTCGTCGTCGACTAGTAGCGGCGACAGTTTTGACAGCTTGCTTCCTCTGTCTGACTACCTTGAATGCAGTTTTTCTGATGTAGCTAAGAACTTCAACGTTGTCCATATAAATGCGCAGAGCATTCCGTCATGTTATCCAGAAATGTTAGCGTCTCTAGATCACTGTAACATTCACGCCATATTAGTCTCCGAAACTTGGCTACGTCCTTGTCTTCCAACTACGTCCTTTTCTCTTCCCGGTTTTATTCTCGTTCGAAACGATCGCGAGTCCCGCGGAGGCGGTGGTGTGGCTATCTACCTAAAAGCTAATATTCCCTTCTCGGTTTTAAACCAATCGCCACAACCACCTCCTGCAAATGCTGGTGAGCATCTTTTCATCGAAGTTCTTCTCTCTCATACGAAAGTTCTCCTTGGCGTTTATTATTGCCCTTCAAAAAATATTAATTATTTCTCCTCTTTCGAAAACATCTTAAATAATTTCACTCCTTCTTACAATCACTCCATCATCATGGGTGATTTCAATACATGTCTCCTTAAGAAGGACCATCGAACTTCCTGTCTCGAATCCATAGTCAAGTCTTTTAACATGCATATTCTCCCACTTAATGCTACGCATCACTTTCCTAACTGTACCCCATCTCTTCTGGACTTGATGATCGTCTCTTCCTCTAACAATGTTGCTAAGCACGGCCAATATTCTGCCGACAACTTTTCCTATCATGACTTAGTTTTTCTTTCTTATAAAATTCGTCCTCCTAAACCTAAACCTCAAATCATTCTGCAACGTAACTTTGGTGGTATTGACCGTGAGGCTCTCATTGAAGATGCAAGAAGGATAAACTGGGGTCCCATCATTGACGCTGTTTTTGTGGATGATCAAATAGCCATATTCAACACATTGATTACGCAACTTTATGATGTGCATGCTCCATTTCGTGCTATTAAAATTAAACATCTTCCTGCACCTTGGCTCACTAGTGATATAAAATCTTTGATGCATAAGAAAGCTTTGGCAAAAACTCGGTATAAGGTGCGTCCCACCGATCTTAACCAAGCTAAATATGTTCAAGCACGTAATCGCTGCAATAAGGTGTGTAGGGATGCAATGCGACGCCATATTCATGCTTCTGTAGATGACGATAATCCAGCTAAAGTCTGGAAGTTCCTTAAATCACTGGGAATTGGCAAACCACGTCAGGATTCTGTTCCTAATAACATTGATATTAACGCTCTAAATAAATACTTTTCTTCCGTCTCTGCTATGTCAGATGCGGATAAAAACAAGACAATCTTTAATCTTTCTGCCATATCAACTCCCGATTTTCCTCCTTTTGTTTTTAATCGATTTACTGAATGCGATGTTAAGAAGAGTGTAATGTCGATCTCCTCCAATGCAGTTGGCGGTGACAGTATTAGTCGGAACATGCTTATGCCCATCCTTGACGTCATCCTTCCTATTCTTTGCACAATATTCAACAACTCCATCTCAACTGGGGTATATCCCGCAATCTGGAAAGATGCGCTGATCCTACCATTACCTAAGAAACCTAATCCTAAATCCTTTTCTGAATACCGACCCATTTCCATTCTTCCTTTCTTGTCCAAGGTCCTTGAGCGTCTCGTTCACAGACAACTAAATATTTTCCTTAACAGGCAAGACCTCCTTAATCCTCTCCAATCTGGTTTTCGTCCTGGGCATAGTACTGTGTCTGCTCTAGTAAAGATCACTGACGATATACGCTTGGGTATGGATGACGGCAAGCTAACTGTTCTAACCCTGTTAGATTTCAGTAATGCTTTTAATGCCGTAAACCTCGACATCTTGTTGGCTATAATGCGCTCTATTAACATATCTTCATCGGTAGTCGACTGGTTTCACAGTTATCTTTGTGGACGCCGACAGCGTGTACGCCTTGAAGATTATTTTTCTTCTTGGTGTTTTACACTGGCTGGTGTGCCACAAGGCGGCGTTTTGTCTCCTCTTCTTTTTGCAATATTTATTAATTCCATATCTCGATACCTTACTTCTTCCTACCACCTTTATGCCGACGATCTTCAAATTTATACGCAAGCCCGGCTCGATGACCTGGGCACAGCCATATCAACCATAAATGCTGATCTGTGCAAAATTATCAATTGGAGCCATTCTTATGGTTTAAAAGTCAACCCTACGAAATCGCAAGTTATTGTTATAGGCAGTTCTTACATGATCTCGAGAGTTGATTGGGCTACATTACCGAATGTAGTGTTTGATGGAGCTATTTTACCATTTTGCGAATCGGTGAAAAACCTTGGCGTTATATTTGATCGTACGCTAAGCTGGGACTGTCATCTTAAGTCCATTAGCTGCAAATTGTTTGCGTCTGGTGGTTCACTAAGACGGCTTCGAAATTTTTTGCCCACTGCCACCAAAGTTACACTCGCACAGTCTCTTCTTCTTCCCATCTTAGATTACGCTGACGTCTGTTACCTTGATCTCTCTGAGGAACAGCTAGATAAACTTGAGCGCCTTCAAAATTACTGTATTAGGTTTATATTTGGTCTACGCAAATATGACCACGTATCTCATTATCGCGCAAAACTCAAGTGGCTTCCCATTCGCCTTCGGCGGAATGCTCACATCCTCTCCCTTCTTTACAATATTTTGTTTAATCCATCTACCCCACGTTATTTAAAAGATCTCTTCGCCTTCTGGCATGCCTCTCATTCCCATACCCTTCGATCTAAAGATACCCTCTCCCTTAAGACGCCTTCCGCGCGCTGTACAACTTTTTACGGCAAATCCTTTGCTTTCCAGGCGGTTCAGCTGTGGAACGATTTGCCTGTGACAATAAGAAATGCTACATCGCTTGCATGCTTTAAAAGTCAATTAAAAAAACATCACTTGTCGCAATTGCCATTTTCTCAGTGATTATTTATTTATTATTACTCACTAATTGTTGATTTGTTTTTATTTATTATGTATTTTATTCTTCCCTATTAGTATTATTATATATTTATATATATATATATTTATTTTATATACGTTTTAGTATATTATATGTATTTTCGGAAATGTAGGTAGTTTTTAGTATGTACTTATTAGAATGTATTTTATTTGAATGTATTTCTAAGTATTTATTATTATTATTTTTTATGTAGGTTTATATGAGTATTCTTCAATATTGCACACCCCGTTTTTATATTTTTTATCTATCCTCTCCATCCTAAGGTTGCCTGGAAGAGATCGCTCTTAGCGATAAGGCCGCCAGTTGTTGCACTAGTTTTAGGTGCTTTAATCCTTCTGTTTGTAATTTATGGTGTGAACAATAAAGAGTTTATCTATCTATCTATCTATCTAATATTAGTTCCCATTGAACAGGTTAATTCTGATTAAGTGCGGCGGCGGCGTGGGAAAGCGTTTCAGTTTTAAATAACAAGTGGGTGCAAAAACCACGGGTTAAACATCGACCCCTGCCGCAAGTGCATAGGGGCGGAACAAGTGGGCCCGGCGCAGCGCCCCGCGAGGATGTCGATGTGAATGTGATACGTACCGTTAAGCCCTATTTGCCCACACAAAAGCTAACGAATGTACTTCAAACCTGTTGGTAAATGACACTTTATAAAAACAACTTGATATAACCACAGAACTTGGCTCTTAGAGGAATTTAAAATAACTGATCCGCTGAGGGGTTTTGAGCAAATATTTTAGATAACAAGTCGGCTGACCTGTAACCAGAGGCATCATTTAATTACGATAAGAAATGCCGAAAGCTATTAGGTGCCTATAAGTGATTATTACCATCGTGAGTGGCTGTTCCATTTATGTTATCAAGCTACCTAATTGATAATTAAATTTGAATTGTAACAAGGAAGTAGAAACTGCTACTTTTCGCTAGTTAGCTAGAGCTGGTTGGGAGACAATGAGGATGCGCTCGCTAAGTAGATCGGCTTACGGGAATCGTGAAACATGATGTGCTCGCGATTCGGTTGATGATCGCGAGCGGGGCGACGTGACGCGACGCGACGACACAGTTCTGAGAACTCTGTCCCCTTGTGAGAAGGCTCCCATGTCTGTTATGTAAGAGAACAGTACTGTTACATGCACGCAACAATGCTAGGCAATTAACGGCCGAGGCGGCAGGGTTTCATCTTCGCATCACATTGTGTCACCAGCCAGTCTCGGTTGTTGTCGCGCCTTATCTCGAAAACGGCAAAACATTCCGAAACCGGCTCTTGAGTCAGGGCGGCGCACCGCAGCCTGCATGTATTGCTCGACATATTATTTAGAACACATTTTTCAATATCTCCTGTCCTCCTGTACTATTAGATTTTTTTTCAGCCGACTACACAAAATAAGGATTCTTCGGGCGTATACATTGTATATAATTATTTATGTATGTGTCCATGTTACTTTCTACCGCCTAAACGGCTTGAC
The DNA here is from genome assembly GCA_949125135.1 of Alcis repandata. Lineage (NCBI taxonomy): Eukaryota > Metazoa > Arthropoda > Insecta > Lepidoptera > Geometridae > Alcis > Alcis repandata. The sequence goes on from OX421225.1 coordinate 13,840,929, forward strand.
TGATTTTAACATGTGAGGTGTTTGGTTTGTCTTAATTTCTGGAATGTCATAAGCAAGTAATTAACATTAATAGTAGTAACATAAAATACATCACACGCAAAAGGTAAAAACCTATCATAATTTCTATGAAATCTTGGCAAGTAGCGTAATATAACCGAAGTTTTTTTTTAACAGATCAATAACTTCGTTTCAGTGTTATGAGATACTGTTGGGTTATTATTTAAACTCGTTGCTTGTGAAGTAAGCAGTAGAACAACATTTCTCTCAGCTATATTTTATACCGGTTTCCTCATTAAAATAAGATGGCTTGATTTTATTTGCTAAGTTGTCATTTCTGTGAATGGCATTCATCCACGATGGAACCCACGATGAACGATTACCTATCCATAACTATTCATAAGAACGCAAAGAGCAGTTAATAATAAATGGAATGCGAAAGCACCAAGCTCAAGGTATTGCCATGAGTCACATAGCAGGCATGTGAGACTCGCAGTACTCGCACCGGCTACGATACAGCTTGCTTGTTACTGGCACTTCGGTGACCTTTTCAAGGGAGCTAGCTTGCCAAACCTCACTTAAAACACTTGCTTAAGTGCCTCATTTTTTTCTAATAAATTAAAGAAAAAGAAGATAAAGAGTTAAGAGAAGAGAGAGAGAGAGAGAGAGTCAATAAAGAGTTTATCTATCTATCTATCTATCTATCTATCTAAAGGCACCATGTGGTTACCGACAACCGAAAAGTAAAGTACAGTAAAGTTTAATACCTTTCGTATACATTTTATATCTTGCGTTGCCAGTTTGTCTGAAAATAAACCGACTGTTTAAATGGCACATTTGCCAATACGATATTAATAAGTCGAGTTATGCACTTGACACTGAAGGTATGTGCACCTGCTTTAGGCACGTTCGGTCCTCTCCTCATAAACGAGACGTGACTTCATTCTAGAGTCAAATTACAACTGGCGTTGAGATCACGACGTAGTAATAGGAACTACATGAATTTGTCTCGCAATTTGAATAGCTGTTTTAAATCGGTCGTATCGAATTCATTCAAACTGGAAAATAAACGCGGTGCGAGGAGGATAGAAATGTTAGCAAAGTGATAGTAGGACAGCGCTGGCGGCGTGCGTCCGCGTCCGCTCGATTGCCGGTTCCAACGTCTGTCGCAGAATGCCGGTTAGAAGACTGTGACGTCTTTATCGCGGTCTCCGTCGAAGTTGGCGTTCTAATAAATGACCGTGACCGGATCACGCTCGCTCTCGGTGAAAACGGGACAAGCGAGCCGCGCGCCTCCCGCCGGCGGCGATCAGCGCCTATCACTTCATTATTTCGCTTATTTGATTGACGTTTGGCGAGACGACAAAAAGTTTGCGGCCATTCTTGGATTTAGGAAGGGGCGATATCGGGGTGCGCGATAAATTGACATGTAGCTATAACGGCCACAGGCACGTACGAGGGGAGCCCGGAGCCTGGCACGGACTGGGCCAGGCAAGGTAATACCAACCGCTCCGCCTCACGCAGACTCTTTTGAATAGAGAACCTGACACGAAAAATACCCGCCCGCGGCCCAATTTCTTATCGGTACCACTACCCTTATTGTTTATTTTACTTTCATACCTGTACAACCCCAGCTAAACTATGCTTCGTATAGTAGATATAAACTTGTCTAAAGAAGTTAAAATACAAGGGCATACTTGTACTGATCCAGTGAACAGTACTTACAGATAACCTCGAACGATACCAGTCTTACACCATTGATTTTTAGACAAAGCAAGATGCGTTACAAGCTATTGTTTACTGAATCTGTTTTGCAATGCACCACATTTCATTTTTTTTACCGCCTGGTTTTTGGGTTAATCATACTAAATTTGCTAAAGGCGAAAGATTGTGTGAGTTTGCTATTTCGCCCTGAAACGGCTCAACGGGAGTTTAATTTGGAATATAGATAGGCTACGTACCCTAAGTAAAGGCTAATTTTAATTTAGAAAAAGGGCTTTGATAACTTTTGGCATGGTCCCTTCGACGTTGTCAAAGTCGTGTTGCACAATGAGACGTCAAGAACATATTTATATGTTTTTATATCGGCGACAAATTATAGATGAACAAAAAATGCCAGAAAACATACTGTCCTAAAAAATCATGACATGTTATGACTAAAAAAACTAATAAGTTTGCAAAATTACTAAATATCTTTAAATGCTTCCTGCTAGGAAACTTCTGCGAAGCGTTTTATTAGTATGAAATACTATGAGAGTAGTGGTAAATAAACCCCAAAAAGTAACATACCTTTCACATAAAACTAGATAATTGTCGTTTGAAGTTTTTGATAGTTCAAGAATAAAATCAATAATGCTATCATTCTATTTCATTAGATTAACTTGTTAGCCCAATGTCTCGTAATTAATCCGATAGTGGACACCCGAGAACCGGCCAAATGACGACTACCAGACCATGTATGAGTGATGTAGTAAGCGTAAGGTAAGAACAGCGGTATCCAGCTATCCAGTGTCCAATGACAACATTGGTAAAAAGCCATAGAAATCTTATATCGATGGTAACTATTGGCAATCTGTGGATAACAGGTACTAACAACTATCTAAAGATGATCTTGCTGGGTTTGGTTTCGGGAAAATTATATCCCAGATACTCTTGACGATCGAACGAAGCACTCGGCTTGGCACGTCGTCTGCCGGTGGCTCGTTCAGATTAGCTGCTGACCCCGTTAAAATATACATCAATAATGCAACTCTAGAGCCTGTGTACTATCGCTAATGAAATTTTCCCTTCGCTGCTTCATTTAGTACGTAACGTAACGTACTCTATCCTTTAACTAAGTTTCACAACATTGTTACTAGCTGACAACTAAGTTTCACAACATTGTTACTAGCTGACCATTCATCATCAAGTAAACCAATACCTGCGAGTGCGAGTGCGTACCTCGCATTCAGGCACAGACAAGCAAATTGAACTTTCCAAAGCTTTCATTCACGAGTACCTTCCGTTCTCGCGGAATCTCGCAGTTTCATAAGCGACTCCGGGTAAGTACCGCTGGTATTTTATTACGTAAAGGTAAATCAAACGTAGGGAGTGCGTACAAGGCGGCCAGTCAGAGCGCTAAGCGCGTTCCACTTGCAGTCTAATTGAATTAGAAGCAATCGGCTCCAGTGCGCCAGTGCTAGTGTCGCCACCCTCATTCAAGCGCCCTAAGGTCATTGGTCCGTCCCGCGCACTACATACATCTCATCAGCATTTTCACATTGCTCTTTTAGCATCATAGGGCAGCCTACGTCGAAAATTCATCATCCGAATTTCCACAAATCCTAAAACATTCTCAGCGGATTCACGCTGGCATGGCTGGTACCCTGTTTCCAGCCAGTTTTCTATAATTACATGTGGAAAACGTTTCTCCAGTAGCTTCGACGTAGTCCGGCAAAAAGAAAGTAAGAAAGCTTCGTTGTTGTAAAAAAAACCGGTTTTAGGTTGTTATTTTACCATTTATCGCGAAGGGGCGTGGTGAAAGTTAAAGTCAAGCTTAGAAAACTAGTTATTGCATTTCTGACCCACTTGTTCGAAAAGTAACACATAATGCAGATTCGAATACATCTGCCCTCATTGCAGCGGAGCGCTTCAGACGAGTGTAAGCGCACGTTTGCTTTTCTTTGGAAAGGATCCTTGAAAGAGGTTCGCCCTTAGGGCCGGAACAGTTCTGCGGCTAAGCCTACACAAGCGCAGGCTTTAAATGTTGATGTAAGACGAGGATCCCCGCAGGCACTTCGCCTCATTGACACAGCGGACCCTTGTGGTGAAACTGTCGCCGTGAGAAAGTAAAAGACGCAATCTCCGAGAGAAAAGCGCACGTAAACCGAGACCGAGCGGCCTAATCGAGTACTTAAAAATTCAGGACGTCGCCGTCGGCCTACTCACGATAACGATACTTAACATCTTTGTTAGCACTTGCTTCCCGCGATAATTGCAATTAACTTGAAACTTGCCTTCTTTAGACTGATTTCTTAATAATTCGTGTGTGGTTCTTAATAGAGTTAAGTACTTATGTGTCCCGGAAACACAATTTTTCCTATTCTCTAAATCATATATTTAAGATGAGTATATTGAGTATTCATCCTCCTGATCTTTTTATAAGTCGTCTACCTGAGTCTTAATTGACAGTCATTGTTCTTAGGTACTGAGGTCTGAGTCAATCTAAAGAGCACAGTCAATTAACGGCGCGGTGCGCTTGAGTCACTGAGGCAACGACCTGCCTGCCTGACACTAAATAACTAGTAGGTAATTCGTTCGCCATCTATGTAACCAGATAAGACCTTGGCACGTCAAGTGGATAACACTAGATTCGGCTACAAGAAAGCGAGTGATAACGGTAAACATAGGTCAACTAGTAAGTACAAAAGCAAAAGCCTTTCTAAAAGGGAAAAAGCAGTTTCGAGTTCAAATTCCGATGAATTACGTGTATTAAATATCAACAAAACAATAGCTGCACATTGATTTGAGTAACGCCCTTTGTAATGAATTCCGAAACGTGGATATTCGAAGGCTCGATCACGAACGACGACAGCCGACGGCGCGGCGGCGACCGCCCAACGGCTTCAGAGCTAATTGATATGTGCGAGTCGTAGACTTAAAAGGTATATTTAATGATCAAACGAACTTACCAAGTGAAGTTCGATCACAATTATGTGAACGGCTTCATTCGACGCGATTTTGTTTTTGTTTACATATTGTAGTTATGTCTCACGTACTGGCCCTCAACACGGATTGTTTAGAGATTTTATTCCCCGCTTTCAAAGTTTTTTATTCTGGTAACACTAGAGATCGTCCATAGTCGTTAAGTTCGTTACTATCGTACCCCCACCTCACTTCAGAGCCCAGAGGGGAGCCATCGGCCGGTCGAACTTCATTCTGTTTAGAGCAATAGTTTTACTACAGTCCGGCAAGTATAACTTGGCGCGGCTGTGCGCCACTGTGTACTTTTATAACTGCTTCTCTTGTACCACTTTTTATCACTTTAGGCATGATGATAGCACAGTAGCAAATATAATAGTAGCAAAAATATTCGCAACGATGTTTACTATGAACTCGGAAGTGTCAAAGTAAATTTTCAAGATTGCCGATTTAGTTCCTCAAATCGCCACCGCCAACTTAAACTTGTGGCACTGTAACTACTTATTTTGTGACCGGTAATGGAAAAAATTACCCATAAATTGATTATGATTACCAATTATCAATTTCACATTTCATTATTAGGGTTAGGGCATTTATATACCTTGTATATAAGTACTAAGTAGGTTACTTAGCTAAGCTATTTATGGGAGGGTGTATATATTAATCGCGTCGAATGAAGCCGTTCACATAATTGTGATCGAACTTCACTTGGTAAGTTCGTTTGATCATTAATTATGTTTCACGGCTTCATTCGACGCGATTTTGTTTTTGTTTACATATTGTAGGATGTTCAGAGAAAATTAGTGAAATGTGAAACAAATTTTTCACAAAATACAAATACATAATTATGTATATCCTTTTATATGATGTTTATAACCGAATCGATCCCGCCACAGACTGTTGGCATGTTGTGAACATTTAGCTTAAAAATGTTCTGAGCATCCATCCCAGCATGTCAGTTTTGAAATAAATTTCGAACCGTTAGATTTTTTATACTACGCTAACAAAATATGATAACTTATTTAAGAGCTGGATCTGTATCTATGCTGCTTCTTCTACCTATATAGGTACATAAAATCATAATGTATGATGATACAATATTCCCAGAAGACATTCCCAGTGTAGGTGCTGGACGATACTGCGACATGTCGCCAGCACGAGAAAACTCCAACTAATGAAGAACTAATAAGATAAATATTATTTTATTGGATTTAGTGGTGGAGTCCGTCTATCGTTAGATACGGTTAGGTTTACAGTCTATTTAAAAAAGTTATTAATACTAATATTGAAAAACTTAATAAAATTAATAATCAAAAGCCTCTCCCACTAATAGCATTAAAAAATAATTGTAATTCTGGCTGATAACTGTGACTATGTGTCATATCAGAAAATGTAATCCAAGATTTAGTACATAATAATCAGTTATTGTATTGTATTAGTGACATTATTTCTGTAAAATCAACGAAATGGGTCCTTGGCTAACCAACTACGTTGTTTGAGTCATATAAACCAATGTATGGGTGTGCAGAGTTCGTGTGATAAGACATCAGCAAGGACATTCAAGCTGGTAGAAATTGAAGTTAAAACTTACAATGTCAAAAAAAAAATAAATAAATCACAAAAAAAAAAAAAAAGGAAATATAATGCTTACATGCACTAGGATAAATTCTTTTTGTCTTTTAGCATTATTCATAATATTTTGCGAGTATATCACATTACTGAAAAAACTCAAGGGATCTTTAATCTAAAAATAATGAATTGCTTAATGTTTAAGCCAAGTTTTTGTACATATAATTGTTTAATTATTGAAGTTAACTTGATTTTATTTGACTGAATAAATGACGATATCAGCATTTGACAGTGACACTAATGATCCATCAATGAGTTTTAAGTTAAGTAAACATTGTGTAGGTACTTTGATTTTTTCAAACAAAATCCAACATTTATTTTTCTTGAATTCTTAAGCCTTAATTATATTACTAGCTCGCATTACTAATATCGATTTCTGGTTGTCATCATGGCGATACTTTATCATAACTTACATATCTTCTTGGAGTCTCTATTTAAGTAAATTAAATTTCAGCTACGATAAAAATAAAAACAAAAAACATTTTTGCAATTAGGATGAGGCACCCGGTCTACAAGAATTTGCGCAAATTCTACTCCTCTCAGTAGCCGCAACTGTCACACGGCGGTGGCAGTGATGGTTCTATTTTCTACTGCTAACAAACTGTGCTCCTCCAACCTGGTGGCGCGGGCGTCTACCAATGTTCAAAGGTAACTCTCCTAATATAAAGCCGTCGCCTAGTGAGAGCGGCTGTCACACCGAATTATGAAGTGAATCGATTAATCGGACCAAGTGTATTTGCATTTTTGTAACTCTGCTTATCTCTGTTTTACTTAATGTGTATCAGCAATGAATAATTGAAAATGTGACATTTACCATTTACTTAAGAGACCCATCGTGATAGACGTTTCTCGTCGTATAAGAATACATAGAGTAGCATACAGCGTAAAAAACTAACCATGTGACAAAATATGTGTCCTTGTATGATCTGAACTCAGGAATAAATTTTTATATAATATACATAATATATTTTTTCTTGTGTTACCCTTCTTTAACTTAATAAAGTATGGTATAAGACTGAAGTGTCAGTGACACATTACTTTACTTTTGAAAAATTTGTATCCAGCAGTTTCCTAACTTGAAAATAATAGTAACATATAGCTCGGTGCTCGGTGGTATTTTGAATCATACGGACAATCCTCCTAAAGATATTGATAACGAAATTATCAAAAATAATGTGTTAAAATAATGATCAATAGGTATATCAATTTATGTGGCAAACGCACACAGTTATGGTTTTGTAGAAACTGTTTGTTCATATAATAACTAATAACTAGAGGTATAAATGTACCTAAAAATAAAATAAATTAAGGAGTAAAAATAACAATTGCTGACTTGGAGAAGTATAGCACAATGTAAACTGTTTGCCCAACTTTTGCATAGTACCTATAATGCGGTGTAAGACACCCATATCGTATTTAGCAGAAAAAAACGTGTCAAAACTTCGTTAATTTTCATAGCGACACACATCGTAGAATACTGCATCCTACAAAAGTTACATAAAACGTAGTGTAATTCAGACTTATTTATTTATTGATTTTTGTTACTTTTAAGTCCTATGGATGTGATAATCCTAAATAAACGTATACTTATTGATATGAATTTTTATTTAATAATTGTGTGTCGCATCCCGTAGAACACTGTACTGCGTCAACTAGTGAGGTTATGCATAGTATAAAACAACATAAACACGGCGCGTCTCGTAGGATACTGTTCTGCAGCAACTTAAAGAAGTATATTGCACAGTAATACTGTATAGCATAAACTAGAATGTTCGTTCTAGAATTATAATGCACAGTAAACACGTCGTATCTCGTAGAATACTGTATTGCCTCAAATTAAAGAAGTGTATTACACAGTAATAATACCTACTAGGTATATGTATAGCATAAACTAGAATGTTATTCTAGAATTATAATGTAAGAACATGTTCGTAATGTGAAAAATACTTTAAAAACAAGAGCAAAGCAAAAGCTTTGCAAGGCTTAGCATAGTAGAATGTGTTGTATAAGCACATAATAATTATATTTATACTCTTGTCATGTCCCTGCATCTACTAGCTGTTTATAACATAATTTTTAGACAATATATTAGCCCGAGTGTAGCGTAAGCTATGATTAAGCAAAAATAACGTTAATATTTCATAAAGGTTTAAATAGCCCAACTTGAAGTCAAAATTACAGAAGTACAGCCACAACAGTAAATAAAAATAAAGTAAGTAAGTGTAATAAGTATATTTAAGGTGGTTTGAGCACATAATATACACTTCCTGTAATAATTAGCATACACTGCACAAAATATAACTAGTCAGTTTTCCGTTTGGATATGCAACTTGTAACACTTTGCAACTAACCAAGGCTAAGCTAAGCTGTAGCTTAGTAAAAAACTCAGGGTTCTTGATGTGAAAGTATCAGCACAGACGTAACGGTGACGCATTTCTTTACCCAAGGCAAGAAAATGCGAACTACCCTACTTTTCAGAAAGTTTCGTTTAGTCAGAGGTTTTGCTTATGATGCATGTTAACATGTGTGACAGTATCTGCTCCGATGCTCCGATGCGACAGTATCAGCTCCGATGAGATGGTATCTGCTCCAATGCGACGGTATCTGCTCCGATGCGACGATATCTGCTCCGATGCTCTGCTCCGATGTTGCAGCGACGCATTTTCTCACAAGCAAGAAGACGCGGACCAGCCCTTCTTTTCTTAAAGCAGGCATAGTCACACTGTGTAAACACATACGCGTCACTTCTTCGTCATTTTTATGCGACGGGATCAGGTCCGATGCGACGGTATCCGCAAGACCCATGTAAAAGGGGGGTATAGTGCAGAGTGAGGCTGCGACCCAAAGGGTACACTTAAGCCATTGTGTAAAGACCCAATGTAGAAAGGGTGCAGTACAGAGGTTGTCATTTTTATGCGACAGTATCCGCAAGACCCATGTAAAACGGGAACAGTACGGTGGACAGTATCCGCAAGACCCATGTAAAAATGGGAACAGTACGGTGCAGATTGAGGCTGCGATCCAATGTAGAAAGGGCTCGCTGTCAGATGAGACTTCGATGATTTCTCGACGCGCCAATCCTTTATTTCTTCGTCGCTTTTTTCCGCTACCCGCTACCCGCTTTCGGTTTCTCCATTGCAACTTGTTTTAGTTTGCGTGCGAAGGCCTCGGCACGGAAACACGGAATGAAGTTCGACCGGCCGATGGCTCCCCTCTGGGCTCTGAAGTGAGGTGGGGGTACGATAGTAACGAACTTAACGACTATGGACGATCTCTAGTGTTACCAGAATAAAAAACTTTGAAAGCGGGGAATAAAATCTCTAAACAATCCGTGTTGAGGGCCAGTACGTGAGACATAACTACAATATGTAAACAAAAACAAAATCGCGTCGAATGAAGCCGTGAAACATAATGAATCGGTACTACACCTCGACACAAATAGTTTAGTAGAAACAGTGGGTAACAAAGCACAATGCTGGCACGAGTCACGGATAAGTGACGCTACCGATGACCTGGCCGTTTCTGCAGGTTTCAAATTAGCGGTAGAGGAGCAAAACCATGGAAGACACCGAAGGCAGAGAACTGCGACGCCAAGCCAGCACGTGGCTGGAGGATTCAGCAAGAGAAAGATTTTCTCTTAATAGTTCCAGAGCCTAAGGCCGTATTTACACAGTGTATTTTATACACGCCGGCGTAGACGTAGACTCATTTTGAATCGATGCGTCACCCTAGTACGTAGTAAAGTAAGCATGAGGCAGAGTAGATTATTGATAATATTACGTACTTTAAATGAAGGTCATTCTTGGGGAAACAAACATTTGGTTGGGTCTTATTATTAACCACATGTCTATTCAATATGTTATATTGTTTACTATTACAGCTCAAAACGCAGCGTGGAGATAGACGAGCAAGTACTATCAGTAACTCGTTTCTAATTCATTAATTAGTTTCATTTAAGAGTTAGACTTTGACGCGCCGCTATCTCGCTTGCACATTTCGACATTTTTGAAATTATTAAATTACTGAAATAGTTTTGAAAAATCGCAAATGGTTAAGTTACTGAGAATAATATCACAAAGCTTCCACAATAACAATCATTTTGATCTAAATAAGTTTTCATACATAAAAATTAGCAAAACAAAGTCCCACTGTTATGTATTGGAACTTTTCTGGATCAAAATTATATTTTTGTTAATGGTTTTTAACATTTATTCTTATGAAATTAACCAATTGCGATTTTTCATAACTATATTCAGAGATTTTATAAGTTCAATAATGTTGAAATGAGCAAGTGAGATACGGGCGCATCAAATTCTGCCTTTTAATAGATAGTACATTAGTCACTAATCTAACTTAAAACTGTTTCATCAAAGGTGTATTTTTTAAGTTATTAATCATAAACAAAAATATTTGATCATATTAACAGCCAGACACCAGACACCTTTTAGCATTTTGGTAAACCATCCTAAAAACCAATAATACAATAAACAAAATAATAAGGACAAGTTTTACATCTCTGATGATGTAAGCAACGATGCGTTCTACTATGGAGCATGCTTGTCTAGAAGAAACCAATTCAATTGTGACTTGAAGACACCCAGATTACATCTCTCGGGAAACACCTACCTGGGCAAACCCTAGCAGTTTGCACATAAAGAGTGGGATCAAAGCGTTTGTACAAGTTCGTGGTATACACAACATCAGATCTGTTGCTGGTTACACATTGAGGGATTAGCCCGAGACAGGCAACAATGGCTCAAAGCAGAGGCCTATAATTCACAATGAGGTCAAGTCAAATAGCCCTTTAGCTATTGAGATCATAGTTATCAAGTTCTTTTACTATGGAAACTAACGTGGTTTTCACACATTTTTGTTATAATTAAACACAGGAATGACCGCCTGATGAAGGTCACCGAATGTGACCGAAAGTAGTCGTAGTAGACGACTTAATTTTTACGTGAGTATTCCCGTGTTTAATTATAACAAAAATATCAAGTTCTTGTTGGCCGAGGTTAAGTAAACTTGTTAGGTGCTCGAGTTACAATCATTTACAATTAAGTGCTACAGTAGGTTGTAAGAGGCCCGACCTGACACATTTTTAGGGCGGAAATACATTTGAAAACAGTTATGTGTAAGAGGCGTTAAACTATAGGTCCCACCTGTTTGTCCTGTAACATCAAAAAAACTCTGACATTCAGCCTATACAAACTAGCTTCTTATTGAAAAGTAAGCCATAAGTATAAGGATTAGTAAAAAACCATTGTCAAGTTTAATTTAGTCTGTTTGCTTTCAGATAGATCACTATCAGCTTCAATAACATTAAGTTAAATTTAAAAAAACTTATTTTCTTCAAAATATTTTTGAAGTGTTCAGGGCTATAGAATAATGAGAGCATTTAAATTTTAAGTTTTTGTTCTAAAATATTTACTCACTCTACTTTTAATTTCAGTTTAAAAGTATGCATGATCAGGCCAGTGTGGAGTGACGACACAATATTATCAAGGTGTTCTCGAGATAATAAAAAGTTTGTATTTATATTTGTAAATGTGATGTTTTGAGCTGGAAGTGTTAAAAAGATGCAAAATTACAATACAACAACAATCACAGCGTATTATTCTGTGTTAATGAATACTGAAAACAGAATAATTACAACATGGAATGTACATTTATCTCTAATCAGCAATTGTCTGATAGAGAACAGACTATATGTCATCTAGACAGATAAGTAATCCAGTTAGTAACATTACTGAATGAAGAATTAGCAATTTTTTTTTTAACTTAGAAACACTTTGTTGTGTGAGTTGGATACTTGACTCATCTTTTCTCAGTTTGGGATGACAACGATAAGTTTGCTACATTAAATAAAAAAATAGCAATATATGCTTTCTAGATTTAGAAATACCTATAGGTACTGGTAATATTTTCTATGAGATAATCAAATATTATGAGAAGACTTTAAAATTTAAAGTTATAACAGTTTTATTGAGTAGGTACATCTAGCCAACTTTGTGTGTAATTTATAAAATGACTAGTTATTTAATCATATTATCCATTTTGGCGAACACTAGATCTGATAGTAATAAAAAGTTGTACATAAATACAACTATACAGTACGTTTCTAAGGTCAATCAAACTTCGTAAGACGTAACTATAACTTATTTAGCTATATTAAGCCGAGGGTACCAACCTTTGTGTAACTTGCAACCACAGATCCAGTTATAAAGGCACATAATTTTTGATATCTAAACCAGTTGCGATAACAAACACTTCACAAACAACTTTAAATTGGCCAAAACTAGACACTATGAATGCCTATGGCACCAACATGAACACATTTCAAAAGTTCACTTACTAACTTTTTTAACTTTATTTATATCACACTAATCATTTCAAACGTTTCAAAGACATAAACTTTTTGTAAAACACACGATTATAAACCCAATGTATAGATTTCGTACTTTAAAGTTAATAATATGAAGGCACGAGATACGTGTTGTACAAAATCACAAATGACGCTGGCTGACTGGCTGGGCTGGCTTGCTGGCTAGCTTGCCGCTTGGATTGGATAAAGTTGGTTGATCTTGATCGGTGACGGACGGCTATGACTGCAGCAAACTGACAGAGTATAGTTGCCAGATCATGTTTTTCAATTAAACCCAATTTTTTAACTTGATGCCCGAGCGAAGACTGTCTCCTATTTTATTGTACTTTTAGGAACTAAAACTTTTTAAAACATCTCATAGTGACAATTACATAGGTACATCACATATGGCATGATCTAGTGTTCTGGTCCACAAAAATGTATCTTACATTATTCAGCCTGGTTTGTCCCACTGTTGGGCAAAGGCCTCCCTGGCCTGGATATGGGGGAAGGGGGGACCCTTCCCCCATATCCAATCCTTGCTAATACAGACCAGTCCCTATCGAAAGCGTCTAGCTAGTTCATTCTTCCACCTCTTTCTATATAAGCCTGCACAGCTTATCAATCGTTTAACTTTTGGGACCCAGAGATGTATTTTAGCCAATTGCACAAATATGACGAAAAGAAAACCGGTTGTCTGTAAAGTCGGTTTACTGACGATAGTTGAACGTGACAACGTCATAAGAAAATACTGCTAGGTAGAATGGTTTCATTTTTCAAAAGAAAATTTTAATTTGTACAAAAAGATCGTACCAATTTCTGAACAGACCTAAAAATATTTGACAACCAAATGACACTATATTTATTTCTAAAAAGACAAAAGAGATCGGACATCCCGAGTGCATCGTACCGATAGCGATAGCGGTAACGCCTCATCGAGGTAACGGCACATACGTCACACTTTTTTCGTACTTGCACCCGGCTCCATCGAATTATAAGACGTTATCACGTCAAAAACTATCATTAATTTTTTCTATTTAACTGAAAAATATAAAAAATTAAACAATTTATTTGCTCAGGAGAAAATGCACTAGAAACGGGAAATAATTTCTTGTTTGGCAACTCTGAAAATGACTGACAGCAGTTTTAGCCGCAAACGTCATTGCAGGAGTTTTTTTTTTTTCGTTCAATGGGCAGGCTACAACCAAATAATAATTTATCATCATAATTATTTCTCTACTTCCTTAATTTTTTCTTTTCTTGAATTTCTTGTTTGAATTTTTTTTCTTGTTGATAATTTTTTCGGTTGGAAACGTAAAATTTAAAATCTTCGTATTTTGAGTTATAGTGGATCCACTGTGACATATTTTCGTGCTCTTGTAATTTAAGGGTCTACTGCGTATAGATTATCAGGCTATTCTGGTTGACATAGCATTGTTATGCCGGAATCGAAACATATGGCTATTATTTTGTGATAATCCACGCTTAATGCAATTCCGTTTTAACGTTCAAATATACTTATTAAATACAGTCTGTTTGAGTACATACCTACTATAAAACTAGCGATATTAATTGAAAGGCGTATAAAACCTCAGATCAAGTAGAAAGGCAGATAGTGTCCCGCCTTAGATCCAAGTGAATCCAAAAACTGCCCTATTGCCCGTGTATGTACGTACTAGCTGCGCCCCGCGGCTTCACCCGCGTTTTCCGGGATAAAAAGTAGCCTATGTGTTAATCCAGACCATGAACAACCTTCATTCCAAATTTCATGTAAATCCGTTCAGCCGTTTTTGCGTGAAAGAGTAACAAACATCCATACATTCTTACAAACTTTCGCGTTTATAATATTAGTAGGATACTTCAAGCACATTTTGACGCGTAAAAACTACCTGAATCAATCGTCAGTTCTTACGTCAGTCAGTTCGTGATCAGAAAACGTAAACAAGAAAAATAAATAAATAAAATGATAATAAATACACAAAATTTACGCAAAAGTAAAAAATACGTCCGATTCAATATCTTTCCACGTGTCTAATTATCGTAACTAATTTATCATTGACACACTTAGACATCATAATTTTTAGGTTATCATATCGAATACAAATTTTGACATTCGGGTAGTTTTTATGCGTCACTAAAGTGCGTGAAATTTACGTACACTGGCAGTGGGGTAGTTTTTGGCTGGATCTAAGGCGGGACTCTTTCTGCCTTTTTACTTGATCTGAGTTTACAGTCAATTTCATCGACGAATCACTCCCAATCATATTAGGGTTCCAAACCCCCCCCCCCCCCCATTTTGGAATTTTTATTTTTAGTGTAACACGTCAGTATTTCAGTAATAAACAGCCGTCACTTTTTATGTAGAGGCTCTACACTCGTGACAAAATACTCAATCGAATAGGATAGGTAGTACCTAGTATTGTAAGAATGGAGAATAAGATCAGCGTTTAAATTTAATTTAGACCCAAAAACGTTAAAAAAAAGATCGAATAAATTTAACCTAAAAAATTACACACATTATTTACATTATTCAATTTTTCGCAAAAAGTAGCTGCTAACGCACATTTTTTATAATTGTTATTGAAAGTACTTTAAATTACCTGTAGAATGACTACTCTAAGTGCCATAACAAAAAAGTTATTTCTGTTTGAATTCGACCCGTGTGATAAGCACGCCTACGTTATCATTGTAACCAATTAATTGAATACCTACATAATAATTTAAACATTTACAAACAAATTTAATTTAAACATTTGTCGATGAAATTGAAATTGACTGTTATATACGCCTTTCAAATAACGCTAGTCGGTACTCAAACAGACTGTCTAATTATAGTGTACAAGTAGTTGTAGCTGTTCATAGTAATTTTACACACAAAAAAAAGTGATATTTGTGTTAGGTACAAATAAATGTAATAATTTTTGTAGTGGTAGGGCTCTTTTGCAGAGCCCGCCTGGGGAAGTACCTCACCTTTGCCAGTTATTCCACCGCCAAGCAGTAATGTGCAAACATTACTGTGTTACGGTTGGAAGGGCATTGTTTCCAGTGAAATTACAGGGCAAATGGGAGATTAAACAACTTATATCTCAGGGTGACGAGCGCAGTGCTGTTGCCAAGTTGCCACGCAGGGTCTTGAATTCTGCGAGTTCAAAATTCTGGGTGGCGCAGACCTGTTAAGGGCAAACGTGACGTTTAACATCAGGCGAGCGATTTGCTCGTCTCTTCACTCAATTACATAAAAAAAAAAAAAAAAATGTAATTTGCCAGTCGTTTTTACAAAAATATGCCCACTTGTGTAATCCAATCATGTTACTTTTAGATTATATACAATCATAATAGTAATATGCCCGTCCACTCAGTGGCGTATCTATACCATCTGAGGCCCGTGGCAAATTTTTTTGAATGGGGCCCCCCCCTCCCAGTTAAAATCGTCACGTTATAATTTAATTTTAAGAAATTACCTACATACTACTACTAGGTTATTTCTGAGATCGGCCGGGGCCCTCTCGGGTCGGGGGCCTGTGGCATTTTGCCAGCCCTGCCACCCTATAGTTAGGTACGCGCCACTGTGATTTGTTTATCTTGTTTTTTTTTTATACAGCCATTGACATTTGAGTCAGTGGTTTATGCATACACCAAAGCCACGCCCACTTTGTGAAATGCTGCAAAATTTTATATATTTTTGTCATAAGCTAGACTAGATTTGGTTAACCAGCACTAATAATAAAGTAAGTTCAGCGTTACAAATCGTATTCAGATTCAGAAATATTTATTGAACAACTGATACATTGTAATTTAGGCTATGCTTCCTTACTTTCGTGATCTAAATGATTTTTATTTTCTTTCAACTTGTAATTTGCGGTAACTGATGTCAGGCATTTTGAAGGGAGTTAAAATAAAATGAGCAGTAGAATTTTTAAGATTTATTTAAAATTATCATATATTTTTCTAAAATTGATCATTCACGCACATACACACATTAATATTGATAGCCAAAAGATACTTGATAAACTAATACAAAATTATTTTCATAACATTGCTACATATTATATGATAGGGGAATAATACTATAATCTACAGGCACTCTGTAGTGCAAACAACTAATTTGTGGTGTTTTCCAATAGGTCAAAATAAACATACAATAAAATATTGATTGTCACTATTTCTTTAATGACAAAATAATACTTGATTTTCAAGTCAAAATAATGTGTAAATCTACAAAAATTGTATGTGTCTTATTATAAATCAAGAGATTACAAAATACCTATGATATAATAATAAGAATCTACAAAAAAAATAATCTTACAAATTAATCTTAAAGTTGTACATTACTAGGGAGAGCTATGTTATTCAAAGTTTACTTATGTGAGATTAGATTTTAATTTTACAAAATACCTATACCAAATAAATGCATTTTAAAAGGACAAAATTGTTGTGAAAACTATGTTTTATCTTACATTTTGCTATTTTCTCACATAAATAAAGTTTGAACAATCTTATAATGAGACTTTGTATTGCCAAGATAACCCTTAGTGAAATAATATCATTAGTGATATCACTAAAAGAATGCTGCCGAATGTAAGAGTCACAAGGAGAGATCTTGACAAACAAATTACACTAAGATTGAGTGTGCAGTTTAGTGAACTGGAACACTTTACTGGTCAGAACCCTCCTCTTCTTCTTCCTCGTCCTGTTCTTCCTCAGTGGAGGCGGCATCTTTTTTAGGAGGCGCTTCCTTGCGCGGCCGTCCACGTCCCCTGCTCTCAGATCCACCGGCAGCCTACAAAAGACATCTAATTGTTTATCACTTCATTCCATAATAGAGTACAGAATGCTATAATAGCCTTAACTACAACTATGTGCAACAAATTAAGCAATAAAAATTACCTTTTTGGCAGGCGCCTTCTTTTTAGTGCCCTTAGGCCTGCCTCGCCCTCTCTTCGCTACTGGTGGCTGCTCATCATCAGATGATTTAGCGGGTTCTTTTGCTTTAGCTGCCCATTGCCGCCCTCGTTTCTTAGTATCAGCCTTGGCTTCCTGTGAAAGGCCAGTTTATAAAGAAATTGCTAAGTTGTCAATGTCTCAGAAAAGTTTAAATTTCATTAAAAGGTCCTTTTTGAATTTGAAGCAATGCTTGTTAAAAGACTGATTTATAGCTAATTCTATTACTGTAGGTTATGCTAAGGTACAACAAAACACGATTATTCAACTCACGGATTGAGTTCCGTTGGCTTTTGGTCTACCACGGCCTTTCTTCTCCACAACAGTTGCTCCATCATCGGACATCTTGATATTTTTTTTATTTAGTAGGTAATAATCTGAAAATTTTTAATTAATGAATTAAGACTAATTCCAGACAAAATATGTTCTCTCCCATTACAAAGGAAGCTTTACTTTTAGTAAATTGAGTAAAATGTAACTTGTAGTCTAAGTTTTGGGTTTGAGTTTCACTAAGGTACCTAGTTCATGTACCTCTAGGTTCTCATTACGTGTAATTAGGTACATGGCAGAAGCGTAGATAATCGATTTTGATACTACTGATTTGAACTGAGTAAATTTGCGTGACATGCATAGATCACGTACCTATCAAGCTATATAAATGAGAGAACTAGCAACAAAACAAATAGGTAAAAATATGAAAAGGAAATGTCAACAACCGCATAAAAAGAAGGCGGCGGCGGCATCGCTAATTATTTTTTTGACGAACGTTACCTAAAATGATGACAGCCTCTGCTTTCCGTATTTAAATAAAAAACGTATTCTTACAATGGAACTAAAACTAATAATACGCACATTCAGGCTATAGCAAGATTAAAAATTCGTTGAGGCTTGGCTGTGTACTCACAGCAATGGAGTCTCTTCTCTTTGTAACGCAATACAATCTACACTCTTGGAGATGGACACGGTGACAATTTTAACGAAAATTTTATATTGGCACCAAGTTTGTACAAAATATTACAAAAAAAAACTGCTTTTTACAATAAATTCTTACCAAATTGTTTACAGCAAGTCAAGCGCTAACGCGATCGGTCGAAAGCAAGGAACAATTATTTTTATGGCGGGCAGAGCGCAGTACTTTGATCAAGTTTGTTTGGCGTCTGTGTAGAGGGCGCCACGTGTTCAATAAAGTGATGTATTATTTCGGAATTTATTCATCATAGAATAAATTAATGAGTCTTAGGAGCATTATCGTTACAAAAAATATGATCTAAATTGCACATTTAAATTAGAACAATATAAAAATTATAAGAAATTCATTATAAAAGAATGATATGTTAGTATTTTTTGAAATTACCGCTCATTTCAAGGCTGCCAGCTCCTAAAAAAATAATCCCTCGTAGTACAAAACGATTTTTTAAATAATATCTGCTATAACCTATTTACCTAAGTAAGTAAGTACTGACTTACATAAGTAATTACAATTTTCTTGTAATAATATTTGAAGATGAACAAAACAGTCGTGCAGAAGAAATTTCTCAAAAGTGAGTTATTTTATAAATATAAACTCAAAAAGTGCACAATTTGTTTTGTGACCTGTTTTATTAGAAATATACTTACTTCCCTAAATAGATAAAAAATAGTAGTCATGTGTATTTTTCAAATCTTATTGTATTAAGTAAGTAAGTTGTTTTACAGTTTTTTTTTTCATATTTTTCAGGGTTAAAAAGGATTACGGTTGTCTATTGCCTAGCCAGAGCAAAACAAAAAGAAAAAAAAAAGTCTAACCTCTGTGTCTTACTCTGATATCGACAACACTATTATAATGGGCACGGTCCGTAAAAGCCAATAGTGCCAAGACTGCCAACTGCAACTAATTTTGAACAACCTTCGTACGTTATCGTATCGTCTCCCAACCCAACCGAACAACATTAATACATTTTTGTAATTTTTATTTTGTTTTTTTGTTTGTTTGATTTGGTTTGATTAATTGCAATATTGTTTTATTTCATATCACAATAACTTTATAAAGTTATCATTATTATATTATTATCACAGAGTGGTTTTTAGTAACTTTCGCTGTTTCTTAATTTTTTGTGATTAGGTGAATGTTTTTAAAACTAAAAATAAAAAACAAATTGACCTTTCATACCACTGTATCATTTCAAAATGCCAACAACATT
Source organism: Alcis repandata (assembly GCA_949125135.1). NCBI lineage: Eukaryota > Metazoa > Arthropoda > Insecta > Lepidoptera > Geometridae > Alcis > Alcis repandata. The sequence continues at coordinate 13,860,717 of OX421225.1, forward strand.
AAAGTTTAAGTTAAATTTTATAATCAAAATGAACTTACAATACACAATCAAATCTATCAAATACTCATGCAAACTTGAATCGATTTATCGTGAGTATCGAAAACCGAGTTGTATGGTAACATCACTAGTTACGTCGCGCTGACAAATGTCAAAACGGTCCTCTTTTCAGTGTTGCCAATTTAGCGACTTAGTCGCTAGAACTGGCGACTTTTGCTCAAGTCTTAGCGACTAAAATAAAGTTTTGACGACAAAAATTGTTTAGCGACAAATCTGGCGACTTTTGGAGTACAAATTAAAAAAGCCCTAGCTTTAGATATTTCAAAAAATATTCGAAGCAACACATCCAATTTTCTTTTAAATCTAAGTTTTGCTATTGAATACGACCAGTTCTCCAATAATTACCTTATTTTTTTACTTATCCTAACATTTGACACCGCCTTTTCTGTCCCCGACAAAATTATAGGTATTCTACCAGACAAAATCGTGGATCCGCTCCTGCAGGGCTATGATGCGCAACACGAGATAGGCTATCTCGTGTATTTTGTCTACGAATATCGAGATATTTAACTATCTCGTCGAATGCTAACATGCACGCACAATTTTTTTCGTCGAACACGACAAACTGCGACACTCCAAAGATTTTTTTTATCTGTGGCTCTTATCTCGATTTGGAGCTACAGTGCCACAAGTATAAGTTGGCGGTGGCGATTTGAGGAACTAAATCGGCAATCTTGAAAATTTACTTTGACACTTCCGAGTTCATAGTAAACATCGTTGCGAATATTTTTGCTACTATTATAATTGCTACTGTGCTATCATCATGCCTAAAGTGATAAAAAGTGGTACAAGAGAAGCAGTTATAAAAGTACACAGTGGCGCACAGCCGCGCCAAGTTATACTTGCCGGACTTTATCATGCGCGACTTGTTATCTCGTTTTTTGACAGTTTGGTGCAGACAAATAACTCGGCCAAGTATTTTCGAGCGAGAAAAAGAAGTGCAAACGTGTTGTGGTGTTTTCGAGGTGTTGTGGTGCGTAAAAACAGTTGAAAAGTTGTGAAGTGATTATTTTCTAATGGCGTCGGGACATTCTAATTCATTAATTACGATGTACGAAGAGCGAGAGCGAAGAAAAATTGAGAGAAAGGTGATCAGAGACGTCTGTGACCCATTTGACGTCCCAGATGCTGAGTTCATGAGGCTTTGGCGCATAACAAAGCCCATGGCACAATATCTTGTGGATAAATTAAAGATAGACTTAGAGCCCCAAAATAATAGTGGTTTGCCGGCACATTTGAAAGTGAGTATACACTATCATAGCCCATAGATTATATTTTTTAACTCCCAACTGGTGTTTGTGCAGTTAACAGTATACCTACCAAAGCCATAAAAACAAATGGTAATAAAACCATTTTATCCCTTAAAACATGTGATGTTTAGGTGACTCCACATATCTCACTCCATATCTTATATGGAGGCACAGTGTTGTCAGACAGGAAATGAAGAGGTTGTTTGACAGCCGAATTGGCGAATATTTTTTATTAGGTATGTCTTAAAAATTTAAAATAACAGTTGTATTACTTGTTTAATTTCAAGCTAAAATATTATATTTGTTTTTTTTTATTATAGGTGACTCGGGATATCCATTGGAACCATGGCTCATGACTCCAATACTGCACGCAGTTAACCATAGTGAAGAGCACTACACAGATTGGCACTGCAGAGTGCGTAATGGAATAGAAAGAACGAATGGATACCGAAAGGGCAGTCTGAGGTGCCTGGGTATTGACCGGGTACTGCATTATGCACCAGACAAAGCATCAGAGTTAATCTATGCATGCTGCATAGTATACAATCTGATGAAGCATTTTAGGTATGTTTTTCTTAAGTATAATCTTAATCTAATGTTCTGACTAGCTAGGGACCACCCTAGAATGTAAAATGTTGCTAAACCCCAAGGTGTGGTCTGGCAGCCTCATTTGGAAGCCAGCTTCATTCCAGTTTGGGTATGCTTCACCTAAGATCACAGTGTTGCTTGTATTGTAACTTGGGAAACTAATTAAGCATGTCTTTTCATGTTGATTATCCATCAATTAATTATACATTGTTTTCAATGTCATCTTTCTTAAATACATTTTATTTAGTAAAGATGTTTAGAAAATAAATTTAACTGTGGCATTTAAGTATGATGAGCAAAAAAATATTTTTAGTATGACTATTGTTTGTAATTGCTACATACCTACTTGTATTTAATTTCAGTGTATCAATGGAGAGCATCGAAGTGCCAATTGAAGTGGAAGACGGTAACAATGCCACTCCTGCGCTTCTGCTCAGGGTGGCACGAGCAAGGAGGGACGAGCTAATTAACACATATTTTAGGGCATGAATAAAATCACTTATTGCATATATATACATTTTTATTTTTATCACAATGTTTGCTTTACAAGCAAGTAGATACCTAAATATTATATAAAATAAGAGAACCATAGAGAAAGTAACTGACAGTATTAGTAACAACAGATAATTTTAGATAACATAAAAGCTTAAGTTGTTTTTTATGTACTAAACAATAATATAATACTTTCTTACCAACATTAATACAACATCCACATAAAATTTGAAATAAACTATGAAAACCTACATTTAGGTTGAGCAAAAACATCACTATTTCTAATAATTGTGGAACATTTTTATAATACTAATTCTAGGGTCTAAGTCAGTCATTTGTTTGCACTGCAAAAAAGTTGACATCATCTTAACTATATTGCTATTGCAACAATAAATTTGTGACTGCTGCTGCATACAGAATTAAAGTATTACTATTAGACGAACACTTTTACTTACAACTTTCCATTGCTCCACGGTCTTATTAGGCCCGATCTCATCCAGCGCCTCCTTAAGACGCTGCCACTCTTCTGCCAACAATCGGGCTCCTTGTGGACCACGAAAATCCCCTGCCCCAAAATTGGGATTTTGGGCCATATATTGGCACAAATATTTTATTTGTGCCTTGTTACTTCTATTACTGAAAGAAACAATTTATACTGATTATGGCAAATACCTAGAAATAAACTATACATGTTCCTATCAGGGCTCTGCGTATCATGTAGTTTAAGAGTGGTGTCGCGGGAACCTCCCCGAGCAGCGATTTTGTCTCTTTATACAATCAAAGAAGTCTAGCTGCCTATTCAAATACGTTGTTACGATAGGAATACCTATAAGTACTTACATTTTCCTTGTCGGCGCCGGCGTAGTCATCTTGTTTATTTACAAATTAGGTATTCTCTTTTAAACTTTTGTAATTTTTCAACACTTTCAAAACAATTCAAATTCACAGTTTTTAAAATGTTGCTATCTATATATTAAAAAAATAACACTTAATATGTGTTTTTTGAACTTTTAAAAAAAAATATGTTCATTGTTATCATTTACTTAACAATTTCAGAGTATTTACTATCTTAATCCATTATTATGATTTAAACATAATATTAACAAATGAAAATAAAATATACTAACAGAGAAAATAATAATATTCAGACTGGAAACTATCAACTGTAATAAATCAGCCTGCCTAAGTACACTTTTTACCCTTTATTTTCTAAAGCGTTTGCAAATATTGTGTCCTAATATAATTAAAATAAACCGTGCGATATTACAAAATGAAGCGATAACTGTTACTTTCACTTAAAACATGGCAACTGTAGAAAAAAAAGATTTTTTAATCGCGTTCATAGAAAGTTCATAGGCAAAATTGAATGAACTAAACAGAATAAATATGGCTACATTAAATCACCGGGCAACACTGATTTCTCTACGGGAGATAGCTAAGTCGATGACGCCTATTTTCTCGATCACGGCATGCATGTTAGAGTTTTCGACAAAATACTCGACAACGACTAATTTTCTCGTCTCGACACGTCATATCTCGACGTTGCGCATCATAGCTCTGCTGGTAGAGTTAGTTTTAGCGACTTTCTAGCGACTTTTGATTAAGAATCTAGGGATTCGGAATTTTTGGAGTTGGCAACACTGCCTCTTTTTTTGTGTGGACTAAAGTCTAAATGTAAATAATAGGAACGCAGGTTAGAAACATCAGAAAGAAAAAGCTGAGAAGATTATAGTTCTAATCTGTCCTCGCTAGCTGTGTGACTGTGTACTAGACTAAATTCGGAATTTATTAAAATGAAGCCCCCCATTGAACCTAACAAAGAAGATTGTTGTAATAGTGGCTGCAATCCATGTATTTTTGATGTTTATGAAAAACAGCTACGGCTTTACAAATTATTTATTGAGAACGGTGAAAGTACCAGTTTCGGCAAGGAAAATGCTATGTCTCAATTAGAGTACAAACAATTCTTTGTAACAGACAACGTCGATATTTGTCAACAGCACAGGCTGCTTCTATTTAGACAAGATGAGGTGGAATCGGATAAACAAGTATTTTGGGATCCGGGTGAACATTTTCTAGTAAAATATCAGCCTGAGAAAGAAGCTTGCACTCGTGCATATACACCATTAAAACTGGAACAAATAAAAGGGGATTATGATTTTGCAATAATTGTGAAAAGGTATATTAATGGACTAGTATCTAATCATTTAATTAATTTGCAAGTCGGAGACTCTTGTCTTTGGCGTGGACCTTATGGACATTATCACATGGATCCTGAAAAGTTTTGTAGATTAATAATGATTGCACAAGGTACAGGCATAGCACCCCTATTTTCTATCATAAAACATATTTTGAATGATGAAGAGAATATGATGAAAATAATTTTACTGTATTGCTGTAAATGTATGGATACCATATTGCTCAGAAATGAACTTTATGAACTAAAGTCTTATTGGAACTTTGAGTATGTAATACATTTAAGTAAGACTTCAGATAACTCTAAATTGAAATATAAAGAACCGATTTCTGTAGCCAGGCTCACGGCCAAAGATGTTTTAGGTTTTAAACCATTTACAAGCAAAGATCAGTTTCTGTTGTGTGGATCTGAAAATTTTATGAAACAATATAGTAAACTCCTAAAAGAAAATTATGTTCCATGTGTAAACATAGTTAAATTTTAACAAATATGTAATTTTATTTCATGGTTTATTGTGATTAATGTATGATAAATAAAATGTAACAAATTATTTTTAGTAAGGAGATACATATTTATGAAGTAAAGAAATTGGTATAAATTGGAATATTTTATCGATGAAAACATGTGTAATTTGATTTTGTTGTGTACCTACTAAATACTTGGTAAAATAAAAATAAAAAATGCTGTAAATAAAAAAAATATATTACTAGAAATGTTAAAATTTTGTAGTAGAAGAAAAGCAAAACTTCTAAATTCTTCACTTTTAGCGATAGACGCCTTTTTGTCTATTTGTCATGTATATTATCAAGTTATATCCGAATAAGTACTATTATAAACCCATGTGTTATCAAAGTTTATTTTGGTAGTTTTGTTAAATGTGAAATATCAGAAACCGTTATTACTACGTAAGAGATTATTAGGCTACCATTTTTCCGATAAAGAGCGGCTCCCGATTCTACAACTTTGTTATCACATAAAACCAGCGCGAAACGAAGTTTTGGACAGTGTTGCCAACCTCGACTAAGCGTCCCCCCCTAGCGTCGTCTCGAAATCCCCCTGTTTCCCCCTAACACTAACTCAAGATCACCCTAGCGGCCATATTGAAAAAAAAAAAAAAATCTTATTCGAAATAGGTATCAAGTATGTGTTTCAAGGATAAATTTAAAGGAAAAAAAGAAAATACACACTTGAACAATGAAAAGGAGGTTTATTTATACATATATATATAGGGTTATTCATAAAGGGTATGCTAAGCCGAAAAGGGCTCATAGTACTCATCATTAAGAACAATTTTTACTATGGGACCAACCCGAAATTCGCGAAAAAAAAAATCAGCTGTTCCATACGTTTTGTCGAGTATCATTGACATTTTTCTATGGAACAGCTGATTTCCAAGATTTTTTTAGAAAACAAATAAAATTGTACTTATATATGATACGAAACACCTCCATTTTTAAGATTTTTTCTGCTACTATTATTTTTGCTATCGTCCAATTGTTTGTCTTATCATTTCAGTTATTATGCCCGCTTGAGTATTCACTGGTATCGTTTAATTTTCATCTTAATTTACAGAGAAGATTTTTCTGCTGATGTCTATGAGATTACACACCTTCATAATATTTTAATTCATCAATTCAATCAATATCTTCTAATTTACGTTACAAAAACCGCTACAAAATAATTTCCCCCTAAAAAAGGTAACTCGTGAAAAATGCGTAAAAAAATTATACCCCTAGTGCATGCCCCTAAAAAAATAAGGCCCCTAAAAATACCCCTTTTCATCTAACTTACCCCCAAATTTAGGGGGAAAACCCCCAAGTTGGCAACACTGATTTTGGAAAAAGTTCGAATTTTGCCGCGTAAGAGGCGGTCTTGCTACTTTCCGAGAGATGGCGTTAAATGTAGCTTCCCTTGACCAGCCTGCCAAATATGAAAGTAAATATTTGGTACACATCACTGAGCAACACAGTTGCATTTTTATTATTATTGCATTGCATTGCAAAGTTAAGTTATAAATTTTGTTCGTTAAATGGTTTTAAATAGGTAACTGCTAAAGTAAAGTGGATTGGACTAGATTGTGTTGGTTTGGTATAGGAATTTTAGTTTTGTGGTGTAGCAACACTGGAAACCCATGTATGGATTTTTTCGCGCCGGCGCGAAACGTGTTTGCTTGCCTCTAATATCATAAACATATTTCATAGTGTGGTGCACGATTTTTAGAAATTAAGGAGCTTTTCTCACACAATTACTATGTGAAAGTTCCTTTATAACCAGGCCAATAGGACAAGTTATGCGCGAACAAAATTTTAAGTAAAAAATCCGATATCATGCTGCCTCTGATGTAAGTCGGTACAGGGTGAAATAAGTGCGCTCGATAAAAATGGGTTCCATCGTGTTGAAAAGCTTATCTATCCTTTTAGGAGTGTTTTTTGTATTCGTTGGAATAACGAAATTATCACCATTCATATCCAAGGAATTACACAAAGATTTGGTGAGTTTTTATTACTAGACTGAAACAGAAAGGTCGGACGGTGCATTGAATTTTTTTGTGGCAGAGCGATGTGAATAGCTATTTTGGTATTTGGCTTGCGGCCTAGTCCTACGACTGCTCGAGCTGTCTTCTTTTGATAACGAGACGCGTTTGTTGGAATATTAATCATTTTATTGCATGATTTCAAAAAAGTTGCAGACCTAGGTATAAAATATATTTATCCTGATATTAATTTTATTTGGGTAGACAAATAAAATAGTTAAGTACATTCTGCATTATCATAATCAGCCCACGTCTTGAACATTATACCTTCCTGAGACACGCCACTCAAGCTGATCTTCCGGTTTTCGCAGTCAGCCGTTGCCAACTATACCTACGTATAACATCATATTTCCCAGAGACCCCAGGGTGTCACGCTACGTTTGCCAATTCTTATCAATCCTTTCTACTTTAGAACTTGTCTACTTCAACGGTTTTCGTTTCTACGACAGATGTGACCGGCCCACTACCACAAAGAATTCACTCAAAGAAACCCGAGGTGTATAAAATACCAAACAGAGCTTCTTCTATAAGTCGCTGAGAGACTTTGAACTTGCGGTTGTAACTTTTAGGTACTCGTGGCACAAAAACTTTAAAAACACGAAGGACGTAAACACGAATACGTAGGTATTTGATAGGAAAACGGGCCAGCCGCCTACCGCGCGGAAACGGAAGCGACATTTTTTTGCCCCGTGTTTCAGCATCTTACGACTGCAGTATGTTAACGAAAGAAAAGACTACCGAGTTTCCCAAATGTTTGCTCAGCCCAAAAATATACTTGGCCTCAGGTCACACTCTCAAACTTGTCTTTCCCTAGTTCGAGCATCTGCCCTAGGAATATACACGTTTACCTATTCGTAGGGCAGACGCTCGTGCGTAGGTTATACCCTCTTTCCACTAAACCATGTTCAAAGTTTTATTTGTATTATTAAAAAACAGCTTACCTTTATTCCTATTTAGAGATCGCAAATATTTTTGTTATAAAAACACGGGAATACTCACGTAAAAATTAAGTCGTCTACTACGAACGCCAAAAAAACCGCAAATATTAATGAGTTAGGTATTTACTAGGTAAACGTAATTTTACTTCTGTGTGAGAAGTAAGAAAATTTTGGAATTCGAACCAAATAAGTAAATTACAATTTTGATTTCAGCGGGATAGAATAGAATAGATAGAGTTATTCCGATCTGTCTCCCAATTTTGTCGCCTCATAGGGACAGATCAAACAAAAAAGTTCGATCTGTCCCCGTGTATCGAACATTTTTGTCCGATCTGCCCCTAAGTAGGTATATGGAGACAAAACTGGGGGACAGATCGGAATAATCCCTCCAGACTACTCGATCACATTTGGTGGTCTAAGCTTCGTTACTGTCCATCGCGAACGAAACTTGATAATCGAAATCTGTCATCCACCTATTTTATTTGATCCCATCCTACTTAATATTACAAATGCAAAAGTGTTTGTTTCTCCTTTACGTAGCAAGAGACAGACGGGCGAAACGACGCAATTTGTACAGAGATGACAAAATAGCGGGCAGGGATAGGTACTTCATTCTCGTAAATACTTGATACTTAATCTCCTGCGAAAACCGCACAATTATGTGTACTAAATATTAACCTATCAATTTCTTTTCACAGCGAAAAGAATACGTGAGATATGCTAAAGTGTTCCCTCTCACAGAAACATTAGATTTCAAATTACCGTCGAAATGGTACAGAAGGACCGTGGGCTCTCTCGAAATCATTTTCGGGCTAGTACTAGCAGCATTTCCAAGCCGTAAGTACTCATTTTAAGTAATCTAATTTGATGTAGGGCAAATAGGCTCAATTCGTAAAATAAAAAAAAATTGTATTGATTAAAAAACAAATGTTACAAACACCATAGTCGGTCACGTACAAACGCGTGTTGGGGGCAAGCGTGCGTATAATTTGTTGTGCTTTATTAATACGCATCGGACTACTCTTTCAAAAAACTTAATCTTTCGTCCCTACTAAGTTTCATAAAAATCTGACAAGTAGTTGGATTATTCCCAAAGTATTCTTGCCATAAATTTTAATGCTATCTACATAATGATATATAAATTCGTTTGTAGAAAAGAAAACGGCTGATGACTCCCCCGCCTTAACTCTTCATTTTATATTTGCAGATAAAGTAAAAAACACAGCCAACATAGGCCTTCTCCTGCTGATGGTTTTGGCAGCGTACTCCCATGTGATGGTGGGCGACCCCTTCGACCGCTGCGCGCCGGCGCTCGTCTTCTTCTTCATGCTCAGTGGAAGACTCGTCGTGTGGTAAGTAACAGGAATAAACGCTATTAATCACCCTTGGAGGGTAGACCTGTATCCTAGCAGTGGGAGAATTAAAGGATGCTTATGATTATTTTTGAAAAAAAATACCTGCAATAAAATGTAGCTCCTGCGGACTCAAAAAGAAATGGAACGAAACTTCTTAATCCAAAGTCGGTCAGGTCGAATAGGCTGGAGACCACATAGGCCAGAAATAAAATTTTTTTTGGGTATAATAAAATATATGATTTGGGCACACTAAGATCTCGGAGGCTCCCGGACTGGTGTCTTTTTTCCTCTGTGCTAATGAAAAGTTACAGACGTCAACTGTTTAACTGTCGCAGTATCTCAAACAGCAAATAAAATCATAGTTTAGCAACATCGATCTAGTATGTACTTCGGTGTTTAGCAAGGAAACTAGACAAGGAAACAGCGCTGAGAAGGTCTTCTACCAAATGCGTATGCAGCTTCATTCCAGAAAATGACCAGCCCCAACCTGTTTGCCAGACTTGACCAAGAGACAGCAACATAAAAATACGTAGGGTACAATATTTCACAGTAAACTGAAGCACCAAATGTATTTACTGTGGTTGTGTATAATTAGGTTTAAAATGAAATACTTACTCAAAACTAAAACTAATAATACCAGTACTGTAGCCAATGTAAACAAACCTTGTTGCTAAAACGTCCGAGTTTATGTGCCTCGCCCATTGAAGGACAAACAACTTCAAAAATATAAAACATGTGTATTTGCGAACATAATATTAGGTCATATATCTGCTTTTCGCAGAGAAAAAAATCATTGACGTCAGCGTTTTGTCTGACCCAGTTTTATTTTTATCAGGCACTAAATATATTTATGCAGGTATTTAGATATCTACAGTTTAAACTGCATGACATCAGAATCATAAAATAAAATTGATTCAGCATTTGGAAAAATAAACTTCTTTCTCGCAGTTTGTTTGGGGCTGTGTGGGCTTTGTTCTAAATATAACTATGATATCTTGGAGCAAATAATAGGGGTGTGGAACAGGCTGTACTTCCTGCAAAAACATATAGATCTTACTTATTTTGGTCATGTTACGATATCCCTAATTAAATTCGCGACAGAGCGATAAGACCGCCTGGTGCCTCTCTAATGTTTTACTGTATCAGCACGTACTTATTGGTGTGTATTGTAGTATGAATATTTCTCAGAATTGTCCCTCTTCTATTTTAATTTTAGAAATATTTTATGAAGTGACAGGACTTCTGAATGCACCTTGAATTCCGTATGATGTAAACACTAGTTACGAAATGAAATTAGTGTGTAATGTTTATAGCATTCGCGCAGTCGAATGTCGGGCTGGCAGCTGGCAGCGCGCCAGAGAAACTACCATGACGAACCGCCGTGTCGCTGATAATGTATATTCCAGTCAATCGGGACCAAAATATCCTGAACAATATGCCGTATACTTCAAACACCTTGTTTGCTATAAAATCATAAGAAATATCCATGACTTAATAAATACATAAATTATCAGATCACAAGTTTGGCTCAACCCATCAAACGGCGCGGCGACTCTTGCTAAGTCTCTACCTACAAGAATACTGATTATCATGCCATCATTTTGTGTTAAAAATCCAGTCAAGTGCGTGACGTGACACACGTAAGGTTTCGTAGCTACCTAAGTCATAAATACTTATCAGTATAGGCCAGATTATTAGTCTGCAAAGTTGTTTGTGCTTATTTTCCGGAACATGAGTCCTTAAAAGCTAAAACTAACAATAAGTAGTTTGAATTTCCCCAATGATATCGCACTCGATTAAGCACTCGTTAGATAGACCTTTTTTCAGCATCTTCACTTTCTGTCGGGGAGCTACTCCTAAGAAAATTATTTCTCAGCATTTCAATATGTGGTTATAATTATAATTGTTATCTGTGCGTGCGCCATAGCAATACACTCTTAATAGTCTGAATAGAGGACAATGGCATACAGACTGACGAGGCGAAATGTGGCGAAACTATAAGGGTTTCTAGTTTGCTACGGAACTCTACAAAACGTGTAGGCGGACAGAATCATTCCACTTATTATGCCTATTTGCCTCGACATCGTCGTACCCACCTACATCTGATCAAACGTTTCATTCGTTGATCGCATTTTTGTCATACCTTCGACATGACTGAATGAATTTTATATTTATTTTCCAGGTATCAGACTAGCCGCAGGGAAGAGCTAGAGAAAGCTGCGGCCACGCAGAACGGGAACGGTCTCAAGAGGGACTAACCAAGTTTCTAAAAATAAAATTATCAGTCATACGTGTCTAGTCGGATCACGGACATTTTATTTCTAAATTTACGAGTTATAAGGTTGATAGTTGTGACCGGTTTTTAAACCCATCGAGTGAGATGAGCGGTTCTTTTAGTATGTTGAAAATCGCTGAAACATTAAAAATCACTCTGTGATTTAAACTAGTCATTTGATCATTATTTTTGTTTGTTATAAGGCCATTATTATAATCTTTATTAGTTTAGGTTGATGACTGCACCTTTGTAAATTAAACATGAGCCATATGGTTATCTAAAGTTAGAACATCAAACAAAACCATTTAGTTTATATCTACCGCTACCTCTCCGGCGATCGAGCCGCGGGAGTACCTGTAGTTATACCTAAAAGTGATATTAATTTAAGCGATATGTGCTAGGTTCATTTCGTATGTGTGATTATGTCGTGTGAGTAGTGACCCTAACGGTAGGAAACCGCCCGCTTATTGGAGGGCGGTCGTAGCTAATGTTAATTGCACAATAGGTACACTTATTTAATAATAATGCACAATTTTTAATATATGATAAATATAATTTGCTCAATTGTAGTAAACACGTCCCACTGCTTTTTAACAGTTAACAGTGTGGCGAAAACCAAAGCTTACAATTTATATAACAAAGCAATAGTTTCTTTTGATTGTATTAATACTTTACTTTGTTATTATATTACGAATTTATATGCTTAAACACAACAATGATAATAATTAATTTGTTTATCAATAAATATTCTATGTATAGGCGAAAACATGTATGTACGTGTGAGATGTGTGCATGTTAAGTATAATATTTTGTGTGTTTGATCGTCAATGAATAAATGGGTGGAGTACTAAATGCATTGTTTTATTGAATTTCAAAATGAGGATGTTGTAATACACTAAGTACCCCTACTAGGATGGAGTTAGTTAAAACTAATATACACTTGCAATCAATATAAGTAGGTGTACACTATACATATATTTTACCAGAAATATGGTAAATTCGACATTATTATACTATAATGCTTAGGTATGCAATGCCCAAAATGTCCAGACAACGATTAAGTTAAATCTTATTCCATAAACTTGGAATTACTATTTTCTCGGAAATATATTCTAGGATTTGAAATGAAATAGTTGTGTAAATAATAAATAACTTATTGCCTAAATCACGCTGGAATTGTTTACAATACCTAGACAATGCATATAACAATAAAAAATTATAAAAATATGAATTATGAGAATAAAATATCATTATTCACAATCGTTTTAATGGGTGACTATACTTTGTCAACTTTTCATATCATAAGTTCTTTTTGTAAAAAAAATGTTATTTGCGTAAATGGATTTTCAGCAAAGCAGGTTTCTAATATAACCATGAATTAATTCTATAAGTTTGAACATTTAAAACTATACTACTACTACTTTGAATAGCACTGAAAGCTAGCAACTAGTCACGACATATCACGAGTCAGACTCAGACCTGTGGTGATGTAATTTTTCCTCACAATTATAGCCCGGAAATAATAATAATGAATCCCTTGTAATTAAATCGAATATTAACAGATCACATACTTTTTAAGCCGGATCACGGCCTGTCTGAAGCAATTCCAGAGCATTCCTCAAGTTTGTAATGGCCGTCTTAACATCTTCATAGTTGAGGGCACTGCTGGCCCATTTACAGTATTTTTGTGCCTTAGCTATCTGATCGGGAGACAGTTGGGGTATAGCAGAGGAGCTATCGCCATACAGTGGAGCCGGTGGGGTCTGTTGGGGTTGCTGAGATGGATCATAAGGTACGAAACCACCAGGGTTAGGATCCGGAGTGTATGGCACAGGCGGTAGTTGAGAAGCAGCTTGCAGTGCAGCACTGGGGTCTGGGAATGAGTTGCTGCCAAAGCTGCTCGGAGCAACAGGGGGTGTAGCAGGATCCATGGCGAACCCGGGTACTTGAGGTGGGTTTTCTGGTGCTGGCTGTATGCTAGAAGCATCGCTGGGTCCGACGGCGAGGTCTTCGTCACCACCATCTTCTGACTGCATCGGGCCTGCATCGCAAAGTAATTTTGAAAACATCATGCAAGATTTAAGATAATTCTTTATGATATTCTAAATGGTTCAGGCATATTTCCAGTGATAATAAGTTGCAAAAGGAACACTAGTATTAAACTGCTACTATACACATTAATTATCCTTTTTCAATTCAATAATTAGTAGGATAATAATATTCAGGATCCAGCACCCTGTAAAACTTTTATGCTTTAGATTCATATTATGGGTCACATAATCCCAACATTTGAAGGTAATTATTAATTTTCAACATATATTTATAAAGATGTGTTGAAGCTCATTTATAGTCTCCAGACAAGTATCTAGTACTGAGAGTAATGTTTTAAAACATACCAGGAACAGGAGTCTCTCCATTTTTCAAGCAGTTGTGAATGTATGCAGCCTTCCACTTGGCATACTTGGAGTTCCGGGTAGCTTCGTCAGTCAACTCTCCAAATGTAGTGAGAACATCATAAATCATGCCGGCAGTATAGAATGCTTTCACAATGTTCCTGTAAAACACAAATTATAGCTGGATCAAATGTGTTCTAAAAAATTATGACGTATTTACGTAACACTTAGGCTGCGGGAAACACATACCCTGTTTTCCTCTACGCGACGCGAGTGCGGCTGCACACGCCAGGCGCGTAAAAACAAGGCGTTTGACTATTAGCCGCGCCTGGGGCTAGCACATGTGATTACTAGCCCCAGCCAAAGTGTTAAATTGCATTCTGGTGGGCTTATTACAATTTAAAACAAGTCTAGAAGAAATTGCTTTAGACAAGGATGATGCTCTAGTACTACCAAATGTTGTTTGTAATAAGAGTATTTTTGGTGTAAAATAAGATAATGAATTGTATTGTATTGTTTTAATGAATTTAATCAAATGCAATTTTTTTGTCAGTAACAGTAACCATTAATTTTATGAAGTATACATAAAATACAAACCAATATTGTTCTTTAGAATAATAAACTTGTACTGGTTTCACTTACTTGCCATAGTTTTGCTCTCTATCCTGTTTATCAGCATATATGAAGAGTTTTATGGCATAGTTTTCAAGATGTGCTTGCGCAGCCACTTCGTTTGAAATTGCTTCATTATCTTTGTGTATTTGCTTGCACTTTTCCAACCAGTCCATTAGAGCTGGAAAAATTTAGTTTAACAGCAGGATGAAAATTGTTATTAGTTTGATTTTTACACTTTTAAGTTATTAGTGTGCAAAATAATTCTTACCCACTAAAACTTTCGTTTCTTCAGGCGTTTTCTTTGTAGTAAGTTTAAGACCAACTTGCAAGGCATGTAGTCTACACCAGTAGGCCACAACAGGGTCCCTAGTATCATGTTCTTGCGCAGTTTTCAAGTAGTGCTGTATAGACTTAAAGCTTGGAGGACATTCAGGAATATCAGCCATTTTGTAAGCAAAATGAAACCCGAAGTATTTTATGAAATTGCTTTGAACGATAAAAGTCTTTTTCTGAAGAAACGCACAATATCTTCAAGAAAATATCATAAACCTACTTTGAGTTGAGTTAGTTTTGTGACAGGTGACTCATGTTTATTTTTTTATTGTTTTTAGCTAGGCTAGAGCAGTGTTACCAACTCTCAAAAATATTTATCCCTAAAGTTGTGTCAAAAACCCCTAAAATCGCCCTAATTATTGTCCCCCTAAAAATATTTAAATATAAATTCCTAATGATTTAGAAATAATATGCTGTAACAATCGTCGTAAGAATATTCTTCACCTATTTTTTTGCGGTATCATATCTGACATAAGCTAATGTCAAACATACGATCAAGCCTAAAAAAATATAGACTTAGTTTTTTTTTTTTGTGCTGTCTTATATAGGTTTGTGTTGTCCTATTGGTTTCAGACAGGTTGACAAGTAAACTCAGATGGGGGAAAACTGAATGTAACACCGATCATTTGAATAAAAGTCACCGAATCTCCATCGTGTATCTCCCACTCTATCCACGCGACACTGGCAAAATTGTGGCAGCCCCGCAGAAGCCATAACCAAAAGTTGAAGTTGAAGTTGAATTTAGACCTACACACTACAATAACCGCCATAAGCACAGACAATAAAATGACCGCCAGTATTGCCGCCAGTCACCACAGAGTGGTTGTAGAATTACGTACTAGATGTCGTTAAAAGTCGCTAGGTCAAGAAATAAATATTAATATTATCAATTTAAAAATATTAAAGAATCAAAAAATCCCATAAAATACCCCTAAAAATTTCAGACCCCTAAAAAAATCACATCTCACTTATTTACCCCCTAAATCTGGGGGGAAAACCCCTTAGTTGGGAACCGTGGGCCAGAGTGTACTTTCTATCAGAATCATTATGCCCGTCACACACGTAGCTCTATTAAAATTATATTAAAAAGTAAATCAGAGTGGATAGCTGTTTTTAACCGACTTCAAAAAAGGAGGAGGTTATCAATTCGTCTGTATGTTTTTATTTTTATTTTTTTTTTTATGTTTGTTACCTCATAACTTTTGACTGGGTGAATCGATTTTGATAATTCTTTTTTTACTAGAAAGCTGACGCTTCCCATTTGGTCCCATTTCAATTTAGTCCAGTTCTGATAATGGTATCCATGAGAAAACCATCTAAGTCTTAAATTCGCATTGAACGTGCGCGACAAATAGATGAATATCTCAATAGTCGGTCTTTTGAAGTCGGTTTTTGTTTTGTAAAAATAATGTTCTTGTGTTCAGAAAAAGTAAACTTTCAAGTGTTCAACTTTACCGAAACAATTTCACGGATTCAGTTTTTATGGTTCACATTTGACATAGTACCCAAAGCAGTGTGTAAGCTTAAAATCATATTAACTGACTCTTGCTTTAATTTATAGTATAGCAAGCTACCACACACGGAGACGATGCTTTATATTATTTTGCCTTCATTTCATTGATGGTCGGCCAAGCGTTTGCACGCGTTTTATAATACAGGGTGTTTTGATTACTAATTAGATAATTATGAATTCAAGAAGTAGGTACATGGTTAGTGGATTTAATTGACAGTTCTTCAGAGGACGATTCTGATGCCGCTTTTGATAGTGTCAGTTGCCCCCTATCAGGCTCAAAAATTATGGAGCATGAGTTGATGAAAAAAAAATACTTGACACTGGCTAAATATTAGAAGAAGAACGCCCCAAGAAAAAAAAAACTACTAAAATCAAATCAAAAATATAAAATTTGTCAAAGTCAAGTCAAATGTCAATAAATCTGGGAAAAAAATCCAAAAACTCGGATAGGTTCGTCGTTTGCGATTGTAGAAAATCATTAGAAAATCAAGTTCATAAGTTGAAATCTGTTTCTATTACTAGTAACGACTTTAAAACCTCAGTAAAAAAATAATTTTAAAAAATGCCTTCCAAGCAAAGAAAGATTGCTATGATGGGATATCGCTCCGTTGGTAAATGCCTTGCAAAATGTTTGTGCGTCTCAATTTCTCATGGCGCTTTATTTATCTCCTTTTTTATTTTTTAGGCAAGTCTTCGTTGATCATACAGTTCGTAGAAGGCCAATTTGTAGATTCCTATGATCCAACAATTGAAAATAGTAAGTAGTAGTACATACACTTTGTAGATAATTGATTGATAATGATAACTTGAAGTTGTAGGTATTCTATAGCTCTTCCTGTAAAAAACGTAGTTTTTTATTAAACAAAAATAAGTAAATAAGCATTTAAATATGACATTGTCCAACAAATTACATTACAAACATGTAACATGGTTATAGAAATTATATGTATTGTAAGATTTGTAAGTCTAATAAAGTCATAATTATAATCATTCCATTTTCTAATTGAGACAATAGAGTTTAAGCAATTAAATATTTCCATCAAACCATCCTGATCCTTACAGCAAAGTTCGGGTATTAGAAAACATGAATTTAATGTTAAATTTTTCTTACAGCATTTACAAAATTCATCCGTCTCAACTCCACCGAGTATGAAGTAAAACTGGTAGACACAGCAGGACAAGATGAATACAGCATATTTCCTCTGCAGTACAG
Source organism: Alcis repandata (assembly GCA_949125135.1). Taxonomy (NCBI): domain Eukaryota; kingdom Metazoa; phylum Arthropoda; class Insecta; order Lepidoptera; family Geometridae; genus Alcis; species Alcis repandata. Next base: position 13,878,469 of record OX421225.1, read on the forward strand.
TATGGACTTCCATGGCTATGTGCTTGTGTATTCCATCACATCCAGCAAAAGCTTTCAAATAGTACAAATAATTTATGACAAACTTTTGGATATGGTTGGAAAAATACAGTAAGTGTATTACGATGTACAAAAATTCAAAAAGAGAATTACAGGGCACCCTCTCTTTATGTGTTGAATACTTTAGGTTGGTAAGTTCTTTTTATTGAACGATAGGCTTGCATTTGATCGCCATGTCGCCTGATGGTAAGCAACGATGCGGTCTATGATGGAGCACACTTGCGTAGTAGAATAAAAATAATAAAATAATAATTAGCAAATAGTAATCAAATATATGTATTGGTCTACATAGATTGGCTTCTGATAGCGGTAGATTACTCTTAAAATAAAAATCTAGCTACAAAATAAACTTGAACTTGTAATTCAGTTCAGGCCTTGAATTCCTTTCATGTTAATAATGGTAACAAGCTCTGTTACATTTCGATCTTTCTGCAAGTCACAAATATAATTGACAGAAGATTAAAATAATATTTAATTTATTTATTTGATGAAAGAGCCAGCAGCATAAGTTGAATATCTATGGAATATTACACCAACATGTTATCTTTGTTTATTGTCTCAACTACCTATTTCTTTAGTATTCTATTTCTTTATTTCAGTGTACCAATAGTACTTGTCGGCAACAAAACTGATCTACATCTTGAAAGGAAAATTAGTACAGAAGAAGGGAGGCGGCTTGCCGAGAGCTGGAGGGCTGCATTCGTGGAGACCAGTGCTAAAAGAAACGAGGTAATTACTTGCTTTTCTTGAGAAATAACCATTCTACGTAAAATCAATAGTATTAATGTTAAATTAGGTCAGTCTATGGTCTATTTGTTACTTGTTTTTAATTAATAATACAATAATATTTTTTAGTTTGTGTCTTTTCCGTGAATAACGACTAAACATCATGATGGTGGTTTCACCCGCAGTCACGAAGTTAACATGAGCTTTCCAGTATAAAAAGTAGAACGAGAGAGTTAATCCAGTCTGTGAAAGACCTTCATTCCAAATTTCATGTAAATCCGCTGAGCCGTTTCAGCATTTAGTGGTAACAAACACAAACTTTCACTTTCATAATAATTATAAGAAAAATGTATAAAAAAATATGTATGGATGTATTTAAAAAATCTCTACAACTACATATTTGTATCTAATTTTCAGTCAGTGACAGATTTGTTCCATGCTATTCTTTTGGAGATCGAGCGGTCAGACGGCCACATACCGGACAAGAACGGCTGTGTGGTGTCCTAATAAACTTTACCAAACTAAGTGCTTAAGCTGAAGTGATCTAGATATATGTTTAGTGCACAGCTTCGTTACTGTAGCGTTGTTGCATAATTATTGTGAAATGGGGCTAATGTGCAGATGTATTGTATGGACGCATTTCTTGATTAAGGACACTAATCGAACGTCATGGCAGTGGTGGAAATAAAGTGAAATGTGTACTTTATGTTGTGGAGCAAACAGTAGCATATCAAAAGACAAACTTTAATTTATGACAATGTGTAGAGAAGCTGTTGTTTCAAGTTGTTCGCCCTGTTTTGTTGTGCTTCTGTAGTAGGTTCACACCACCTCGACTCTTCGAAATACATTCATCCTAAATAGATAACGAAAAACATTAACAATAATGGGAACAGTAAATTGGAACAATAGTATAGCTTTCTTATTATAGTTTGTTTTAGCCTTAAAAGGTTCGCTTCATGGCCTACATCATCAGGGTTAGATGAGTGTGTCTGTAAAACTATGTAAATAAAACCAAACTATGCTACTTTTTGTCTAGTCATTTTGAGTTTCCGTCTGTCATGGAAGTATGGCTGTAAACTGTAGAGGTCGATACTGACTTGAGAATAACAAATAAATACATAGATTGATAATTAAATGCAAATTACTTACAATTTTTATCTATTTCAATACAAAAAACATAGCGGCACATGTAGTTTTCAATAATGTCAGTTTAATGAAAAGATTAAAAAATATACCAGTTTTTGTAAAAAAAAGCGTCACTGATCAGGATATCCCAGTTTTATTTTTAACAAACTTTCTTAATTGTCTAGGATGAAAAAGAAAACAGACGTCGAATCGTAGATGTATAATTATAAACTAGTATAAAGTTGTGGCGTCTGTGGCGCCACATTCTTTATTACAGCGTCATCTACGCACTTTATAATAATTATCTACGCATCGTACCAGTTTTATCTATGTTGTTATTATTTGTGTCAGCATTAAGTTTCAATCTCAATTATTTATACTCGGTCTCATTCTCATTCTCATTCTTCCACGTTCTTGAGCGCACTGCGGAGTTGGATAGGATCACTTGAGAAGCTGGCAGCTCTCTTTCCGGTATCCAAATATGCTGCAAATTCGCTTGTGAACATCCTCTTGCAGAGCCCCGTGAAAGATGGTCAACTTGTTGTACATGTATCAACATTTTCCAAAGTCCTTGTTTGCAAAGCTTGTGCCATCTTGCTTACGTATCTATCTACACTATCGTGCTTGCTCTCAATTCTTTTAAGACTCCAGAAGCAACACGAGGTGAATTTGATTTCTTTTAGACATTGCTTTATTTCTCCATTCATAAAAATGAAATAGATGGAAACACCCTTTGACTCGGGTGACACCTGCCAAACTCTGCAGTGGTAGCTCGGACGCGTAATGGCGGGAAAACCGCCTTCATAGCAGACGTTTAGAAAAATTACGAATCTTTAAAAACTATCAAATATTTTTAATTTATGTAAAAAGCAGTCCATTATATGATAACGCTGCTACATTTTAACTTTAAATTCAACAAGATTTAAATTTCAAACAATTTTAATTTATACAAAAACATGGAGACAAAAAAAATTTCATTTTTCAAATTTCATTTCATTTGTATCCAAAAAAACTAACATAATATTGTATTCACTGCTTCATTATTGTAGTGAAAAGGTCTACACATATGCCATGATCAAAATTATAATAGGTTTTACTTACCTTTTACAAGAAAACAATTTATAATCACTCACAAAACTTTGCGTCACGACAGCACAACCAACCCGAAAATGGCGTTTTTCGAAATGGCCGAGTCGACGACTGCGCTTTGAAATATCGCTATTATTATACACCAAAATAAGGAGGGTTTATTCATCTCTTTGTTTCTATACAAACCACGCCTATTTAGTTCGTTCAAAACCGATCTATACACCTTTTTAAGAGGGTAGCGCGAACGTACACATGTGTACGCATTCCGAGTCTACCGTTACCAAGTATTGTGCGTACAAATGTGTACGCATTCCGAGTCAAGGGGTTAACGCAACACAGAAAATAACAGCATAGATAAAATTGGTACGATGTGTAGATACACAAGCCACTATGCACAATGCCACAATGTATTAAATTGCGTAAATGGCGCTGTAATAGAGTATGTGGCGCCTACAGACGCCACAAAGTAATATATTCACTGAATTTTTGTGTCGACGGTTAGGTAGACAACATAATGTACAGCAGTCACATTCTTATGTGATATCACAGGCTTCATAATATAACGATGTATGCACAGAATCCTACTTTTCAGGAGACGTAGACACTGAATAACTTTGCAATGTCATCGAAGACGAAAATGGTATTTTAGTATGAAAGACATAAAATATTATGTGCTGTCATATCAGAGTGAGCTGATTCTTAGATCTATGCCTATATAAAAGTGCTTATCATGAAATGTTACCTTACAACTAAAAAATTTGGTCTTCATTGGATGTTTTAACACAAGATGAAACAGTTTATTTTTCATAATAATTATGTTTACTTCAATGTAATTTTATTGTATATTTGTTAAGTATGTTTGTAATAACCTGGTTTGTCTATGTACATGTAAATTGTATTATATTTTGTACATTTTATATGAAATCTAGTTGTAATATAATATAATAGGGAAGAACAGAACTTTAGATTAGATCGCATTTAATTGACTATATTAGTGCAGTAAGATGGATCTTTCACAGATTAAAAAAATCACTTGGCATATAAGATGTTAATCATTTTGTTTTTACATTCACTGTCTGGAATAATTGCTAAAATTCAAGAGGTCACCAGAGATAACACTGATAAAAATGTATTTACATGATTACATAGGTACAATAATAGTATATAATTATACTTACAGAAAGGATACCTACTGGCCCTACTGCGAATTATTAAATAATAAATAATATAGTAAAAATAATAACTGTAAAGCCGTTTATTTAATTGATTTGTAAGGGATGTTCGAATTTGTGAAGTTTTACGATAGGAGGGTCCGACGCTGTGTGAATGACGTAGCGCGGGTGTGACGTGGCGGTTGAACTATGTCATGTGTTTTTTTATTTGCATTTAAATTCGCGCTGTTCGAAATAGGCAAAGCAGGACTTCTGACGAAAACTATGTAGTACGTAATAGATAGTAAAATGTATGAAAAATACAATACGTTTGATAAGATGCTGTCCCATTTTATAAACCGATTTCAAAAAGGAGACGGTTCTCAATTCGACTGTGTTGTATTTTTTTTATATCCACTTAACGATTTAAAACGTACCGGCGTATTTTTCGACAGTAGTTATGCTAGAACTGCATGATATAGGGTTCAAACAATGCTGTTTCACACCGCCGCCGCCGCCGCCACCTCTCACTAATCGTCGCGTCTACAAAAATCGGAAAAGAACCTATTTCAGATAGGAAAATGTTGGTAACAACGTGTGAAGGAAGTATGGGAAGATGTCCAGCTGTAGGACAGCGTTGGTAAAAGAGGGAAATAATTCGAAATACTTGTGTATTTGTTACACAATCCATTTGAAAGTAATAAGGGTTTTTATACTTAAGTATATTCTAATTTTTGTCGATAAGGTATAAATGGTAAGGTACGAAGCAGTTGGTGAGAAGTACTGTCCGCGCCACGAAAGAAGTCCCGCAGACCAGCCCCTAGCAAAGTTACAATTCTATAATCGAAACGCTATATAAATCTAGGACAATGTACGGACAAGTAGGTACTCAAATTGAACTAAATTTGGTAATATACCTAGATACATAACTATATGATGTCCACCTAGTCACAAAAAAAAATCAGACTTCTAGCTTTATCCACAACGAAGTGTTATACGTCGACAAGTAACAACATCCAAACAAAGTCTCACATTTATAATATTAGTATTATTTATCAGATTTTTCCGCGGGACTTCGTTCATGGCACGGACTATACTTCGCATTGGTTCCGTGATACAAGTGTAAGGTGAATTAAGGTGTTTTGAAAAAATATTTATTAGTTTGGTTTTATCAAAGGTTTACTATACAGGTTTTCTACATAATACTATTTAAAATAATCTATTTTATTAGATACAGTTTGGTTTTATCTAAGGTTTACTTACTGTAAAAAGATATTCTGACTATTCTGTATACATTTTAATCGTTGAGTGGCCAATTTATTTTTATAGGTTAAACTAAAAGTTGTCATCGGGTCAGTTAAGTTCAGAAATGAAATGGTTTTACTTAACTCATACAAATAGGTACTCTACTAGAGCCTACTTCTTTCTATTAGTCCTAGGTTTACTGGCAACAGAAATGTCCTAACTTTTGAATGCTTAGTTCCTTTCTATTTCTAAATACATTTACCTATAAACCACTGCCGTGAACTCGCTGACTCGCTCTTATATGTACAAGTCAACAATTTTACATTTAATCCTCGCACACTAACAGCAATATAGAAGCCATTGTGGTTATGATTGTCATGGTTGTATTTTGTTGTATGGTTATCAAAAAGACGCCGGTTTGGTACGGCAGACCAACGAGAGAAAATGAGAGGAAAATATACTTCTCTCTCGCAGTGGCGTAGCTAGGTAACCAAGGGCCCTGGGGCAAGTCAAAAAATGGGGCCCCACTGGGTTAGGTTTTATCAAGTAAAAATATTAAATATAAAAATGCTAAGCTACTTTATCATCAGCTCTTTTACGTGCACTGCAGGGGCAGGTAATAAAAATATTAAACAGTAAAAAGTTAAAAACATTACAATTAATACTTGGTGTAGGCATTGTGGCAATAAAACGAAATAGAAAAGATTCAAGGGTTTATTATATAAAGGTCGGACCTACCAACTGACTAAATAACTATTATATTTAAAATCTTTTCCTAGCTTTAGTTTTCGCAAAAGTATCAATGACTTCGGTTAAATCCAGGCTTGATGCGGTTTTGTTTTCAATTGCTATTAGCGATAAATGTCGGGGTCACTATCAATAGAAATATTTTGTCCAGAAGTACTTGCAGAAGGCTGACTAAAAAACTTGTCAATTTTGGGCAATTTTTGTTTACTATCTTCTCTTTCTTGGCGTTGTTTGCGTTTAAATGCACCAGTGGGTTTCTTCTTTTTGTCCATAATTTTAATTGTCTAATTTATTTATGCAATATTTATCTAAGATTGTCCTCGAGTAGGTACTCACTGTTCACTGACGACGTTAAAAGTAAAAGGAAGGAGAAACGTAATGTAATGATACGCTACAAGCCGTCGTTGGGGAATCCCCGGCAAACATTTTATCGCCGCTAGTGTTACCACATTAATTAACGGTGGAGACGAAGAACGATCTCGCGCGCGGGCCTGAATTAATGCACCTAATGCAGGTGACCTGCATTTTTTTCACGATATTTCGCGTTCTACAATGAGTAGCCGAAATCTATAGATTTGACATGATTTATTGACGTAACGGATGAGTGGTACTAAAATCAATTATAATTGAACCATTATACTGATCAGTACTAAAAAGTTTATTGACATTAGCTTACAAATGATACAGCATTTATTTTTTAACCGTTTTCGAAAAAAAAATCTTGACTCGAATTAACAATAAAACGCACATCGGTGCGTTTTATTGTTAATTCGAGTGATATGAATAATAAAACGCACATATCGCTATACGTCCAATTGACATCACTGCCAACACACAGAAAGAATTTAGGGGAATTCCCTAGGCATAACTTTCGAATTTCTCTCAACTGAGTTGCCATGACTAAAGTCGGGTTGCAACCTGTCATATTTATTTTGAAAATGGGAGAAATTTTCAAAAGCTCAGTTCAATCGATTTCCTGGTAAGGATTCGAGGGCCCCCTGAGCTTGAGGGCCCCGGGGCACTGCCCCGCCTAGCCCCTAGGTAGCTACGCCACTGCTCTCTCGTTTGTAAGACGATCGTTTAAGACTATTTCATGTGTAGAGCTGCTAATTTAGAGATGGCTAAATGATGAAGTATTGCTACAGAAAGCTATCAACCTTGTTTTGAAAATGCGAATTAAATTTCTTCGAATGCCTACATACCTGTGTTCAATGTCTATGTTATGATCAATGTCTACTCTTAAATCTGTATTTATTATTTATCGATGGTCTTAAATAAATGAATATTTGTAAGCAGTAATTTATTTATCTAATATAATGAGATATGAGGGAAATACTAACTGTTACTATAAAAGTTAATGAATTGTATCGAATAGGTACCTACCATACAGAGGGCCAAGTTGAATATTTACGTCGGTAAATACAGAATATCCAAATTAAATTCCAGAATTCAAAATTTGTATGGAATGTAAGACAAGAATATTCGGTATTCGCCTACTGACAATTACATTTTTGACAAGATAGATAAGAATGACGCCTCTTAGTTTCGGATGCCTGGGCACACAACTTGGGTCGTTGCGTCAATAAAGTTAAGTTTTGTACGGATACGAATTAATATCTTCGATAAATCGTTTCTCCATACCACATCGCCGCGCGCTTGTAGCGTGGTTCATTACCATGTAAGTTGTACAAGTTGACACATTGTTTCTTGGTAAAGCGTGTAAGCAAGCACCTACGAATAGAGTAAGCTAAAGGTGTGCTATAAAGCTCTTAAGTGTGTTTTTATTTTCGTCTAAGCATCTCTAAAATCTTAACAGGCCGTAATATTTGAGTACGTTTCAAACTCGCCAACAGCGCTCACGACGCCAACATTACAGTTCTGATTAGAACTAAAAGACAGGATTTTTTGTGGTGTTGGTTCTTATTACCGCTTCTGGCGCCGCCGGCGCTTTTATCATAATTCGGACTGCTCTAGGTCTTCTAATCTTGTGCACTTTGGTAGTTAAGGCGAACTGTATCTAGTGTCTATGCATAGCATAGCGCAGGAAGCCGTGTCTGTTACTTATACCAATCTGTGGGTAAAGTACCAATATTTACGTATGTATAGCTACATAATTACATAATTTATTACAAAGAAAAACCATGCAATAAATACCTACGTAATTATTCGGACTTCTCTTGATCATAGGTTGTCTAGACGGTCATGCTTATTTATGATATAAATGGCTTCTTTACTGTAAATATTGTAACTTGTATAAATTAAGTTTAATAAAATTACTGCCAATGTAAGCCGTATTTTCTTTTGCCTGGGAAAGGGCCTTTCACAAAACTCAAACAGAAGGAAAAATAAACTTCTTCATTCCAGGAGTATGCAGGGTTGCTCCACTAGATTCTTAACTCTAAATTATTGCATTTTCCCCTAAAATGTTTATTTCACCCATAGTCGAGACAGATTTAGTTTGACATGTAAGTACACGGAAAACGAGCTGTACAAAACTGCCCAGTCCGTTTTGTACGGGACTCTTTTCTATAATTGTATTATTAGTAGGTAGGTACTGGTAGACCGTCACATAAGCATAATGCATTTAGCATATAGACGGCAAAGATAACAATTAACATTTTGAGGTAAATTTTATTTTTGTTGGTGGTAGCTGTGACATGCCTATTTATTTTACAATTTCTAGTCTACACACTTATAAACTTGAAAAAATGCTTTGAAAAATGTTTGTTAATCATTCAACAAAACAAAGCTATTTTTTACTCTCGACCCTGAACACGCAGACAGTTGAGTAAATCTGAGCATTCGCAAACAGAATCATTACTACGGCTACTACGATAATACAGGGTTATTCGTAAAGGGTATGCTAAGCCGAGAAATGCTCATAATGATGAGTAGGTATCATTATGAACAACTTTTACTAAGGGACCGACCCAGATTTCGCGAAAAAAAAAATCAGCTGTTCCATTCATTTCGTAGAGTGTCATTAACATTTTGCTATGGAACAGCTGTTTTTTTTTGCGAATTCCGGATTGGTCTTCTCATCTTCTGTCATTGTTTTCTTCGTGTCAACACATCTTCGAGACTCGACTCCTGTGATGATGAATTACGTATTTAGGTACATACCTACCTACAAGTTTGTACGAAAGCCGAAAATGCGAGTATAACTCGCACTTGGCCGGGTTTATTTTTAAAGTAATGAAGGTTCACGTGAAGCCAAGAAATACCTACTTAGTTATGCTCTTCTTATATTTAGGCACGTGGCGAAGTGGCAAGTTGGATATTGATAAATAAGTAAGTAGTTTCGAGAAATTAGAATTGGCAGTTTTCTAGTAGGTAGTAGATAAATGGAATATAAGACGCACATTTAGATATTTAGACCCATTTAATTTAAATTTTATTAGTTTAGGCAATTTGTATTCAATTCCTAGGCACATAAAAGCCGTCGTTTGCTAGCAGGCCTCACAGACAGTTGGAACTCGCTTTACCGTTGAACCTCCTTTTGAAAACTCAACATGTTCAAGTCCTTCCTTGTACTTGTCGTCGTAGCCATGCTGATTTCAAACGTAAGTACCTATTATACTATTGATACAATTTTTCACCGAGAGCTAGAAGTGATTTTTCATGTTTAACACTTTGACTGCGGCTAACCACATCACATGCGCTTGCCCCAGGCGCGGTCAAACGCGTTTTGTGTTTTACGCGCCTGGCGTGTGCAGCCGCACTCGCGTCGCGCAAAGGAAAACACAAGGTACCTATGTGTTTCCCGCAGCCAAAGTGTTAAGTTCGAAAACCTAATTTCCAAATAAAAAATGTTTTGGAGAATATGTTTACTCGAATTTAGCAAACTTGTGTCCTAAAAGTTGTTCGCTTAAGACGCACGGGCGCAAAACAATGCCGTAAGAAAATGAGGCAATAACCTTCTTTTTTCTTTTGCAGAGTCTAGCAGCAATAGTACGTAAGTTCAAAAATAAGTAGTTTTTTGAAACCTGTAAGCGGTCAAACGAAACGGGACCAAACGGTAAAATAAAATTAGTGTGGAGACAAACGCGCTCATAGTTTGGAGTTCCTTACAAATGTGTTAAAGTAAATTATTCAAAAAAGTAGTCCGCTGGAAAATATTCTGTTTGCGCTAATATAAGATAGATGGGACGTGGATAAATTATTTTTTGTTCACACCAGAAACTACAAACAAAAGGATTATAACACATAAAACTAGCGCGACAACTGGCGGCCTTAAAGCTAAGGTCTCTTCCACAAAATGACTAGAACAACAGATATTTTTTCGCGATTTCAGGGTTAGTCCCACAGTAAAAGTTGTTCAAAATGACGAGTAGGTACCTAAGTAGGTAGGTACTATGAGTCCATATCGGGTAGATAATAATATAATAACCTATTACCTATAATTTTCCATGTAACCTTGTTTGTATATCGGGTTACTTTTTTTTATCGAATCTTAACATTGACGGGGTTTGAGTGGTGTGACGTGTGACTCTTTGTCTAAGGGTGTGTCCAAACACATGGAATAGAAAAATTTAATGCTTATTTTTCTTGCAGTTGTAGACGCCAACGATGACTAACTTTTGTCAGGAATTCATCAGGATGTATTGGAGCCCCCCAATTCCCCCCTAATTCTTAGGGCCCAACAAGTACTTCCGACTTCTTCCAGCACCATGACATGTACCTGTTCCACATTCTCTGACACATAGTAGATATTCCTGATTATACTTTTATAATACACCTTTAATCTACTTCACCTATAAAAAATATATTACTTCTATAACTGAAATATCTATTTTTATTTTGTGACGTTTAGAAAACAAAGGCCCTTTGTCCAAGGTCTTTGTTATATAACAGCGCACATAATTTGCAACGCACATACGTCTTTGTCAGTTCACGGGTTGTAGTAAATACTGAGCGTCTAGACTTCGTCTAACTATGAAATCGTAAGTTTCATATAATTTGAATACCTACCCACTAATCGCACCGAAAGCCCCTAATTATTATCTTATCGTACGGGCTGCCAAGCTGCCAACCACTGACTAGAGTAGATACAATATCACATACTTACCTAACTATTTAGGCTGCGCTGCCTGGCAGCTCTAAATACGTTAGCGGATTAGCGGACCGTAGGCATGCCAAAATCGGTATTTTTCCGTTTTAAATCGACGAAGGAAACCAATCTTGGCGTAATTCAAAATTCGAAGATTTCAAGGAGAGCCACAAAAAATATGTATTGAAGTAAATATTTCACTGAAATTCTGACCCACGCACAAGATAGGTAAAATAACGCAAAAAACAGGATTTAGGGTACATTTACGTTAATTTGTTTGTGTTTTTTTTACCTACTTTATAAAGATAGTGCTTACTTTAAAGATTTGGTAGACCACGGTTGTGGGTTTCAAATAAGGTGTACCTATGGTTTAACTCAATATTCTAAAACAAATATAATAAAGACAATAAAAAAAAACTGTTGAGTTTCGCGTACGCCAAATCGTACGCGAAACTCAACAGTTTTTTTATTTTTATCCTCTAATTCCTAAGCTTCAATCTAAAATGCTGTAATTTATTTCATTGTACTTAAAATTTAATTTTTCTTTGCATTTTATTACATTACATTTCAAGTAGCAGCTTTTAATAACTGAGAATGTACTTCAGCTGTTAGGTATCTAAATATAATTTGTCACAAACCCAATAAGTAACGTTGGTATAAAAAAGTACAACAATAGCATTTAAATTACCCTTTTTGTTAGAGTGGCCTGGCACTGGCACGTCACTGTATTTTATGATATCTTATTTGAAAAGTAATTGCTAGTTTCAACACAATTTTCCCTTCTATGCTATTATTTGAACAGCTTCATTATTTTTTCAATATGGGAAGCGTCGCGTCGTCGACTGGTCGCTCCGCCCACATTTCACGCTATAATAGAGACATCAAAATTAGGGGTTTACGGTAAAATGTTATAAGTATCGGCTCTACGAATTTAGTAGTGATGTGAATCAATTCTAAAACATTTTTCGATAGAAATAAAAGGAACTACTTTATGAAATATTTCAGGAGTGCTGATTCCAGAAATGCTTGTCCAAATCATAAGGGTGTTACCAGACCAATCGATCGATTGTCGATCGACGGCATCGATCGAAGTTGATCAACTGGTCTGGTAACTTTAATTGATCGACAGATACTGTTCGACTAACCAATCGATCGATTGCCGGTCGATGGCAACGATCAACGTCGATCGATGTTGATCGACTGGTCTGGTAACTTTAATTGATCGACAGATACTGTTCGACTACTGGCACCGGTCGACATTGATCGATTAACTCCGGCTATATTCTATCAGTTTCTTTCAAAATGTATTCACAAGAGGACGCGTTGTTGTTGGCCAGTACAATGTTGCTCGTACTATGTATACGATATACGATGTCGCTTGGCGCGGCTGATCAAGCAGCTCGATCGATGACGACTATTCCATTCTACCATCGATCGATGCCGTCGATCGACGATCGATCGATTGGTCTGGTAACACCCTAATACAATTGATAAAGTTTTTTAATTTAAAATATAGTATACCTATGTATCTATGTACTTTTCATGTATCTTATTATGATTTTTATCGAACAGAAAAATGATCACCTTCGGTTTAGTTTGTTGTTAGGTGGAGTTGTGAAGAATCTAACTTCACAAGAGCCACAAACTAGAGTTGAAGTTGCTGCTTCAAATAAATTGTCTAGTTTTAAGCTTCTCGGTTAATAATCGCAGCTGTAATAATTTTATAAACAACTAGCTGTTCCCTGCCACGCTTTGCTGTGGATAAAAAAAAATATAGCTTAAGTTACTTTGGGATAATGTAGAAATCGAATGGTGAAATAATTTTTGAAATCGGTCCAGTAGTTTTTGAGTTTATTCCACACAAACATACAAAAATACAAATCTTTCCTCTTTATAATATTAGTATAGATATCTAGCATAGTCTACGTGTAGCAACGTAAATTACAAACGATTCAACATAATTTTAAAAATGAAAAGAAAATATCATAGCTTTCTCAAAAAAATTATATATATTCGATAGATCTTAAAAACGGTTATCAGTAAAAAAAATGACAGAAAAGTATACCCCACGTAGATATTATAGAAAAATCAAAGATACCAAGTGATTTAAAAATGAATGACATTATAAGTGGAAAGGGAAAAATGTCACACAAGGGACGATTCCCATAATAAGACGTGGGTGGGGGTAAGGCGAAGGTTCATATTTATATGAGAAGGAAAACACTACCTGACGGCATTTCCATTTCTTTTAAACAATGATAAACCAATTTCTTGAAAGCCTTGAGGACCCAAAGAGGCCTCTTATGGCACCAAATTATTGGATTTTAAAACAAACAGGATGTATTTTACCTGAAAACAAACTGGGTAAATACTTCTACATCACAATTCATACAATTGCAACAGTTTTTGTAATCACGCAATGCATAGAGCTATATGCGATTCGATCAAACTTGGACCTCGTGTTAACGAACCTGAAGATCTTGATGCTGAGCATGATTTGCATTTTGAAAGCAAACTCGTATGTTTTGTGGCAAAAAAGATGGAAGAAAGTCATGGAGTATGTCAGCGAGGCAGACATGTTCGAAAGAGAAAATCAAGATAAGCCAAGAGAAGAAATAATCGAAAAATACACAAAATACTGCAGGCGCATAACATATTTTTACTGGGTTTTGGTCTTTACAACTTTTTTGACAACAACTAGCCAGCCTCTATTGAGGTATTTAACATCTCCAGTATTTAGAGAAAACTTTCACAATGGAAAAGAGGAATTCCCTCATATCTTCAGTTCTTGGATGCCATTTGATAAAAATCAATCTCCTGGTTGTTGGATCACCGTCGTCTGGCATGTTGTGATATGTGCATACGGTGCTTCAATCATAGCGTCCTATGATAGCAGTGCTGTTGTCATAATAGTATTTTTCGGTGGAAAGCTGGATCTCTTGCGAGAAAGATGTAAGCATATGCTTGGAGTGAATGCAGTTGGAATCAGTGATGATGAAGCTGCGGCAAATATCAAAGAGCTGCATGAAATCCACGTGACGCTTATCAAGTAAGTGGATTACTAAATTATAAACAGCTAAGATTCATTATTCTCTCAGCGAGAATAGAGTTTCCGAATCTAAATTACTTTAAAACTTAAATTTTAATATGACATTTATTTTATGAAAATGTTTTTACTTTTTTAATTTGTTAATTTTATTTTAAGCAATTGTTTTTGCAAACCAATTTATAAACACAATTAAAATATAAGGTTTGCAATCACACTGAATTCGGTAAAGTTTTGCTGAGACCAAAAATTTACCAAGCCCAGTAAATTTCAATTTCTACAAATTTCCAAAAGATAAATAGTAAAGCACAGTCAATGAAACTGAAAAACTAACATTAAAACTGTATATGTATTTGGTTTATTTGAATCAGTACAATAATAAATCGAACTCCAATTATTTGCTATAAAAAATAATAATGAATTTTTATTTACATAGTAGTTTTGCGAACCGTAGACCGCGCGAGAGCTTTTTTGCGACAATCACAGTGTTTTATCTCGACAACCTCTTGACTGATATTACTCATATTCGAAATTCTTGTTTGGCGATTAGTTAGGTACCTACCATACTTCTGCCAAATTTTACCAGATCGATTATTTGACCCCAAAAGCGATGTTTTAGCAAATTTCATCGAAATCATTGTAGCCAATTTCGAGATCACAAAATACATTTATTCGGATAATTATTGGTTTAAAAGAATGTAGGTATTTGTGTATTTCACATAAACGTTTTGTTACGCTAATCCTCATAAGAATTAAATAGTATACAAACTCTTATGATGGATAATATGATGGGATTGGCAACAACGATATTTTGATGGCAAATACTTCGTAGTAGAAATAACCGCAAGTAAAAAGGTACAACATCTTTGCCTAATGTGACGTCTCACTACTGCTGCTGTCACTAATAATGGTATTATGTTAAGAAATAAGGCTCAAAATCACTTTAAACCGTTTTTTCAAATAATAATCATCAAAGATATTATAATTAAGAAAAAAATATATTATAATAAATTTACTATAGAAATATTCTTAGATAATTTTTTTTGAGTCGTTTTTTCTTAACAATTTTTAAAACTATTTAGGTACTTACCGCTTAATATTTTCAAACACTAAGTCTAATCTAGCATTTCTATTTATTTTTACAGGTCAGTAAAAATCATCGTATGATTATTTCAAACGAGCTTTGTTTAGCTCCAGGATTGTGAATAAAATAATGAACTCTGGTCTCTTTTTTCTAGGTCTCCTTTTCAGCGCGTCATCTTTTTCGATCCTGTTTCTCATTCAATAACTTCCTTTACCTACATAAATGAAAAATATTGTTATTAACACGTGACAATAACCACTGTTTTGTAAATGATCATACATTGAAATTATAAATTAAATACAAAAAACAAAATAAAATAAAATTATACTTAATTAATTAGAACGCTAAACTACTCTCAGTATGGTCATATCATCAAACTTATAGAATGCCTGCTCGATAAGCCATCTTTTTGCCCTTTATTTGAACGATCCCCTAGACAAAGAGACCCTAATGTTTATCGGCAATCGGTTGTACTCGTAAACCTCCGTCGCAGTCAACATGGTCGCAGCAATATGCACTAATTTAGCCGTTTTGGCAAGGCGGTGAGATGTAGTCCGTACCCGGTCCGCGTGGCGCGGTGCGTCGCACGGAGGCCTGTTTATGATGATTCTAAGACTGACCATTCAAGAAAAATATTGCTGTAGTACATAATACCTTTTCCAATTATTAAACAAGCCCTTAAGTGGCCATTGTAAGTAATTAATTCATTTCAAAAAGCGAGCCTAAAACAATAATTCAATTACCTACTTACGTCGTACAAAATTATAAACATAAGTTATCCACAGTATTTTTTTATATTTACAACTTATAGACATAAAATAAATAGATATAAAATAAGTAAAATTGTATCGTCGTAAATAAAACTATCGATATATTTCGGTTCGTTTCACCCACTAGCCCCGAACTACAAACCCATTAAATGAAACTTACTGCCCAAAAAAACAAAATAATAATTACAAGTATCCAAACATCCGTAATTTGGTGGTTTTTGTTCCAGATATTCGAGGCAATTTAACTCTTTGCTGTCACCCGTGATGTTTTTTTACATGATTATGTGTTCCTTGATGCTTTGTGCCAGTGCTTATCAACTCACTGTGAGTATTTTAGCTGCTACGAGTAAACATTATTTTATCAATTATTACTTCTTAATTAAGCGAGCTATCACAAAATTCTGTACCTACTGAAAGAATATGAGGACAAATAGGGAATGCGTTAGTTCAGTTCCATTTTTAATTTACTTGAGTTGTCTGGTAGAAGTAAAGTTGTAGTTATAGTCCGAGTGTAGATATGATAGCCCTGGTAAGTACCTAGTTAATGTAACATAGATATAGCCCGACGAGAAATCTTAATTGTAAGTAGGTACCTTACCTACTCCAACAAATATGGCATTTATTGTTGACGGTTGTTTAATCTCCATAAGCATCAAGCCATCAACGTGTTTGTGTTTATTTATAACCAACTTCAAAAAAGAGATAGTTTGCAATTTGAGTTTTTTATGTTTGTACTATTAAACCTGTTTTTGTTACCAGTCCGCTACAAACACGGCGCAAAAATTACTGATGGCAGAATATTTGATATTCGGTATAGCTCAGCTATTCGTATTTTGCTGGCACAGTAATGATGTTCTCATAAAGGTAAAAATTAATAATATTAAAATGTTACGAGTATAACGACAGGATACGCCAAACCGAAAAGGGCTCATAGTAGGTACTCATCGTTATAAACAACTTTTACTCTGGAACCTACCTGCTGTTCGAGAAAAATATCAGATGTTCCACACATTTTATTGAGTGTTATTGACATTTTTCTAAAGAACAACCAGTTTTTTTTTCCACGAATTTGCGTAAAAGTTGTTCATATAATGATGAGTATGAGTACTTTAGAGCCTTTTGACGTGACAACGTCTTATAAATTGGTTTGCCAGGTGACACTTCAAGAAACTGCGTTACGCTCCGCTCACGTTATGCGCTCACAATGAGAGCGAGTGAGAGGCACGCGTCCCTTCCACTCGGGCATGGTTAGCCCGCCTAAGAGCGAGAGAGACAGACATAAAATTTTGTTAATATGAAATTCAGTGCGAGATTCTTTGTATAAATTAATGTTTTAAATATAATTCTTTGTATAAATAAATGTTTTAAATTGTTACTATTATTTCATCCTTCTTCCTACTATACGAATGAATATTCACATTAAAATTATTTTACCACTCAAAGTCGTTGTCACGTAAAACTTTCGCCCGTATACCGACTTTTTCTACTTAGCTTACTCTTTCTTGATACTCACTCTTCCTTGTCTTCCATTCTCACTTTTCCCGCTTGATCGTTCAGAAAGCATGCAAAACAAAACGCTCTAGATTTCGTAATTTTTTTACTAAAATAATTTATTTTTATTTTAAGCGCGTACCTACATAATTATACAAGCATGTGAAAATTTGTTAATGACAGCCTGTTTATATTTATCATTTAATATATATATTTTTTTCAGAATGAAAATGTGATCCTGGGGCCATACGAAAGTCAGTGGTGGACAGCTACTATCCAGCAGAGGAAGAACGTTATAATTTTTTCAGGACAGCTACGTATCAAAAATATTTTCTCCGCTGGACCTTTTGCTGATCTCACGCTGGCTACTTTCATTGCGGTAAATAAATACCAAGTATATTTTTTTTATTCATCATCATATTGAACCTTTAATCCTCCCACTGCATGGATACAGGTCTACCCTCGAAGGGTGATAAGGCCGTATTCCACCACGTTGGCCAAGTGCGGATTTGTGGATTCCCATACGCCATTGAATTTATTTTTTATTTTTTGTTAATTGTGCCTTTACTAATATATTGTTCGTTGTAATTTGTTTCAGATTTTGAAAGGGGCATATAGCTACTACACAATTCTAAGGAAGTAAATTAACGTCTACTCACTTTTATGCATCGCTTTTAATGTTTGTGTGACACTATTTATAATCTGTAAGATGTGCTTGTAATAATGTTTGAAGTAGTATTAATTTTAAGTGAAAATTGAATACTTAGTTGTTTAATTACCTCTATTTAAATTATAATAAAATTACACGTAGACTAAAAATGTATGTCGTAAAATACGCACGGAGTTTTCATAAGCCTATTTATATAGGTCAATCTTCTGTACCTACTTAGTGTACCTACCTGTTTAATTATACAGTACTTAGGTAATTAGTTTTTTTAATAAAATTGGCGTAACTAAAACAAACTTTTTTAGTTCCTACTTCAGTTACACGCTGATTTAGCTTAGCCTTGAACCCTAAGTGAGTAGGAATATTTGAAAAATCAATACGTACATCAATACAAAAAAAACACTTTTTTTATAAATGTGACAGCGCAAACGAAGCGTATGCGCATTTCCAGCATTCGCTTTCTGAATTCTGATATGATGAAATTAATTTAAGTAGGTAGTATCAGATGTTTATTTGTATGGATGTTGGTACTCGCGTAAAGGTAGTATTTTCTAAATATAACAATTCATCATAATGCCGTACATAGATTCTGCCGTTTCATAGATTTACTTCAAAGATGAAAAATTTGCTGTGGCACCCTAAAAGTCAGCCAGCCGATTTCAAAAATACCTATAAATATACATATCCTTTAAACTACTTACTTTAAATGAGAAAGTGTATGTTGATGTTTGTTACCACGTATTTCAGTAACTACCGAACCGATTATAATAAAATTTGGAATGGAGACAGCCCTGGATTAACACATTTTGTTGCATCTAACTCTTGGATGAAAAAAACATAATTTTCAACTTATTGTCATATAGGACTAGGGTAGCGAAAATTTAATTATCTATATTTTTTAAATTTTACCGGTTTACCGGTGTTTTAATTTCAGTACATCACTTAAAAACTGAAGTCTTCCCGAGTAATGTTGCCACTTCCTTGAAACTTCCTCATCCAGTGTTAAATTTATTTGGGCACAAAATTCCACAGCATGACATTAATACCTTTTATTACCTTGGGAAACAGCTAGTGAGAATTTATTGTAGCTTGTTAAAATTGTGAAAATAATAATCAAGATGTACCATATTTTTTACGGTCTTATTCATTCATTTATGATGTTTTATTGATATGTAGTCAATAATTTGATTGCTATTAAAAATGAATGGTGCCCACAGTATTTTAGTGGTATATGATCTGACAGTAGTTAAATATGAATTTAAATAAATACAAGCCATAATTGTATCTATTACGCACAGTAGGCTGAATAATATTTGTTTATTAAATTACTGTCAAGGGCTGCAAAGTAAAAACTGCTAATACTGGGAAATTAAGGGTTTGAAATGACACCCCAGCCGGCAAAATAAAAAATAATAGCTGTCTTTCTCTTTCACAGGAACCCTTTCTTTTGGTTTTCCTTTACAAATTACAGAGCTTTGAGTTGAAATATTTACGTAGAAGGTTATTTAAATTACACGTAAACGTAAATAAATACCGTATTGAGTGACGACGTTCAGTTTTAGTGAGAAATCAGTTTGAGGGGAGGGTTCAATAAACTTCGACGTTCGCCTGCCTTTCTGCACTTTTTGTTTGGAAATGTCATGATGGTTATTGGTTTTTGGTTAGCGCGTATACCGTGAAGTGATAGTTGAAAGATTTGTGATGGAAAGTCAAAACCCTCCTGAGAGGTCGGCACCGGTGCAGTATGCTCGTTCGAGGGCTTTTCGTCAGTTCAAGAATCCTCCTCAACCTCACATGTGCATTCAGGATTCCGTCAAAGATACTTCAGAAAAGTTGTATATAAATGTGCTGGGATGGCAGAAGATCGCGAATCCGAAGCAATACTCCGATCCTATACCGCTATATGGCGGAATGCAGGTGAGCTAATGTTCTATTTACCTGCTTTTACCAGTGAAGAGTTCTGAAAGCCTAAAAAGCTTATGAAATAAATGTAACTTTGTATTCATAGTTTACTCTTGTAAACTTCTGATTTGTAACCAATACAGTTCAACAGTGTTTCCATTACTACAATCAGGTTTGTTGATTGTTTTGAATAACCGGATACCTTCATGTAGTAGTTTTCTTTTACTGTAACACTTCTACATGTCTACCTGGTAAACAATTGAAATGCCTGTTTACTAGGACAGTAGTGTAAATCTCTTAAATCCAAAGTAATCTAGAAAGGTTACAAATCTCTTTCTATACTTTATGTTTTGAAAAAATAAGTAATTAGTTTAGTAAATTAAGTAACAATAATTATAAAACTGTCAAATCTGGTTTAGTAATTGGTACAACAGAATCTGCACTATTTTTTCAAATGTAAAGTAAAAGTGGCCGACTAAATAAAATTAATTCATTGATGTTTCACAATATCTGAAAGTTTGTAGCTTAAATGTAATACTCTGTGATATTTTAACTTTTTCCTGAGATTATACTAAAAATCTATTTAGGGTACTGCATAAACAGTTTCTACTTTACTCACCCACTTTTCCTTTCTAACTTTACTGTCCCACTGCTTCCGTTATTTTCTTTTAATTCTTGCATTTGTTAAAGTCATTATCATTTACTGTCCAAATTTCAATTCCAGGTTCCTCAAGGATGTGGTCCGAACAGCACACGTGTGCCAATGCTAGTATTTGCAGTGATGGTCAATCCGGACATATTGAAGGCCAATGGGAAAAATGCTACCAGTGCTTCTGTAAGGACTACCCTATAATATTCACTGTGTGAGGGTGAAAGAAGTGCAACTTTTCTGAAGTCTTTAGAATACTGTAGAATACTCAGACTGGTCTTCATAGAAGAACTAAGAGCTCTACACCTTGGCAACAGCAGCTTCTATGAGAACCTCCTCTGCACCACCTCTGCATTTAAGATGAAACAATTGTTGAATGATCGATACTTCAGTAACTTTTTGTATTGTTTTCTTTGATATTATTTTCTGTTTGTTTGTGAAACCAGTTTTGTTTTCCTTGTTTTTCTTTTTTTTTTACCTATCTTTTTGGAATGTTATCTTTTTGTTAATCAGACACCAATAGGTATTGTCCTCACGCCTGTGCTCGTCCGTATGTCTACTGTGTTGTGTATGTCAATATGTGCATTTATAATATCTGTGAAAACTTTTAATTGGCCTTCCATACTTAAATTCTTATCTTCATAATTGTAACTAGCCGTTAGTTTTCCTTTGATAATAAAATAAAATAAAATAAAATAAAACCATGTTACGATCCTAATAAGATAATTTACTTAAAGTAAATTTACTTGCATCTTGCTGATATTTATTGAAGCTAATCGGATGTTTTGCACTGCACCCTTATACACATATCTCAATTTATCACAAAAACTCGCCATATCTCGTAATCTTATAATGATGGTCTCATTCCAGGACCGTGAAGCATTAGTGAGCCTCTTGTGCGACTTTGTGGAAGCCATGAACCCTGGGCTGGTGCTGACACGGAACCCTGTTATATTGAAAGACCGGGACCTGGCCGGGGAGCTGAAGGATGTGTGGTTAGCTGTACAGACTAAACGGGAACGGGAGAAAGGGATGAACCAGGATGTTATGTATAAGGTATGTGTTTTGACTATAATATAACACACATGAACAAAGTAGAATAAAGCAACAGGTGAACTTGGTTAGCTTTATACCTAACCACAATAATGCTTTAAATTGTGATTTAGTTCTGACCCTCTTAACACTTTTGTGTGTTTGTTTTTGCAGACCAAAGAAGAGTTTTATGAGTGAGTTCAAAGTAGTTGTAAAGGTGACCAATGAGCACTTGAGTTGGAATATTACAAAATTAATTAAAATATTGTATGATTTACAATTCTGAAGAATTTAAGTTTTGTAATGACTGCACCAAAACGTCAAATGTTCATTCAAACTTCAATTATGAAGCACTTACAACAACTAAGCAAATGCATGAAATGTTTGGAATTTAAGTTCTAAACTGAACAAAGGAGTACATTCCGTTAACTTTTGTATTTCAGGTGTATGATATCGACGGCATTGGCGGCGAGGAACAAGAAGACGATAAGACCTACGCAAGAAACAAACAAAATGAGGGTACCCCCAACAAAACTGAAAAGAAACCTGTCAAATCTTCCAAGCAAATCCTCCTAAATGCCGGACAGAAATCAGAATTTGATTCTGGAATGAACAACTGCCAACTTAACCAAAATAACCCAAACAGAGATAATAGAAGCGGTAACACCAATGCAGACACCACATATTGCACACCAGTGTACGGACAAATCGTCTCCTCAAGAGAAAATCACAATCAAATCAACGAAATTCAGCAAAAGTTCGCCTCAAACGAAACAAAACCCTCCAGCTCATTCCAAAAGAACGTCCGAAGGTTCAGCCCGGTCAAAACAGAAGACCCAATACAGTGGGACGAATTCTCCAAACGCGACGTGTCTACAATTAAGAATGAAGAGATGAAAAAACAGCGGTGTTTTAAAACAGAGAAGACGAAGCAACAAATGAATGGTAAGAACCACTATGACTTTTTCCCATATTTCGATAACAAATCTGTTGAGAACCGTGAATCTGATGATTTACCGGAGGAAACTGATTTGAACGAGGACACTTCTCAAATAATTATAGACCCAATGCAGAAGCTAGTGCTGCATTCGACTGATAATAAACTATGTGATAATAAAGCGAGTCTCAGCTCAATAGGATCGTAACGCTTTTTACAAAATGATATTTGTACCGCAGTTGACGTTTGAATGTTGTATTTGCTTACCTTATATGGAATGTGTTAATCGTAATGTAATGGCAATCTAGGTGGAGCAATATTTTGTAATAATTTAATTGTTAATGACGGTAGATAGATTTGTTACAGACTAAAAGAAACCATAGACAATCAGACCCTGCAGCACTTTCAGAAATGCTAAAATTTTTACTAGTTATGAAATAAGAGCAACATACAATTAAATGACTACAGTATAATCTGGCAATAGTTTTGGAATTAGGTAATGTATTTCGGGCCGATTCTGTATTACCATTAATTAAACTAAACTGTTCTGACAGCGATCAAGGTTTACTTTTTTCACTAACTCTAGGTAATGTCCGGAATTTCGTACCCATTGCGGTAATGCTCGGCCTTCAGCCTAGTGGGTTTGGGGCTGGAAAACATAGCTTTTAATATATATAGCAATGGTGTAGCTTTCCATTAGTAAAAGAAAACTTGAAATGGGACCGGTAATTCCCTAGATCCTCTCAGACATACAACCTTACAAACTTTCTCATTCTTTCAAATCTTTTTGTGCTAGATGTACTCATCACTATGAAAAAATTATAATATGGGACCAACCTCGAAATCGAAAATAAATCAGCTGTGCCTTAAAAAATTACAACGACACTGAGCAAAATTTATGGAGCAGCTGATCTTTTTTCGCGATTTCAGGGTTAGCCCCATAGTAAAAGTTGTTTGTAATGATGAGCACTATAAGCCCTTTTCGGCTTTTTTTTTTGACTCAGTATTTTTTTTAATTTGCTGTCAAATTGTTTAATTCAAATAATGGTATAAAACCAATTCAAAATAGATATTGGTTTCGAACAACTTCAGCCAAATATTTTATCTATGGAAAAATTAATTATGAACTTTAAGAATTAAATAAAAAACCAAATTATCGAGCTTCTACTGATCTCACACTTTAGTGAAATTTTACATTTTTCCCAATTTGCTCACGAACCTGGTTTCATAGTTATTTGTAGTCATTGAGACCGTATTTTATAGCAATCTATTGGTTATAGCTTTTATAATCCAATAGTACAATTACTTACATCACAAACAAACAAAATTATAGATAACTAGAATGTAGTTGCAACTTTCATTGATCAATTTTTAATTAAACATAATTTAGGGTTACGCGGAACAGTGGTATTAAGCCAATAGCAGATCATGGTACTCATCAATATTAACAATTTTCATTAGGCATCAACTTAGAAATTGCGAAACAAAAACAGTTGTATCATAGAAAACATCTCCACTCAAAGAAATGAATTGAACAGATTTTTTCGCTATTTAAATGTTGTTTTCTTATAGTAAAAGCTGTTCACTGTGAGTACAATGAGCGCCTTTCAGCTTAGTACCGCCGTTCCGTGTTACCTCGTGTCCTATGGTTAAAGTACCAATGTTTCGACAATACAGCAATAGGCCAATGTTAAAATGTGTGTGCGAGTTGTGAAAGCTTTTTGAAATGTTAAAAAGCTGTCCATAATGTTGGAACGAAAATGAACTCAGCTGTTTTAGTATAAAGATAATATTTGAGTGTGGTGTGTTTCTCTATAAAGCGATATTTTTTCATTGTTGCCAATTTTATGATAAATATTTTATAGGTTGATCACTGAGCTTGATTGATGATTGGATATTCGATCAATGAGGGTCTACCAAGATTTCTTTGGAATTGATCAACGGTGCGGTGCAACTCTACTATATTTCTCAGTAACTGATTAGTTTAAGTGTCACTAAGTTTCTTAGAACACATGACTAAACATATAAATCTATTTCTGTGTCTAAAAAGAAAGTCTGGCTGGGAAACGAACCCGCGCACTCCATCGCAGGTGCAGACTCCACCAGCTAGCTAATTGCAGTCTTCTAGCTCTACTGTCGCATTGTTCTAGCAAGCTATTTAGTTTGAAAGCACAAGCTTCGCGCTTTCAGCTAAGCTATTCTAATTCTAAAACACTGCTACCGCTTTACTCTAGCTAATTATAAACTTTGATGCGGCAGTAAACAATGCTATAAAAAAAAGAAAAATTGTGATCCCTTTTGATATAATGTTTAAATTATATGATGAGAGTATCAGCTAGCCTAGCACGGGCCGGGGACTAATTGTTTATAGATGTGACAAAGCTAGAGTATGCATATGTTGGCACTCTTAAAACGGAAGAAAGACAATTTATCTCCACGGCGCGGCGTGCTAGCCCTGCTGGTCCATTCAAAGAAATCTTATAGACCTTCAAATTACGTATTTTTGGCAAAAGATATTTGCAAAAAGACAGGCTACGTGGCCTCGCCAAATCGAATAGTCTGTCTCAACTTAAAGTTTATTGTATTTGATATTTTTAAATTCTAACTTCATTGCTCATTGTAAAATATACATTTTTAAATGTTGACCAAGTTATGACCTGTTGTGACTGTAAATATACTCGAAACTGACTTTGATCTTGGTAATAATATGAATGCATGTCTTCTTTGTTATGTAAACCCACTGCCAGAAGATGCTTTACCCAGTCGCCGACAGTTAAAAATGTAAGTTAAAAAGAACGAAAAAACTTGAGAACGAAACAGAAAATATTTACGTATTTAGGGTCGGTGTCCACCAAAGCAACCAGGAGAATAATGGAGAGAAACCACGAATAACAAACGAAGAAAAAAATATTGTAGCTCGATCCTTAGTCCTAAATATACACAAATGTTTCGCAAACTTACATTTTTTTAACTAATTAATTTTGAAACTTACCTACGACTGCGTGTTCTCATTTTTGAAACTCGAATTATCTAGTTAATGATCCTAAAATAATGTAGATTTTATATGGTTGATGATTAGCTATTAATAGTTTATAAAATTCAGTCGAATATTTAGTGCCTAGCGGGAGAAAAGCCACAGTAAAAATGTTTTATGTGTAAAGCCTGATGCCCATCTAAATTATGTGACATATGATCTTACGAGTTTTCCTAACGCTTAACTTGTCACACGTCGCGCCATACAAATATTTATAATGGAGGCTAAGTGCCTTTTCACACGTACCGGTTGCCGGGTAGCCGGCGCCGGTTACCCGGCGGTGAAGTGTATGGGCATGGTACATAGCTTTCACATGTACCGGCATTATTAATCCGGCAGGCGGGTACATTTGACACCGGGTATCCGGCGCCGGCTACCCGGCAACCGGTACGTGTGAAAAGGCACTTACCGATCACGTGTCACGTTGCGTAGATGGACACCGGGTCTAAACTATACGACTCGTACATGGAAGTGTCATATTACCTGCCAGGCAGTGTTCCTTTCGTGCAATCCTTGGTTCTTTTTGTAGTCATGTTACTTTATATTTTATAGGTGTTTAGTGATCGTATTTTACCCCCAGCTAGAGATCTCAACAAGTAAAGAACAAATTTTTATTAATTTCTCAAAGACTTCTGATATTCTAGTGTTTAGTATTTTGAGACAGTTTTCTTATTTTATCTTTTTAATTCGAGTTTTTTTCGAAGTTTGTCTTGATTGAAATAAGTAATAAATAATGTACCTATTTTTTATTTCATATAGATCTTTGTATTACGTCCTTTTACGTTTTATACCGACCTATTCGAAGCTTTTTATTTTATCAAATAGTGTTTATCATTTTGTGAGTTTTCGTTGAATGTGTTAACCAATGGCATTTATTTTATTGAGAGTGTACGTGTACATTTTGTTGTGCTACTATATACATTGGTTTGTTTTATTTTGTATTCTTAAAGTATTCGTTTTTATCATAGTTTTAGATAGATGACTGCTATTATAAATGAATTGTGTTCATTGATAAAATGCTCATTTTTGAAAATGTTTATTGTAGAAACTATTGTGACTTTCTGATCATAATTAATCAGGGAAACGCTGATAATTTTGACGTTTTTACAACATAGGTGTTTTATAGACGTTTTAATTTTCCTTACAAGATGGTAAACGACCTCCGTTGCTTTTAGCGATCTCTGTACCTGTAACATTAGGGGGCGTCGCAGATATCAACTGGCCCTACGAACACTACCGAAACTGCAAATGCCAGTTCTTACAGGAGAGCAATTTAAAATCAAAATTTGACCTAAATTCAAAAAGTTAAAATGTTTTACATCAATTAAGTTCGATTTAAAAAATGCCAATTTTTTATTATTTGTTTTCCAACAGTATATAAAATATTCGTATAATTAGTACAATGAAAAAATCTTGATTTTGCAGTTTCGATGTGTTCGTGGCAGCAATCGATATGTTACCGACGTTTTAAGACTACTTTAGCTTTTTTGAACCACAGGGAAAAGTAAGTTCGCATTATTTCAATCTAATCTTCATAAGAACTCTTAATTTTCCTGCTAGGCCTGCTCTCATGTTATTGTTCATGGCTGCGTCCAAAGTGCGCGAATTCAAGCGCCAAACAGTTGGCTGCATTAGTTAGCTCTACTCTCACTAAAATGGACGTTAGCGCTAAAAAACTCGGACGCATAGAAAATGGCTACTCTATTTTAATATCATTAATATCGCTGTTAATGCTATTATATTTATTAAATTTAACTTAGATTTTTTATTTCGTCGAATTAGATTTTTTGTTTACAGATTATTTATTGCAAAATATTTTAACTTTCATTGTAGAGTTCAGAATATACGTGCGCGTTAATTTTGGTCAATTTTATAATAGCAGTTATTTTCTTTATAAAGTTCACGTTTCCCTGTATGCTAATAAAATTATGCTACAATCAATGTTCCTTTGCATACCTAGTTTTAATTTAATTGTAAAGATATTTTTCATTGTATCATATTTGTATGTTTTAAGATTCGTTTTAGTTTGTATTCATATAACGTTTTATTTTTCAGTTTTTTAAAACAAGTATGATGTTAAACACTGTCTATTTTGGATGTTATTAGATTTTTTACAGGCACTTCTGTGTATTTTGATAAATTTTAGTAGTCTTGCATTTATATAGGTACATGATTGTAAAACTCAAAATATTTAATTATAATTTTATGCTTCTGCTCGCCTGCGTCCAAATGCGCGGCAGTAACGCGTTAAAATGTTTTGTTATACATACAAGGGACTCAATGTTTTAACGCAGTACCTGACTCAATGAGTCAGGTACTGCGTTAAAAAAACCGTTTTAGCTCTAAAATGTTGAATACATCTGTATAATGCGCGTTATTCTTTGAGGAACTATTTTATAGATCAGTGGTTAAGTTATTGCGTGGAGACGCAGGTGTAGCATTAGAGACGGGCATTTTATATTTGAATTTTTTTACTGGACTTTAATTTATGAACATTCATTGCTACCTACCATACATTATACCTAAATGTAATGGAATTATAAGAGATCTCTTGTTTACAGTATTTAAATTACATGTCATTTACAAGACTGTTTTTTTTTTACTTATTTACCTGCAAGTCCTGCAACCATTTCACCTTCGATAAATGATAACTTCTCAAAGCATTTTCATTGAAAGGCGCAAATAGTGAGTAAAGTTGTCCATACCCGAATGAGACGCAACTTTCAAAAATTAAATTATAGATGAACAATTAATTCATTCAATAAGTTTATTGTAAAACAATAGGACAAAAAGAATACAACTTAAACAATACATTACACAATTTTAGAACTTAGCATTTGAAGTATACACTATAGGCATGTCACAGAAAACAAGTCCGATAAATAGTGTGGAGGTTCATGAAGCACAATTTACACATAAACCACACATTTTAGGTAAATGAATCGTCAGAAATTGGATATTCATTGCCAAAGAAATATTCCATAAAACTAAACCAACATATCCACAGCGAAGGCCCAACAAAAAAAAATTAGGGGGAAGGGGAGGAAAGGACATGCCTCACTAACTCTTTTAAAAAGTGGGTTCCACATATTTCCTATTAAATTTACAAAAATGACTAATGTACTCGTGAAATTCGGTGCCTATTCTGATGTCTGGATGTTTTCTTGGGCAGTAATTTAGGTTCCACGCGAGGAAGCACGCCTCCATCCGCTAAAATAGTTCTGTCGAGCAACTTGCTCAGTTCGTCGTCGTGGCGAGTCGAAAGCAGCAAGT
Organism: Alcis repandata; assembly: GCA_949125135.1. Lineage (NCBI taxonomy): Eukaryota > Metazoa > Arthropoda > Insecta > Lepidoptera > Geometridae > Alcis > Alcis repandata. Next base: position 13,907,544 of record OX421225.1, read on the forward strand.
GACGGGGTGATATCCTATAATAATAAATATAATAAAAAAAAATAAAAAAAGTTTTTAAATAAAAAATTAAAAACTAAGACCTTAAATATAACGATAATAAACGATAATATAATAAAATCATTTATTGCAGGCATAAAACCCATAGGCAAATACAGAGTTATTCATAAGCCGAAAAGGGCTCATAGTACTCATCATTATGAACAACTTTTACTAAGGGACCAACCCAGATTTCGCGAAAAAAAACGGCTGTTCCATACATTTTGTCGAGTGTCATTGATATTTTTCTATGGAAGAGCTGATTTTTTTCGCAAATTTCGGGTTTGTCTCATAGTAAAAGTTGTTCATAATAATGAGTACTATGAGCTCTTTTCGGCTTAGCATACCCTTTATGAGCAACCCTGTATTTGAGTTAAAGTTAAATTTAAAAAAAACCTATAGTTACAACTGTATAAGGGGTGTATAAACCAGGTTAAAACATTGATGTACTCGTATGTCTATAGACTAATCGTCGTCTTGTTCTACTTTCTCGGCAAATTTGATCAAGATCAGCTCAGCCAGAAAAACTACTAGTGCCATAATAGGTACATTTATTAACAACTGCTGAAAAAATAAAATTGCTGAATTGTGATGCTTTTTCACAGAATTAATTTTTGCTATGACTTACAAAAGAAAGGTAAGAGTGTGTACCTGTTTTTTTTGTTGTCTTTTGCTGCTTGGGCAGCCAACTCCAACATTTCTGCTGTTAAATATTCCAGTACGGATGCCATGTGCACCGCCGCGTCAGGGCTTATACGAGATGCAAAGCATCTTTTTTTAAGAATCTTGTGAATCTTGCCCACAGGCATTTTAAGACCGACTGATCGGATGCTTTTAGAAGACCGTTTTGGCTTCTTGTTGACTCTTGAATCATTCAGCTTGGATGAAGTGTTAGGAACAATTTCTCTTTCTATGTCTTTAAAGCTACAATCTGGATATTGTTGTGACGCTGTAACAAGATTTTGAAATTGTTAGTAAATACCTAACACGTATTTCGAATAACTTCGTAGGGACCCTAGTCAATGAACAAAACCAATAGTTTATTTTAATCAATGATAATATGAGTTTTCACATATTAGTAAGTAGGTACCTCACTACTCTTATCTTTTTCATCATCCACAGCCTTCCTTATCCTACTGCTGGGTATAGGCCTCTCCAGTGGCGTAGCGTGAGTGCCGGCCGCCCGGGGCGGATGACAATTTCTCCGCCCTCTTATTTATATAGGTATGTATTTCAATTTAATGTATACAATACATTATTTGTAGATAACTTTTCGGCAAGAACAGTCATCATTATTTTGCATACAGGTTAGATTTTCAAATTCAAATTCAAATTCAAATACTTTTATTTCAGACATTATAACGAGTCCATAGTTTGTTAGTATAAAAGAAAAGAAAATGACTTACAAACTAATGTTAGTAGGTATGACAAGATTAGAACTAAAAATCAATACGTCATGTACTTACGAGGCATGTCGTGAGGAACCATAGTCCGCACGAGATGCCTCAGCACAGGAGCTTGTTGGGTCATCAGCCACTACTTTCATTCATACTACTTTCACATATATCCTACTATCCTACTACTATTATAAAGGCGAAAGTTTGTAAGTATGGATGTATGTATGGATGTTTGTTACTCTTTCACGCAAAAACGGCTGAACGGATTTACATGAAATTTGGAATGAAGGTTGTTCATGGTCTGGATTAACACATAGGCTACTTTTTATCCCGGAAAACGCGGGTGAAGCCGCGGGGCGCAGCTAGTATATATATATATAGATATATAGATTATATATATATATATATAGATTAGGGATAGGGCGCAGCTAGTATATATATATATAGATTATATATATATATATATATATATATATACAAGGTGTCCGAGGTAGGCCCAACAATATTTAGAGGTACTTATCTACATCATGTTTGGAGTCGTTGACGTAAATGTTAGCAATGCAAACGAATTTTTTTTTTTCCATACAAAATTAAAAAATATTTTATTTGTGTTTTTTTTGGCAACCCTAACTACACATGGTACAATAAACGCGGGCCGCTGTCTTTGAGAGTGCCGCGCGCTGCGCGCGCATGAATTCCCCGCGCGCCCGCGTCTCGCTCGCCGCCGCATCGCCACCCCCGCGCGCCGATTACCCCTTCCCCTCACCTGCACGTGCCACTCCTGGCGCTAGCGCAACTAATCTACTTTCGAACGTCACCCTAACCTACTCTGTGGCCTAAATTAGCATCTGCCTAGCCCTAACTGTGTAACCTATTCGTACCTATGAACCTCATTATGATGGGAAAATGATTTATCCAAAATGTAACTTATGTTTCATGTTATGATTCTAACCTGGATAGATTAATGTCAAATTCTAATTTTACTCTCCTATCGTTATCGTATACCCTAATAATATCTAGGTACCTACATTGCTTATCATAGGATAGGTTGTGAGAATAATTAAAAACACCAGTACTTCAATTAATTATGTTTAATATTACATACATGATTGGTTTATTATTCACAACAATTTTAACAAAATAGTTAGAGTACTTACGACAGACGTCATACGTTTCACTTTTTTTAAACCACTAGGTTTCACTGATTAAGTATTTCACTTTTGCTTTAATTTAATTTAAAGGAAAGGCTCAAAGTGCTGGCCTCCCTTCTCGATGCAGAGCCGAGCTCGACGAGAAATCGAGCCCATCACGTTTTTCAACATGTGTGGGGTTACATTGCTGAAAGCCTCTGTGATACGCGGTATCATTTCTTCTCGTGTGCTGCACGGCTTCGAATACACAATATTTTTGATGTAGCCCCACAAAAAGAAATCCAAGGGCGTCAGGTCCGGCGAGCGCGGAGGCCACTGTCTCGGCGCATCTTGGCCGCGGCCGATCCAGCGGCCGGGAAACCGAGCATGTAGGTTTTGGCGAACGCGTCGAGCAAAATGCGCTGGCGCTCCGTCGTGTTGGTACCACATGTCCCGCTCCACAGCCAACGGCAAGTTTTCCATTTGGTCCTCCAGCTCACCTTGTAGCAGCTCCAAGTAGCCTGCGGCATTCAAGGTGACAGGCAAGAAGATAGGGCCGATTAATCGGTCTCCGATTATGCCCGCCCAGACATTAATCCGCCACTTATGTTGGAAACAGCTCTCGGTAGACGCATGCGGATTTACATGTGCCCATACGTGCTCATTATGTATGTTGGAGAGTCCACTTCTGGTGAAAGTCGCTTCGTCAGTCCACAACACTTTCTCGACGAAGGCAGAATCCACAGCTACTTTTTCTTCTATCCACTCGCAAAAATCCACTCTTGCACTGTGGTCTGATTGCAGCAGTTCTTGTGTTCGACGGAAGTGATATGGATGCTGGCCGTCTTCATGCAGAGTCCTCCAAACTATTCTGTGATCGACGCGCAGCCGCGCGCCCGCTCGACGCGTGCTAGTACGCGGGTCTTCGGCAAAATGCTGCAGGATTTGTGTTTCCAGGTTTGCACTGATGTTTGTGCCGGGTCTTTCGGTTGCTGCTCCATGAAAACTTCCGGTACTGTGCAGACGTAAGCAGAGTCCACGGAAGCACGAGTATGAAGGCAGACGTCTTTGTTCCGGAAGCGGCCTGTCGTCGACGAACCGTTGACGGTACAGCTCACGCGCCCCGTTGCAACTCCCGTTCGCAGCTCCGACGCAAAGTATCATGTCGTAATACTCTGCGTTTGAATAAGACATCGTGATTTGGATAAAAAAATCGAAATGATAATTCGTGACAATACACGACCTCGAAGTTCGAATGATGAAAGCCGAGTGGCGATTTTCAAAAACAGAAAGCGACACTGCGGCTTAGTCAAAGCGAATGCATTTAGGGTTCCATTTTTATTCTTAAAACAATTTCACCATGTACACTCAATACGTTTTCAGTTATGGTATAACATCATTATTATTTAGGTACAACATCATTTTTATTGTTTTGCAATTGATTGTGTTGTTGAGTTGCAGTTTACACTAGAGCACGGTTTTTTTTAAGATTACATTTTTATCAAGTTAACTCAAGCATTTGTTTTATTTAAAAATTCATTATGCTCTTGACTCTCAACTCTCAATCTCAACTCACCTGATGTCACGTGTTACAGTGTATCACGCTTTGTTTTTTGAATAGCCTTTGTGAGATAGTAAAAAAATAAAAAAATAAAAACATTTTGTACAGTTTTCATCGAAGGATATTTTGAAAAATAAAAGTTTGTATTTTTGAAATAATGACATCCCGTAGGATATTTTTATTACCATTCATTTAATCTTCGACAGCCAAACTAAGGAAAATAAAAATAAAAACTATCAACAAAAATAATTATGACGGAACCCGAAACAACAAAGTTAACTAATTTAGCTAAAAATGGGCGAACAACGGCCGGCCGTGCACGATTGGCTGCGGCTGTCTTTGAATAACAGCGCGGTGATATTATTGGCTAGCGGCATTGTTCTGAGAATCGGCTTAGCGCGCTATTGGCGATCGGCAAGCGTTAGAGTTTCTTTGTCGGCTAGGACCGAAGCCGACGATTCCGCAAAGACTAACACAAACACAGATGTGTAACTCAATCTTTTTAGTTTATTCAAAGTTTTGCAAAATTGAAAATAAAATAAAATTGTTCGTTTCCAAGTACTACTTCGATCATTTACAATGATTAGAATCTTGTTTGTGAACCGAGCTCAGCTGACTTTATTTGTTATCTTGCCATGTAATGCGCTTTATTTGATAAAAATAGGGCACAATTAGAATTTATTTCTGAATAAAAATTGCCCGAAATTAATCGCATAAAGCAATACGCTAATTGCCATATTTTACAGAGAAATTCAAATAATAGGGTTCGAAATAATGAAGGTAGGTCGATTTTGAAGTATAATTTCTAATTCCTGTAATGAATTGAAAAAAACCTAATTTATGTAGTTGGTTAAATTTTGTTAAGAATTGAAATAGGCATTCTGTAAAAACATAACCTTCTGTACACTAATTAGTCTTTGACAGTCGTGGTCGTAGGTCGGTTATTCACCTTTTTAGGGTTGTACCTGTCCAAATTAATGCCAAAGTTTGATCTTCAATAACTCGTAAAATAAAAGATTAAGGAGTAAAAGACCTCTGGGGAGGGCTTCTAGATAGATATACGTAAGTATGTGCTGTTTGAATATTGTTGGGCCTCCATCGGACACATTGTATAGATTTAGATAGATATTTTTCTTTTACATTCTTTTATTACTTTCATTTTAAGTAAAAAAAATTATCTAAGTTTTACAATAATAGCATAAGATCCCGATTAATCAAAGTATACAACGACCTACACCGAGATGTTTATTTGATGAAACCTATTTTATATTCAATTTAATATGTCAATAAATATATAACTTAGGGGTTGCCTAACAAATTACAGTCCAGGATATGATTAAATAATTATAAAAAAAAAATCTATAAACATTTCACCGGTTTGATTATTAGACAAATTCTATACCTACCTACCAATCGACAGTATGAAACCCTTAGTGCTTGTCCACGTTGGAAGGCGCGGGCGCGGGCGCGGGCGCGGAGAAGTGGCGAACTCGTGTTCACATTGGCCGCCAGGCGTTTGCGCGAGTTGACGTTTCAAACTGGTTGAACTTACTTGGCGTCGCGAGTGAATCGCGCGCTCCGCCGCTAGTTCGACGTGAACACACACAAACGTCTCACTCGTTTGATATAGCCGCGCGCGCCGCGCGCGCGAATCGCTAGCTGGCCCGCTACTTTCGCCGCACCTGCGTTTTGTACGTGAACACTTGCATAGTATGCTGTATGTTTGATATTTCGTGACCGCGCCCGCGCCCGCGCCCGCGAGTCAACGTGTTCAAGCACATAGAATACTTACGCAAAGTTTAGGTTGCCTATTCTTTTCCGGTCACAACTCTCGGGATCCCTCATTGCCTGGTATAAACAGGTAAATCGATACCTGTAAGCATTATGCACCGGTCTGATTAATGAAATAAAATAAAATTAAAGATTATATTTCATTATGAACACGATGGTATAGAGTTCCGGAATTCGGGACTGATTTTTCGCAGGCAACCCTATATCACCGTGTTCTTAATGAAATAATCTTTAATTTCATTTAATTTTAATTCAATATCAGACCGGTGCATAATGCTAACAGGTATCGATTTACCTGTTTATACCTGGCAACCCGAGAGTTGTGACCGTAAAGAACAGGCAACATAACGTTTGCACATTCTAGGGCTTCATACTTTCGATTGGAAATGTTTAATTTTTTTTTTAATTATGCTGTTTAATATGTTTTTTAAAATAATATACTCAAGTTTTTCAAGTGTAGTAAAAGAAAACTACTCAAACGTTTAAACTTAGTAAAAGTTTGTATTTCTTGCCAAGAAATACAAATCAAACAGTCGCTACAAAATGTCATTCAAAGAAAAGAGATCACCGAATTCGTCACAGCACAAGTAATGAAAAGTTCCGTGCTCTTTTCAATCGGTCCCAATTTGTAATTGCGATAAAAATATGAAATGGTTTAAATATTTTTATTATTTATAGTGAAATTTTGCCGCCCCCTAAATAGTGCCGCCCGGGGTGGGCCGCCCCCCCCCCCCCCGCCCCCACTACGCTACGCCACTGGGCCTCTCTCACATTGCCATCTGCCTCGGTCCTTTTTTTTTTTTGTTTACCCAGTGAAAATCCTTTATGGATACCACGCCCGCCTTGGGGGAGGCAAGGTGGTTATGTGGGAGTCTCCGCCCTAGTGGCGGCATACCCACTAAAACCACTGGGGAATTCATCGTCCGCCTGGTAGGGCAAGGTGGTGTCGCGTTAGCATTGACCACCTTGCCCCGGCGACGGGCCCGATTAGGGCCCCCTGCACCCATGGCGGGGTGACCCTGTTCCCCAGGATCACCCCCCAGACAGTGTGGGGTCGTGCAGGCCGGGAGAGTCCCCCGACTCTACCGGCAACCCCACTGCCGAGGAGCAAGGAGACGGGCGAACCGCCCTCTCGCTCCCCAGCCCCGCTCGCTCGCACGTGGTGGGCAGTGTGGTTAGCACCACCCACCCCGCTTTAAGCCCACGTTCCTTTCACACCCGGCCGCAAACCTCACGCGGCGAGGTGCAAAAGGAACCCTCCTCTTTCCCTTGCACTCCCAACCGCGACCCACACGCGGCGAGGAGCACAAAGAAAACCCTCCTGGTGGCACCGCTGTCACCGCCCGAGCGTGGAGCGCCGTTTCCTCCAGCGTCCACCACACTCGTCACCGGTGGCAGCAATGCCACCGTCCAAGTGTGGAGCGCCGCATCCCCCGGCGTCCACCACACTCAGACCCTCCTCCTTTCCTTGCACTCCCGACCGCGACCCACACGCGGCGAGGAGCACAAGGAAAACCCCCCTGGTGGTCCGAGCCATCGCTCAGACCCCGGCTCATCCGCTGTGCCCTCTGCTAATCAGCCCTCTGCTGCCAGAGGGACACGCGGAAGGCCCCACCTCGGGTTCCTCTTCGTTTCACCGGGCTCAGTGCCACGGCTACTTATCCCCCCGCCACGGAAAGGCGGGAACCCATTCGGGGGGGGATCTGCCTCGGTCCTGCGCCAATCGGATCCAATAATGCTTGGAATAATGTATTTACATTTCAATCAGTGTGCATTGCACCCTTTGCCCCCCACCTATCTTTTTAGCTACATGGAATACACCCTTTTATTTTTATGTAGTCACGTTTTAATTCACTTACCTCCGAAAGTAAAAGCATTGTCAATCTTCATTTTCAACATTTTTAGTTTTCTGAGACTAGGCAAAAATGAGAAATACATTAAAAAATATTGATAAATTAAACATTACATAAATTTTGTTGAATAAAGTGTGTTGTGTTTTTGACTCAAGAAAAATAAAATTTCCGATTTGGATGCAAAAAACATTTACCAATGCAAAAAAAAACGTAAAACTAAAGTTACCATAGAGTATATTACGATTCAAACTTTAAGGCGGGTGTGAAGTGCACTGCAAGTGGGACTTTGCGCATGTACATTCAGGTTGAAAATTGTTAGGAGTATATTCATACCATATAATATATGCATGGAATATATTATATGCAGGAGTGATGTTAACTTACTTTACATGAAGTAAATTAGTTACAGCGTTACTTTAAATATTTAGTTATTAAAATTAAAAAATGTATCGTTAATAAATGTATCGTCCGCGAGGCATTATTGTAATAAAATCGTGAAACTCGTCTTAAAAACAATCTTAACAAACAACTACAACAATTAACAAATATCTGATCTAAACTATAAACCAACAAAAATTTCAACGAATAACTAGCAACGAAAACAAACAACAATAACAATAATTATCTCCACTGTACTTTAGCATAAGCGCGTTAATGTGTGCAGCGTACCGACACAACACTCACACTAGCATACAACGGCGGTGGGAGGACGCGGGATGCAGAGGGCTAGGGGGCGGGTGTGCTCCGGCGTCTTGCCTCTCTGACGGCCCGCGCACACCTATTTTTTGCTACTGCGCAGCGTCTTGCGCCTAACTTCACAGCCGCCATAAAGTTTGAATCGGTCTATAGTACTGTAAGTTATTGTGTGGAGAGTGTGGTGTTAGGTGGTGTTCCTCTAAACTTATTTTATTATACTCTTTGGTGTGGTGTGATGAGCTAAGTATGACATGACATTTAAAGAAAAGTTCAACGAATAAGTTTCTGCTTTTTGCAAACAAACAAAACGCGCAGAAAAAAAGAAAGAACATAGATGAATAAAAAAAATTAATTAATAGTTTAATAAAACTAAAAAAAAAAAGCGTGAGAAGAAGGATTATCATTTCGATAAGCACCCACGCTATTTTTACAATTAAAATTTTTTTTCTTAGTTACACTATTATTAATTTATATTTATAAAAAAAAAATACATCCAAAATTAAAATTTATTTTCTATTTTTAAGCTATTGCATAGGTTCTATCGCGGGCCTTGAGCGTGGAATGCAGAAATTCCGTAACGAAAATAAAACCTGACACCCCCACCGAAGTCGGATTATATCGAACCGCCCCAACATCACATTTGTATCAAAACCGCGGAAGGGGAGGTGCGGGCCGTATTCGGGGAGGTAAGGTACTTGGTCATTATTATCCAACATTTTCAAAATACTTATATAAACATTTATTATTTGTGATAGCAAAATATCAATCATTCAAAACAGGCGGGCAGAAGAAAGGAACTGAAGTTGCCAGATGTTTTCGGTAATAAACCATTTGCTTACTAAAAACCGTAAAAATGTAAATGTGGAAAAAATGAAAATTAGAACTGGCAGCCCTTTACGCGTAAATAAATCGAGTCCCTATATCATAGACAAAACGTTAGTATACAGGGTTATAAGGAAAGAATATGCTAAGCCGCATATGGCTCATAGTAGGAAAAGGTCTAATAGTAGGAAAATGACTACTAGTGTACTAATCTACTCATAATTATGAACAGCGTTTATTAAAAGACCAATCATGCAATCGCGTAAATAATGTACCTAATCTAGTAGGTAGGTGGTAGGTGGTTGGTTTTTTCAACCGTGTTTGGCACTTGCTATCTTGCTCTGTTTTACAAAGTAGCAATTAGTGTTCCATCTGTTTAATCTGAGCATATTACATAAAGATGGAGCCATAGCGTAACCGCATATGCTCAGATTCAACAGATTAAAGATGGAACCATAATTGCTACTTTGTAAAGAAGAGCAAGATGGCAAGTTTCAAACACGATTGAAGAAGAGAGACAGACATTTCATTTTTTTCCCCGTAGCTGTAAGCGTGCCAAGGTGGGCAAACCACAGATTAAGATTAGTAGTTACTGCGTGAGCCTTCTACGATTTGGTATCTGTCTCTCTCATTTAACAGTGTTTGGCACTTGCCGTCGTGCTCTTTTTTGTGAAGTCGTAATTATGGTTCCATCTCTTTAATCTGAGGTTCAGGCAGTTTTAAGCGACCAATTTTGCACAACCCGATTTTTCGAAGCCATGTTCTCGAAACACGGGCTGTACAAAACTACCCATATAAAACGGGCTGTGTAATAATCGTGGTTGTACATTATCGCCTCCCAATAAATCAAAACATTTAATCAAAACTCTATAACCTAAAAGTGAGGTTAGACATTTTAAGGTTAGGTCAACAACAACAAAACTAACAAGTTCTTTTTATCACTTTATTATAAAATGCGTGTTGGCGATAATAGTTTGTCCCGAGGAAATGGGAACGGAAACGAACGAGGCGGACATAGTAGTAGAGGTTTTGGAAAAAAGAAAGTACGGGCTCCGAAAATACGGGCTTTTGGACACCGCTACAATTCTGATATTAAGTGGCACAGCAGGAGTCCTAGGTCTAACAAAGAATCGCCAGGGGATAGGCTCTCAGAGAATCAGATTGGCGTTGAACTATACATGAGTGAGCATTCAGGGTTCGATGGAATCATCAAATCAAGGCAAGTACCGATCAGTTCTGTAAATTCAATACTTTGCATAATTATGATATAATTATGATGTTTCAGATAATTTTGATCATGAACTTATTTTGTAGAAGTCTGCGTAACTATTACAGAGTGGGTGTAAACAGAAATCAGTACCTAATACTATTCATTGATAAATTATCATAAATATTAAATATTGTATGTCCAATGGCTGTGAAGTAAACAGTATGCTTGTACAGGCCGACTGGACAACTCTGTTTGATCCTTGCTAATAGACTAGGCTTAAGAAGGCCCTTCTCAGTTTTGGCTAAAATTGCTTTTGACCTGCATACTGCATTACATTTTTCAGTTTATAATGACACTTATTCCGTTAATACCAACCTATAATAGGTTTTAACCCCTCGGTCTAGTCAGGGTATAAGCTTTCACTATTCAAGTATAGCAGCATTTCATATGCAGCAGACCGGAAAAAAAAGTGAGGTTTTGGAGTCTGTTCTTCTTTGGGTTAATTATACCTTTACTAGTTATGAAAGTGAATACGTAATATTTTTTTCTATGATGTTTTTTTTTCAAGTCATGGACGGGCCTTTGAAAAATAATGATAATTTAAATTCTAATGTTTAGGATGTCTATTTTCGAATAGAATAAAAATACAAAAATGTATATTACTTAGCAGTTTCGATGGACTTTTTTAATCCTTTCATAATAAAATAATCTTATTTTAAAAAATAAATATGTGTTCAGTGTTCAGTGAAAATTACAAAACAAAACTTAGACCATTTTTTCGTAATTCTCAAATAATTATAGCCCACTGTATAATAATTATGTGAAATACACTTGATGTTTCATAATGGGATCTTCATTAGTTAGGGAGATACGTAAACAAATGTAGGTACATGCATGTCGCACTAAATGTGGTGTTACATACTGGTTTATGTCTACTGGTTGGCGATAACCTGAAGTGGTGCCTTTTGTGTCTGGAGTACAGTTGTAAAACAACTGTTTAAATCGGTTTAAATGATAAAAATTCGTTTTAAACCTGAAAACAACCATTTTAACACTTTGGCTGCGGGAAACACATACCCTGTGTTTTCCTTTGCGCGACGCGAGTGCGGCTGCACACGCCAGGCGAGTAAAAACAAGGCGTTTGACTATTAGCCGCGCCTGGGGCTAGCACATGTGATTCCTAGCCACATGTTTATGTTTAAAAAATGGTTTTAGTTTGAATTTTGAAGTTTTCATTTCCGGTTTTGATACATTTTTTTTTTAAATAGATAATTTTATTAAAACAGGAAAAGAAAAAGTCCACCGAAATTGCTAATATACATATATTTGTATTTTTATTGTATTCTAAAATTGATATCCAAAACATTAGAATTTAAAACATATCATTATTTTTTAAAGGTCCATAACTTGAAAAATAAACATCACATAAAATAAATATTACGTATTCAATTTCATATCTACTAGAGGTATAATTAACCCAAATGAGAACAAACAGAACCTCACTTTTTTCCTGTCTGCTTCATATGAGATGCCTTTATAATAAAATTATAAATTATTACTATATTTGAATTAAGTAAGTGCTATTTCACATGTATTATAGATATTCAGACTTCCAAGTATCAGAGATTAATCTCCAAGGCGAAGTGGCTGAACTCACCACCGTAATTCCACCGGACCCGCCGGTCGAAGATCCAGCTGAAGAAGATGACGAGCTGCTGCTATCCAAGTATGACGTGAACATACTGCCCATGGACATGTGGGACCAGATCAATAAAGTGTCCATCGGGACAGGTGATGAGTGTGCTGAGGTCAGTTTTGTCATGTTATTATTCCGTTATCGATATGCACCTAAACCATCTTACTCACATCACTATGTGGCTCCATAAGACCCACAAGTGCGAGCGAGATAGACATTGAGAAATGATTTATGGCCGCACGATTCAGTTGGTAACATGGTGACTATAGCTACAAATTCAATGCAATTCTCATTGTCTCATTTTTTATTTTAATCTCTTATTACATTGTACTGTAAACTATTAACAAACTGACAGGCTTCTTGTACATTTTTCAGATCGATGTGACAAAGTCATCAAAAGAAGAGCGCACTAAGATACACGTAGCTGTGCAGAAAGCATTTGGAGAAGTCATTGTAGGAAGCACTGTTAACACTGACAATAAGAAATTTGTGCGCTTCCAGAAATTTAAGAAAGGAGGTACCTATCCATATTAAAAAAAAAACTATAATATTTTGTAGCATAGCTCTTAACTGATGATGTGATAATACCATGAAAAGTAATAAAACTAAGTTTATACAGTAAAAGTTAGACCTGGTATACAGGGTTATTCATAAAGGGTATGTTAAGCCGAAAATTGGTCATAGTACTCATCATTATGAACTACTTTTACTATGGGGCTAAACCGATATTCGCGAAAAAAAATCAGCTGTTCCATACATTTTGTCGAGTGTCATTGACATTTTTCTATGCAAAAGCTGATTTTTTTTCGCGAATTTCGATTTGATCCCATAGTAAAAGTTGTTCATAATGATGAGTACTATGAGCTCTTTTCGGCTTAGCATACCCTTTATGAATAACCCTGTATTTACTAGGCTGACTAGAAGACTAAAAGTCGCCTGATATGGCTGGGCTTAAAAAACATAATTTAATAAACTACTTGCTACTTAACTTTCATGAGGATCAGATTATAATTTTTCAACCATAATGGATTTGTCACACTGGATGCGTTCTGCGGCCTGCGGTCAGGTCAAAGCGAACGCAGCCTAGCACTTTGCCTTTGAGCTTTCACTTTGACCTGACCGCAGGCCGCTGAACGCATCCAGTGTGCCAAATCCTTAAAGGTTGAAAAATTATAATCGAATAAAATACACATACAAATATCTACACAAACTTATCTAGGACCAATTTGTAAATTGTATGAATTGTGTAAAAGCTTGTAATTTCTAGAAAGCACCAAATAGAAGTTTATTTTAGCTTCCTCAAATCAAATTAACCCAATTCATTGCAGTGCGAATCGACAACCGTGTGAAGTGGATATGGCCGGGAGAGTTTGTACATTTCTTAGTGCATAAGGAGAACTGTGACACGATGGAGGCAACCGTCAAGATCGCTGAGAAGCTGAAAAGCCAGTGAGTATCTTATATCGCCTCACCCTCCTCCAGTGAGGAGGTGGGTGAGGCGATTATCTCTTAGCTATTGAAGGAGTAGTGGTTCATGATCTTTGAAAGAGATAATTTCTTCATACAATACATACAACATAGGTTTTATCTCTCATCCTGATCTATGTATTCTATGACATGTATTTGTATACACTTTAGATAATAATTGATTCATAGTCTCATATGTTATCCTACTACATACCCCGGGCTTATTAATGTAAATAAGTTTTATTTTTCTACCAAAGGCACAAGTGTTGTCATGCTATGTAAGTAGAACATACAGCTCGACTGATGGAGCATGTTCGCCTAGAAGACAACGATTCACTTTAGAATAGAAGACACCCATATTATAACCATCAGGGAACACCCACTCAAAGCGTGTGGAGTCAAAGCGTTTCGTTCGGGTTTCAGCATCAAACCGTCGATGATCGGGTACGCGGGCACGAAGGACCGCCGAGCCAAGACCACGCAGTGGTTCAGCGTGCGGCGCACGGACCCGCGCAGGATCGCCGCCGCGTGCCGCAACATCCGCGAGCTCACGGTGGGCAACTACAGCTTCCACGACCACATGCTGAAGCTCGGCATGCTCAAGGGGAACAAGTGAGTTGCGATACTTTCTATTTGTACGTATCGATCGATCATTACGGTGATTGTATTAATTTACAATGTACCAAAACGGAAATTGGCGGGGGTTGGTAATTTATGACCTCACCACGTATCGCCAAAAAATATGATGCCTGAAAAGTCGGTTTCCGGACGATAGTTTAACGTGACAACGTCATAACAAAACATTAATCAAATGATTGCATACTAACCAACAATGACAACGTTACAATGAGCGTAACGGGACACTTTTTCGTGCGTGCACCCGGCGTTCACCGATTTATTAGACGTTGTCCCTTCAAAACATCACGTGATTAATGGCCACCTCTTAGACGTATCACCCGTACGAGCCCGTGTCCCCAGATTCCGCATCGCGCTCCGCAACGTGACGGCGGACGAGCGCACGGTGTCGGCGGTGTGCGCGCGGCTGCGCTCGGACGGCTTCCTCAACTACTACGGGCTGCAGCGGTTCGGCGCGCGGGTCGACGTGCCCACGTACGTGGTGGGGCGCCACCTGCTGCGCGGGGAGATGCACGAGGTGCGCCGCCGCCGAGCCTGCCCTGTACAGGGTTTTAAGGAAAAAATATACCGAGCCGGAAACGGCTCATAGTACTCATCACGATGAACATCTTTTACTAAGGGACCGACCCGGTGTCATAGACATTTTTACACATTGACACATTCGCTCATTCTCTGCTAGTATGTTATGTAGGTTTCTTCATTACGGCACCTGTTCCAAACGCTTAATAAATCTATCAGCTCTTTATCACCGGTTCCGAGTGTACCTTAATTATAGCAGCCCCCGCTCATCCTCCGCGCGCGCGCGCCCCGCAGGCCGTGCAGAGCATCCTGGCCCCCCGCGAGGGCCCCCTGCAGGCCCCGCTGGCCGCGTACCGCGCGCGGGGCCCGCCGGCCGCCGTGACTGCGCTGCCGCGCTACATGCTGTCCGGCACCGAGGCCAAGCTGCTGCTCGCGCTCGCGGAGAAACCGAACGACATGTACTATGCGCTGAAGACGGTGAGGCGACTAAACTTTTAGTCATTTATTAGCTGCCACCCGGCGGTTTCAACCGCTGTGGCTTTTTTTAAAATTCTTTTTTTACTTTTCAACTTTCTCTGGATTTATACGAATATTTCAAGCCAAACGAACAGCGATTCATTTTTATATGTAAGATTTGATGGTAGGCAAGCAGCGAAAGCTGATATGCCTAAATCTCGCAGTGTTTTTTATTCATTTTGTCAGTCAGCTCAGTTTTCTCTTTTTTAGTCCAATTCAAATATTTATTTTCAAAATATGACCACGGAGTTAGCATAAACAGATGAGAAAATCAAATTAACAATAAAAAGTTAAATGAAAAAAAATGGCAAATAAAAAAAAAAAGGTAAAAGTACAATTTAAAAATAATACATTTTCGTTTTTGGTCCCGGAAAATGCGAGTGAATCTGCGGGGCGTAACTAGCTCATAATATTAGTGGGATTGAAATGTGAAACTGACTCTGTGTCAGTACTGTGATCTTTTTGGACAAAAACGCAATTAAATTGTCAGTGGCGGATTTGTCAGCAGGCCGAGTAGGCTAGAGCCTATGGCGGCAAATACAGTTCCATTTTTAAAATGAAGAAATTATTGAAGAATTATGAAGATAAACATAAATTATGAAGAAAGTATTTGTACCCAGGTCCCGCGCAACACGCGGCTGCTGTACCTGCACGCGTACCAGTCGCTGGTGTGGAACCGCGCCGTGTCGGAGCGCGGCCGGCGCCTCGGGCTGCGGCCCGCGCCCGGGGACCTCGTGCCGCTGCGCCCCGGGGAGCTGCGCGGTGAGACTCCACGCCTGCCTCCTGGCGGAGCACGCGGCCGCGGCTGCGGCTGCGGCTGCGGCTGCTGTCCAACTCGCTATTCCATAAATCGAAACGCTATAGAAAAGTATTACAAGTAAAGAACTGCACGACCTAATCTTGCCATCTCCATTCTACAATAACAGCGCCAGGCGTACAACAAAGAGACCTCTCACGGCGGATATTCCGTTTATTTTGTGTGTGTGATTGTTTGTTACCGTTATTTCCGTAACTACCATTATAATTGTGATGAAATTTGGAATGTAGTTTATGTTCTGGATTAAAACAGGCTACTTTTCATTATTACCATACTAAGATACTAATACACACTAATATAGGTAGTATAAATGCGAAAATGTATCTAAATGTTTGTTACTTACTACTATCTCAGACTGGAATAGCTGGACGGAATTGGATGAAATTTGCAACTGATATAGCTTAAATCCTGAATGACCGCACAATTTTCACTATTGTTGAAGCACCCCCAGTCCCTCTTTTTTTTTTTTTTTTTTTTTTTTTTTTGTTTACCCAGTGGAAATCCTTTATGGATACCACGCCCGCCCCGGGGGAGGCAGGGTGGTTATGTGGGAGTCTCCGCCCTGCGGCGGCATACCCACTAAAACCACTGGGGTGTTCGGCATCCGCCTGAGATGGGGCAAGGTGGGGTCGCGTTAGCAATCGCCACCTTGCCCCGGCGACGGGCCCGATTAGGGCCCCCTGCACCCATGGCGGGGTGACCCTGTTCCCCAGGATCACCCCCCAGACAGTGTGGGGTCGTGCAGGCCGGGAGAGTCCCCCGACCCTACCGGCAACCCCACTGCCGAGGAGCAAGGAGACGGGCGAACCGCCCTCTCGCTCCCCAGCCCCGCTCGCTCGCACGTGGTGGGCAGTGTGGTTAGCACCACCCACCCCGCCTTAAGCCCACGTTCCTTTCACACCCGGCCGCAAACCTCACGCGGCGGGGTGCAAAAGGAACCCTCCTCTTTCCCTTGCACTCCCGACCGCGACCCACACGCGGCGAGGAGCACAAGGAAAACCCTCCTGGTGGCACCGCTGTCACCGCCCGAGCGTGGAGCGCCGTTTCCTCCAGCGTCTACCACACTCGTCACCGGTGGCAGCAATGCCACCGTCCAAGTGTGGAGCGCCGCATCCCCCGGCGTCCACCACACTCAGACCCTCCTCCTTTCCTTGCACTCCCGACCGCGACCCACACGCGGCGAGGAGCACAAGATAAACCCCCCTGGTGGTCCGAGCCATCGCTCAGACCCCGGCTCATCCGCTGTGCCCTCTGCTATCAGCCCTCTGCTGCCAGAGGGACACGCGGAAGGCCCCACCTCGGGTTCCTCTTCGTTTCACCGGGCAAGGCGGCCCGGCTACTTATCCCCCCCGCCACGGAAAGGCGGGAACCCATTCGGGGGGGACCCCCAGTCCCTCTAACCCTACTACGTCTAATAGTATCCAAGATATTGGATATTCAAATTTTGTTTCTATTTTTCAGAGGAGAACGAAGAAGAATCCGACGACGAAGATCCCGCGGAAACCCCCGAAAAACCAACTGAAACCCCCGAAATACCAACTGAAACCCCCGAACAAAAAACTGAAACCCCCGAAACAAAAATTGAAACCCCCGAAACAAAAGTTGAAACCCCCGAGAAAAAAATTGAAACCCCCGTAAAAAAAATTGAAACCCCCGAAATACCAACTGAAACCCCCGAACAAAAAATTGAAACCCCGGAAAAAAAAATCGTAACCCCCGAAAAAAAAATTGAAACCCCCGAAACAAAAATTGAAACCCCCGAAACAAAAATTGAATCCCCCGAAAAAAAAATTGAAACAACCGAAAAAAAAATCGAAACCCTCGAACAAATAACTGAAACCCCTATAAAAACCAAACCAACACCAACACAGAAAAAAAATAAGCCAAAAGAAAAAGTACCCGTCAAAATCTTGACCCAAGAAGACGTGGACAGCAATAGCTACACGATTTTCGACATTATAATGCCGCTTCCAGGGTATTTTATTGAATACCCGCCCAATATGAAGGATTATTATGAAAAGCTACTGGCTGAAGATGGCTTGAAGCTGGATTTGATGCACAAGAACAAGTGAGTGAGATTTTCCATGACACCTTTGTTATTTGTTTATTTGTCATGGGTATTTATAACGAGTACAGTGGCGAGACAGTGACTCGGCCTCGGCCGACTACTCGGTTTGTATAAACAGTTTGACCATGATTTGTTTGCTCAGCCGAGTATGCCCATTTAGGGCGTCCGTTGCGTTAAGCGGGAGCACGGCGCGGGTCTCCGTCGCGGGGACCCGCGCCGTGCTCCGTCGCGGACAAATTTAACCCGTCGGGGACGCCCGCGACGGACTCCCGCCTCTCGCAGCGCCGCCAGTACAATTTCGATCGCGCGGGTGTACAGTCGATATCATGGATTATTTGTTGATATACTACTTAGCCAAAAGACGACGTAGACAAGAGCGACAGCCAATCAGCCCATATGTCACGTCTAGATTGTTGTGTGGAGAATTTATAACCAAGTTTACGTTATTAAGAGAAGATGAGAAGAAATTTAATAGGTAATTACTTTAAAATGTCAACGTCTACATTTGACGAATTATTTTGGAAACTTGAAACATATTTGAAACGTAGTTTTAGACTTCTACAATGACACGTTCCGTATCAATAATGCTCATTGCTTACAAATTATGGATCAGACTGTACGAGCACGGAACGTGCGGCACGGATAACACAACGGCGCTCACTGATTTTGCAAAAACATCTCCGCTCGCGTGCTCCGTCGCGCGGACACCCGCCGCGCCGCCCGCTGCACGCAGCGCTGATCTAGAATTACAAGAAACAGCACGCCGCGCGGGCGCCCGCGCCGTGAACCCGCGCGGACGCAGCGGACGCCCTTACTGACTCGCCATTATACTTACTGACTCGCCATTATACTCTTTACGTGTAATCAACCCATTAAAACAATTGTGGTTTGTTCCACCAGCTGAACGTCTTAGTTCGTAGAGAATTTGACTAGATGGCGCTATTTTTAACTAGTCTTTCAAGTTTCATTTCTTTAAATAGTCTATGCTATGCATCGCTACGTATTTTACGCCAGAATGTATGTTAGATCTAATTTTAGCTAGCTATATAGTTTACCATTTATAGTTACTACTACAACTGTCTGTATGTTTTTCAAAAAAAAAAATGTAACAATATTCACCAAATCCTACGACGAAAGGTTTTTATTGACGTGACAACGTCTAATAAATCGATGAACGCCGAGTGCACGCACGAAAAAGTGTCCCGTTACGTGTCCAGTTACGCTTATTGTGACGTCACGATCGGAGCTAGAAGAGTTTGTAATCATTTCATCAATGTTTTGTTATGACGTTGTCACGTTAGACTGTCGTCCGTAAACAGACTACAGACAACCAATTTTTTAACGTTAGAATGTAAGCTAAGTCTACTGTCGACGCCCCCCCCCGCAGGAGCTACAGCCTGTCGGGCGCGTACCGCCACGTGGCGGTCCGGCCGCGCGACGTGTCGTGGCGCGTGGTGCGGTACTCGGACCCGCTCGCCGACCTCATCCTCAGCGACGCCGACCGCGTCGAGCGCAACGAGCTGCGAGGGATCGTGCCCGGTAACATTTGTACAGGGTTATGCTAAGCCGAAAAGGGCTCGTAGTACTCATCACTATGAACGACTTTTACTATGGGACCAACTCAAAATTCGCGAAAAAAATCAGCTGTTCCATACATTTTGGCGAGTGTCATTGACATTTTTCTAAGGAGCGACTGATATTTTTCTTCGAGAATTTCGGGTTGGTCCCATGGTAAAAGTTGTTCATAATGAGTACTATGAGCCCTTTTCGGCTTAGCATACCTTTTATGAATAACCCTGTACACTAATCTAACTAAATTATAAAAGTGAAAGTTTGTGAGTATATTTGTTACTCTTTCACGCTGAAACAGCTGAAAGGATTTAAATGAAATTTGGCATAAAGGAGGTAGCTTATAACCTGGATTAATTAACACAGGCTACCTTTTATTCCGGACAATGCGGGTGAAACAGCAGGGCGCAGCTAGTATTATAAAGAGCAAAGATTTGTTTTTTTGTATGTTTTTAACGATTAAACTCAAAAATTACTGGACCGATTTAAAAAAATATTTCACCAATATAAAGCTACATTATTATCAAATAACGTAAGCCGGCGACTGACCTGTAACATTTCGTCGTAACGTAACGTTACGTTACGACGAAATGTTGCAGGTCAGTATAGCGAGCCGATCCGCTCGCTGGGAGCGCCGCGTGCACCACGCTCGCTTCGAATGCTACGTTACGGCAAAATGCTCAGGTCAGTCGCCGGCTGTACAACAAACATTTAAATCCATTCCAATAAGCCAATATTTAGTTATAATGTAGCTTTTTTACTATGGAAACTAACGTGGTTTTCACACATTTTTGTTATAATTAAACACGGGGATACTCACGTAAAAATTAAGTCGTCTACTACGACTAGTATCGGTCACATTCGGTGACCTTCATCAGGAACGAAACGAGACGCAACTGTGAGCGCGTCACGTTTGTAAACTCACCTGATGAAGGTCACCGAATGTATATAATGTAGCTGATGTATTTGAATTTTTCATTCATGTTAAGAATTCCGTCTTTTATCCGTCTAATCTAATTTTTATCTAATTCTAGACGGTAAATACCAAGCCCTCCTGCTAACCCTGTCCCTCCCCCCCTCCTGCTACGCCACCATGGCGCTACGCGAGCTGCTACGAGCCGACACGTCCTGCCAAAAACAGGCGATGCTCAACAACTACTACAAGCGGAGCGCGAGCGCGGAGCCCGAGGACGGAGAAGCTAAGAGAGCGAAAGAGACGGAGGCGGAGACGAAGACGGAGGTAGAGACGAAGATGGAGGTGGAGACGAAGACGGAGGCGGAGACGAAGATGGAGGTGGAGACGAAGATGGAGGTGGAGACGAAGACGAAGGCGGAGACGAAGATGGAGGTGGAGACGAAGACGGAGGCGGAGACGAAGACGGAGACGAAGACGGAGGTGGAGACGAAGACGGAGGTGGAGACGAAGACGGAGGCGGAGACGAAGACGGAGCCGGAGACGAAGACGGAGACGAAGATGGAGGGGGGAAAGAAATAAAAAGATTTGTAAAATCATCTTGGATTTTTATTGTTTTAAATGATAACTGTACTACAATTATTCGTAAGAAAACATAATTAGCACAGCCGAATTGTTATTTTACCCAGGAAAAATTATAAGTAGAATTTTTCCTTCGGAATTCGTTAGAGGTGTCACTGGGAGTCTACATTTCGTTTTTCGAATTCCCAGTGGTCTTGCATTTTCCGCCATCTTGATTTTAAGGGTGGTTTTTTGTTTTTTAAATAACTCGTTTATTTTCAATTTTACACGAAAAATGGTTGTAACCAAAGTTGTTTGAAATTGAATTTCCTACAATTTCTGTCCTAATAATTTTTTTCGTAGGATCGATATTTTTTCATTTAACACCCGGAAAAGAGGTGAGGCATGCATCGAAATATTTTATTAATATTTTTTTTTACAACTTACATTCCAATTTTGAATGCTCTAATGTCTCTACCATATGACCACTCTGTCGAAACAACAATTTATTTAAAAAAATTGCAAACAATGATAATGCAAGTGATAATGCGCTAATACAATTCCACCCCCTCGATCGAAAAAGATCGATCCTACGAAAAAATTGATTAGGACAGAAATTGTAGGAAATTCAATTTCAAGCAACTTTGGATACAACCATTTTTCGTGTAAAATTGAAAATAAACGAGTTATTTAAAAAACAAAAAACCACCCTTAATATCAAGATGGCGGAAAATCCAAGACCACTGGGAATTCGAAAAACGAAATATAGACTCCCAGTGACCCCCTCTAACGAATTCCGAAGGAAAAATTCTACTTATAATTTTTCCTGGGTTTGGTTCGTTTTTCGTCCAATTCCACTGTGCTAAATAACATACTTATCTGTTTAAGATATCTAGTTTTTAAATATGCCATAGTAGTTTTGAGTAATTTTGCACATTTGTATAACTAACCGTCTCTTACCTAATATAGAACAGTAGACTTGAAGCTTTCCTTCTAACTCTATCCCCCCCTCCTGCTACGTCACCAAGGCGCTACGCGAGCTGCTACGAGCTACGTCCTGCTACAACCAGGCGCAGCTTAACTAGCACACAAGCGAGGCGAGTGCGCGGACCCGGGGAGAAAGAAGCGAAGATAGCGAAAGAGTCGGAGTGAGGGGGGAGAGAAACAAAAAGATTTGGAAAATGTTCTTGACTTTTATTTATTCATCGCTTCATTACATTTGTAAGAAAAAATACTTATATATCTACTTTTAGGTAGCTACTTAGTTATGTGGAGTATTTGTCTTAAGTAATTTTGCACGTTTTTATATTACCTCTACTTATACATATAACCGTATTTTATCTAACTTTAGACAGTAAAAAAATCAAAGCCCTCCTGCTAAGGGAGACGAAATGAGAGAGGAAATAAAGAGATTTTAAAATGTTCTTGCATTTTATTTTTGTAAGTGATGTAGCACTTCATTACAATAATCCTGCAAAAACTTCTTGTCTTTTAACTTTTAGGTAGATAGGTAGTAAGTGTAGTCTGAATCTTGGGCGTTCAATTGTGAAAACAATTAGGGAAGATGGGACTCAATCGATTATCTCAAGCAAGTACTTATCTACAATTTGTCCGTTTTCCGATGTCCGATACTTTAAGGGGTTAAAATACAATTAATTTTATCGACAAATCACGGATCAATGATTTTATTTCTCCACCAATAAAAAAAATGGCATCACTTTAAAAAAAATGTTAGGGAAGCAGGTGCTTGTATTAATTTAACAATATCTACCCAAGTAGAAGACTTACAAGCACAAAAGTGGTCTCAAATGTTAGTTAAAAGTGTAGACAATAAATCTAGATTCAAATTATATTTTTTTAATTTTTCAGTATTAGTAAAAAAAGTTTGAAAAAAAAAATTAGACAACAAATTGATGTTTTTTTCAGATACATTTAAAAAAAAAAACAATGTGTTAACCAGTTTTTTTTATTTGTTTTTTAATAATACAGGCTATTTGCTATAAATGCACATTTAAATCTTAACTCTGGCTTAGATAGTTTAGGTTTCTTAACTCAGAGTTAAGATTTAAATGTGCCTTTATAGCAAACTAGCTGTTCCCTGCCACGCTTCGCTGTGGATAAAAGAAAAAAAAAATATAGCCTATGTTACTTTGGGATAATGTAGCATTCGAATGGTGAAAGAATTTTTGAAAATCGGTCCAGTAATTTTTGAGTTTATTCCACACAAACACAAACATACAAAAATACAAATCTTTCCTCTTTATAATATTAGTAGATATAGATATCCTATATTATTAAAAAAACAAATAAAAAAAACTGGTTAACACATTGGTTCTTTTTTTTAAAATCCAAGTATCTGAAAAAAACATCAATTTGTTGTCTAATTTATTTTTAACCGACTTCAAAAAAGAAGGAGGTTATCAATTCGACTATGTTTTTTTATGTTTGTTACCTCATAACTTTTGACTGGGTGAATCGATTTTGATGATTCTTTTTTTATTAGAAAGCTGACGCTTCCCATTTCGTCCCATTTCAATTTAGTCCAGTTCTGATAATGGTATCCATGAGAAAACCATATAAGTCTTAAATTTGCATTAAGTACGTGCGCGACAAATAGATGAATAACTCAATAGTCGGTCTTTTGAAGTCGGTTTTTGTTTTTTGTTTTGTAAAAATAATGTTCTTGTTTTCAAACATTTTATTATTAATACTGAAAAATTAAAAAAAATATAATTTGAATCTAGATTTATTAGAAATAGAAATAGATTTATTTTCCATAAAGATATTACATTTAATCTTAAAAACTAACTAAAACTAGCCTTATCCAAAAAAACAAGTAAAATAATACACATTAAAACAAAAACAAAAAGTAAGAGTGCTGTTGCTGGTGAGTCTTGCACCAGGCGAACCTGTATCGCAAGACCCACGACGGTTGCGTTTAAACAAGTTTGGAATTTGTGGTGCGGTAAAATAATAATACATCAGGTGAGGTTGATTTTGGATAACAAATATTTTATACATGTAACTTATATTTCTGTTTACGGTTTTTATTTATTACTGTTATTCATAATTGTGAGTTTTATTTTATTTATTTTCAATTGCCAAGTTAATTTTTTTACTAAATTATAATTATATTTGTATTTTTTTAAAGTATAAGTATAAACAGCGAGTGTGTGTTTGTGTGTGTGTGTGTGTGTGTGTGTGTGTGTGAGTCTGTCTGTACATGTATGTCTGTGTGTGTTAGATGTGAGAGAGAGAGTGTGGTGCTAGTGAGAGTATTGGATGTGATATATGAAGTGAGTATGGTTTAGTGTGTTATTGAGTGTGTGTGGAGTACCTAAAAGTGTAATTTATGTGGGATCTGTGCACGAGTGCGTGTTTACACAGGTATGCATAAGATGATTAAAGCTAGGTGACAATTTTAAGAATATTCTCTGTCTCGTCATAGGAGAGAGTGCACAAATATTTGTTTATTGTGGCTTTGCAATCCCATACTCTTTTGCCTCGAATGTCGCACTCCTTGTCTACCTTATTGTAGATATAAGGGAATCTAAAATCTGGGAAACGCTGAGCAAAAGCAGTTTTAACGTTATTGTCTACACTATTAACTAACATTTGAGACTTTTGTGTTTTAAAGTCTACTTTGTTAGATATTGTTAAATTAATACAAGCAGCTATGCTCCACCAACATTTTTTTTAAAGTGCTGCCATTTTTTTATTGATAGAGAAAAAAAATAATCCGTGATTTGTCGCTAAAATTAATTGTATTTTAACCTCTTAAAGTACCTATCGGACATCGGAAAACGGACACGTTGTATAATATCTAATGCATGTACTGTACCTATGTGTGATATAGTGTTGTAAAAACTCTAGAACAGACCCATTTTTTTATTTCTATCTTTCAGCCAGTAAACAGAACTGGCGAAGCATGGCTGGCCGCGTGTCTTTAGTCGTCTGTATCCAGCAAAACGTAGAATAACGATGATGGTAAATGATAATAAATAAAATATCTTTATATCAGGCGAGTAACCCATATTGCGTAGCGAACAAAATACAAAATTAAAGTTAAAATACTAAAAAAGTATGTAATGTAAAAAAGTGCGTTTAAGTAAAGTCTATGAGTTAACTAAGAGCCGTCCCAAGCGACCCCGCGGCCCCGGCCGCGGCCGCCGGGTGCGCCCGCGTGCGCCGCCACGTGCGCGCGCAGCTCGCCCGGCGTCGGGAACGAGCGCGGGCACCACACGCACTTGTGCGGCTTGTTCTGTAACAACAATGGAATAAATAAAATATTTCATAAATGTACATTCTTCGTCTCTTATATTAAAATAATAATTTGCTGTTCGTTAGTCCCGCTGGAACTGAAACTTAAAACTGGAACTGAAACTTAAAACTGAAATTGGAACTGAAACTGATACTGGAACTGAAACTTAAAACTGAAACTAAAGACTGAAACTGAAAACCAAAACTGAAACTAATAATGGAACTGAAACTTAAAACTGAATCTTAAAATGAAACTTAAAACTGATTCTGAAACTAAATCTGAAAATTATACTGGGACTGAAACTGATACTGTAACTGAATCTTTTAACTGAAACTTTGAACTGATACTGGAACTGAAAACTAATACTGGAACTGAAACTGATACTGTAACTGAATCATTTAACTGAAACTGAAACTTTGAACTGATACTGGAACTGAAAACTAATACTGGAACTGAAACTGATACTGTAACTGAATCATTTAACTGAAACTGAAACTTTGAACTGATACTGGTACTGAAACTCAAAACTGAAAATTAAAACCGAAACAAACATAAAACTGAAACTTAAAATGTTACTTCAACAGACATTAGGCCCAAGTTTAAAGGCTTTATTTGACAGATCTAAACTAACTAAAAATATATCTGTCTTTGTTATTGCAATCTTGTAGACAAGGACGTCAATAGTTTTAGAAAATTTAGATCTGTCATAAAAAGCCTTCAAACTTGGGCCTATTGGTATTTGGTTTCTTCATTGTTTTATCTTGACTTTACTTGATTGTGTTGCTACCTCGGCCTCGGTCATCAAGTTTGTTATGTTTAGGTAGGCACCTAAACGTAGGAAAGCTTTTTTTATCCTGATCTATAAAATATACGTTGCTTAGCGCCTAGTAATTTACAGAAGTAATCAACTTCTTTGATTGAACTAGTTTTTCTCCTGTGTGAAACCACCTTCGACCAAACGACTAAGTATGATATAGATGACGAACCTTTGTATGCGTCATGCGATGGTAGTAGAGGTTTGAGCTGGCCGTGAAACACTTCCCGCATTCAGGACACTTGTGGGGCTTCTCTCCTGAAATCAGAATTAAACAGTTCAACCGCTACGCAGAAATAGAATGATCTTTCGTACCTACCTAGAATCTAAGACCGCATTAAACGTTAGTCTCGACGGCAAGGTCCTAAATACCTATGATAACCGCTATGCCAGATATTCTGCTTTCATACAACAGTAGGTAATTTATTTGCAATTGTAAGTTTGGTCAAAACAATGAGTATCTAGGTACTATGAGACTCTTTAGCTTAGCATATCCTTTCTATAAATTTAACAATAGATAGATTCACGGTTTTTATTTTTCTAACTAAACAAATACATAAGTCATACCAAGATAATAGACCCAAGTTTGAAGGCTTTTTAAGACAGATCTAAATTTCCTAAAACTATTGGCATCCTTGTCTAATGGCTTGCAATGATAAAGACAGTTATGTTTTAAGTTGTTTAGATCTGTCTTAAAATGCCTTCAAACTTGGGCCTATTATTGGAACATGATAAATTGCCTGATAAAGTAGTGTGTGCAGCCTCCACAGCAATATTTGAAACTAAATTGAAACTGGTTGCTAGAGCACCCTTTTTACGACCTTGACGAATATAAAAAAATAATAATTACCAGATAATTATTATTATTATGATTATCTTTTTTTCTTGACTTGTAGCAATGCTATAAATAACATAAATATTTCATTTCATTTTCGAACCTACCTGTGTGTATCCTCCGATGCGTGTTCAGCGAGCTGGATGTGCTGAAACCTTTGTTGCAGTAGTTGCAGATGTGAGGCTTTTCACCTGCAAAGAAAACAGAGTTTTTATGGTCGGAGAGGTACCTAGGAGATTATCTTATATCTCAGAGTGACAAGCGCCGTGCTGTGCTGTGCAGGGTCTTGAAAAGCAGAGTTCAAAATTCTGGGTGGCGCAAACGTGGCGTTTCACATTAGGCGGGCGATTTGGTCGTTCGTAAATCAAATAATTTAAAAAAATGGTTACCTATAACCATTTTTTTAAATTATTATAGGTTACCTCTAACCTACCTATAGGTACTTCCATCATTTACACTCTTTGGTTATACTGTGATGATGATTGTCTCGTACTTATGTACAGTACCAAATATTAACAATTAGGTAAGTAAGTATGATATGTGTTAGAAAATAAGTTCGTCAACTGCTGATTTGGTTGACATCGCTTGTATTTTATATATCTACTGCTTTTGGAAAAGGGATAGATACTAGTAAGTACGTCTTGCTTATTCTAATAGAATAGGATGGTTCTAATCACGGAAGATCTGTGGTTTTAATCACTGAAAATACAAAGTAGAAAAACTTACAGCGTAGTGCGTAGGTAGCAGGTGCTTATTGATAGTAGGTTCCACGAGCTTTTAAAATTAACACTAAACTTTAGCTATCGTCAGAGATCCTGGTGCCTTCTGTCAAGCACAGAGACTGGCCACCGAGGGAGTTTTAGTGGGTGTAACCCCACATAACTCAGTTGCTCCCCAGAGCAGCCGGGGTATCTTGCCAAGATGACAATAGGCGTGACGAAAGATTTTAAAATCCTCTTCCATAATGTGAGTACACATTTACTATTTACAAAAAAGCCTTTATTTCGGTAATAAACTTAGGTTTAACGAAGTTTGAAGCCATTTTTCACATATTTTTTCAACAGTGCCCGAAAACAGCTTGCTTGTGTCATGGCGTCGATTGACGTCACGGCTAGTAAACATGTCATTGTGTCTATGCGTGATGAGCGGCGGATGACCTGAGTTCACTGAGGCGTGACGTCATACGCTGTGATTGTTGTTTCTGACAAGATGGCCGATTGCTGTATTTTAATGTTTTAATTTATTGAAAATCTTAGTAGATCTGTTTTTTGGAAATAAAACTAAACATGTGTTTTAATTTTTTTTAATCTGGCTAGTCCCCTGAAAGCATTGAATCGGCGATTTTTTGATACTGTCGTCATGCCTATTGACTGGGGGGAACCCAGTCAAAAAAAAAATAGGTTATAGTAGATATTTGTAGTAGAATAGGTGGGGTATTGAAGAGTGGTCCCAATATTACACTAGACCTACCTGTATGCGTTCTCATATGCCTTTTTAACAGCGATGGTCTATCAAAAGTCTTCAAACACACGTGGCAAGGCAGCACATTCTTCATCCCTCTCTGCGGAACACCCTGGATCTCACCACCATACACTAAGTTCGTCCTCTCATACAACTTGACTAAATGCTCATTGAGACCCGTTAGGAACTTCAGGTCGATGATGGAGAGGATTTTGGAAGGTTTTTTGGATTTCGTCGAGAGGTCTAAAGGTTCTGTTTGGATGTCAGGTTTGAAGGTTTCTTGATGGGTTTTTAGATCCATAGTGATATGATAGTTTTTAAATAATCTTTAGTTTTAGTTTTGGAATAAGAAATGGAGATGCTGGTATTTTTGGATTGTGAAGAAGTTTTACTATGTATGTATGTTTTCAACACTTAAAAGCAAGTAACAAGTTTGGTTGTGTTCTTGTTTTCTTTCATAATTAGGTTTCTTTGCATCTTTATATCGAGGTAGGTAGGTCAACTCAGAAATTGAGAACTTTGACGATACTTCGGAATGGGTAGTTGCAGGGCACAGGTAAGAGCACAATACTTTCACTACATACAAAATATTCTAAAAGTCTTTGATTTCAAACTGCTAATAAATGTTGGCATGTAATGATTTTCCGTCGATTTTCACAAGATAACTGTCGCAGTTTTTCCACCAGTTGCCTTTAAATAGCTGATCGAGGGTGCAAATGACAGGAGGCTCTATTTGTTGTGTAACTCGATGGTCTGATATTGTGAGCCGACAATGAGTGTAGACCACCGCTAATCGACGTGATTCGGCAGATTTTCGGGAATGAGGGTAGTTCGAAATTGGATGTGGCAATGTTTGATTTGGAAGAATAAATTTGTAAGTTTTGGATGCATTGCAAAAGTTATATCGGTTGTTCACCACCATCACCATCACCCACCACCATCCGATCGTAACTATCAGCGTTATCAGCGTATTTTTAACATCCTTGGGCAAAATACTTCCAATCCTCACAGCTTTCTCTTGATCTCTTCGATCGATCTTCCTAAGGTTGCCTGGAAGAGATCGCTCCTAGCGATAAGGCCGCCAGTTGTCGCACTAGTTTGATGTGTTATAATTCTTTTGTTTGTAATTTATGGTGTGAACAATAAAGAGTTTATCTATCTATCTATCTTCCACCACTATGCTTTTAAGGGTCGGTACATATCTGACGGAAAATGCGTCGCGTATTATCCGTATTTTCCGTCAGATATGTACCGACCCTAAGAGGTAACTGAACAGGACCTTCGACTCTTAGCGACTGTTACCATACCACAACCACATCTTCTGTCTAAACCTTCATTGCTGCATGTAAAGTATCGAAGAAAACGTAATCGCCTATAAAGGTGACGCGACAGAACGTTTGTATCGCGAGGCATTGTGGCACCAGCCCGAGGTATTCGGCAGGTATTTGTGTACGATATTCAGGGTGCCATGATATTTGGGGCACATTGTGTCGCGGCCATTATGTCGGCCACAATACATCGTTTGCGGATTGGAGCCCTAATATAGATGTGATTGCTTATTGATGAGTTATGAGTTTTATTTGAATTTTGATGCTAGATTTGTTTGATTGCGTTTTTTTCAGGTTTGGAATGATTTTAATTATGTATTAAAATATGTTTTGTCCTTCCGCACGTAAGCGACTAAATTTTAATACAAGCTTTTAATTTGCAATGTAACATAAATTGTAGTTTGGTTTAGTTTAAATCTTGCAACTGAATTTTGAACCATTTCCCGATGTCCAATTTACCTAACTGAAATTTGGCATCCTACTGTGTAACTCCGAAGACGATGCAAATAACCTACTTGAAAAAATATTTTGAAGTCTTAAATCAAGTTTAAGTAATTCTTTATTTTCAATAGGCCTATCACATGCGCTTAGAATTTTTATTTTTTTAAATAAATAGTTTACAGAGACTTAAATTATGCAAATACATATGAATATTAAAATATACTTAAATTAAAAACTAAACCAATAAAAATAAACTAATCTAAAAGGCCGCTGCCTGTGGGAATTGTTCCCAAAATGCTGGCCCCATTACCACGTTGTATGGCGATGCTCACCCTTTGACCGAGATAGAAATTGTTTAAAACTATATCAAGCACAGCACCTACGAGTATGTTAAGAACCCATAATACAAGAACCTACAATTATAACACCTACCTACACCTATACTACTTATGGATAATTGAGAAAAGTACAATAAAAAGAAGTTCCCAATGACTACAGAAAACCAACACTATTAGGTGGTAGGTACGGCCTCCCCCGTGTTCCGGGCCACAGCAGCTTATTACAGTAATGGCCAAGCTTGCGCGCTCCATTGTGCGCTTCACAATAGGGCTGGTACTGTGTCATTTCCTACTCAATACCTGTTGGTTTTACGATATTGGTGATTACCCTAATTTCTTGAGCACATCGATCGCAATATCGCAGGGTTGATTATGGGTAGTTTCTTTATACCTCTATCTCTATAATGGATGTAACAATACATAGAGTTCAATTTGTTTGGAATATGGTATTATTACCTATAGTGGAAAAATTATGAGGGTAGGAAAAATTTGTTTTTCGTCAGTGTTCTGTAATTTCGGTTTTGCATTAAAAATTGAGCAGACGAATAAGTATAGCCCGATTAAATAAATTTCGACACTGCAAGATATGGCACATCAGCTTATGCTACTCGTCTATCGTCAAATAAATAAAAGTAAATATGAGCTGAAAAGGAATCCTATACTCAGCTTTGGCTGGTAAAAGGTTGATGATAATGATGATGAAATATGAACTTGGTTGGTTGATAGTGAACCGGTCAAAATTATATCCCATTGTGATTATTTAACAATGGCTAAGTTATTTAAATCTAGGTACTGTTTTGACATCAGAACTCAAAATTCAGCATACCTAGGTACACAAATTTAATTACTGAAACACCTACTACCGACCTATGCAGGTTGACTGGTTAGACACTTGACATGTTCTAGGTTATTATTGTAGGTACTTACTCATCATTATGAACCACTTTTACTATGGGACCAACCCGCAATTCGCGAAAAAAAAGTTTGCTGTTCTATCCATACACTTTGTCGAGTGTCATTGTCATTTTTATGGACCAGCTGAATTTTTTTCGGCTTTCCGGGTTGGGTTCGTTTTCCGGGTTATCCGAGAGTTTTGGGTTGGTCTCATAGTAAAAATTTAAAAAAAATATATATAAAACTAGAATATGTCAAGTGTCTAACGAGTCATCCTGTATTTAGAAATTGATTTGACAAAACTTTACCTATGTGTTTATAACAAAGAAAGGACTAAGTATCTAATACCTACTCTCCCGTACCTTCGCTACTAAACCAAGAAAGAGCAAACTTTGCTCGGCTTGCATTAGCCCGCGCACAAAGCTCGCCACTTACTTCCTGCTCGCGATTTATTTAAATTCCTTTGCAATCCGATTTACTCCAGGCACTTGTTAAGTCGGAGCTACCTTCTTTTAAAATTTTTGTTTGTTTTTAGAAGTTTAGTCTCTTGCGAAATAAATTGAGTTACTCTTGTTTAGGTGTTCTTTTCTATTGCGGATTCAAAAAATAGATATGTAAATCCATGGAGGTATACCAATATTTGATACCTATTTGTTACGTACCTATCTATTTTGAAGTAAGTGGTACCTACGGTTTCGACAGATTAATTTACTGAAGCCAAAAAATTCAGTGAGGAAAATTTTAAAAAGGTACGTTGGCGGAGTTCTAACGCATCTTCACCTTTTGGTCAAGTATTTCAAATATTTCGTGTGTATTTGGTCACCTACGCCACAAAAGACTATACTACAAGAGATCATAGGGTAGCTGGGTAGGTATGGGTAGCTTGCCATATTTTTGTACAAAAATATTTAAAGTCGCAAATGTTACCCGTCAGGAGATTTAATTATTGTAATTATTGTTCTAAACTTATTTTAACTCGATCATACTTATTCCAGTTTGAAACAATGTCAAAATTACCTAAACCTAAAAAAACTGCTCCTCAAATCCCCCATCACAAACAACAGTCACCAGTCACCAGCGTTTGATCCACCTATGATTAATGAGGTGTGGCACTCCTGAGCCCGAGGGCAGGACGATCCAAAAATAAACACGAACCATCAAAGCGGGAATAGAGGCGATTTTTCTGGCGATATTCTGCAAAATTACGCGTAGTATCGATCCAGAGCTGTTGCATAAATGCATTAGTCTGAAGATAGGCGCCTCGCTCCGTGTGGGCTGGGAGGTAGGAGCGAGCGGGGCGGGGAGCGGAGCGATTTTGTTGACAAAAAAACTCGTGTAACAGTCTCTTCATTGTGTGTGGTACACACACAGAGTCTATCTGTCTATAAACATAAAGTTACAAATACGAAGACTAAAAATACTTGCCAACAGTCTTGCCAAGAGTCACAAAAGGCAGCCTTATCGCTGACTAAGATCTCTTCCAGGTAACCATTGAACGAAGAGGTTTTACTGCAATTATTTATTGATATCGATGGGGACGTTATTAATATATTTGATGATACAAAAAATAAAATGTGATATATGTCTATAGTTGTATTTTATTGTCAATCATCATCGGGCAAGTTTAGTCCAATACTGATAATGACGTGCAACTCGATGGAGTAATAATAAATGGAAGTTAGAATAAAATGTAGCATCATTTGTATTCACTAATTCATATCTAGGTCTGAATTAATGAATAGTTAGCAATTGACACACCCTTAATAGAGGTGCTAAATGACCTTCGTAAATGATTCTTAGCTCTTATACAGGGTATGTATAGATAGATATACTTACTACTGTATTTACTTTGGTTAATCGAAGAAGCTGAAAGATATTCGTTTTGACCAGATCTAAATGAAAAATAGGCGACCCCTAAAATTCACACTACTATGGTTTCCTTAGTTTTCAGGATTTTAGGTGAAGGTTAATAAGGGGTAAAGGTTAAT
This sequence comes from Alcis repandata, assembly GCA_949125135.1. Classification (NCBI taxonomy): domain Eukaryota; kingdom Metazoa; phylum Arthropoda; class Insecta; order Lepidoptera; family Geometridae; genus Alcis; species Alcis repandata. The sequence continues at coordinate 13,941,162 of OX421225.1, forward strand.
CTTAATTAGGGTTCTGAACTTCCTTCAGGGAAGAACCCTTAAGGCGAGACTTCAGTATCTGTCTGTCTGTATTATGTCACAATCACAGCCAATTATTTTTTTACGATCAGGACCACCTCTCTTCACTTGTACCACAGCCAAGCCTCTTCGTCCGCCCTAAATTTATTCTTAATAAAGCGCAGAGGCTGGACTGTGTATTTTTGATATCTCTCGTTTGTGTTGAAAGGTTCAGTGTTTTTCTCATGGAGTGTGAGCGGGCCTCGCTCACGTGCGAGCTCGGGCTCGGTCCCGGGCGGGATTGGCGAGATATTCGGGATTTGGGATCAATTTGAGGGTAGGCTTTTATTTTCTTTGACCCTTTAAATGGTTTTCTTATGTTATTTTGGATGTGTGAAAATGTAATAGGTTCGCGATTGGTAGAATAAGTTGGATGGATTAAGCAACGAGTTTGAATAAATTCTGTTTTTTTTTCACAAGCTTCCACATCTTGTCACTTTATGATAAACTAGCGGCCCGTCCCGGCTTCGCTCGGGTGGATATTCATTTTTTAAACATTTTGGGATAAACGTAGATTAAATGCGTCTTTATGCGGGTAATAAGTAGATTTTTTTTAAATTACTATTTATATTTTCTCATAAATTTTTTTACATTTTTATCTATAAACGTATTTTTATTCTCATCTATCGTAACTTTATTTTTTATTTATTGTCCCATTTTATTTATATTGTGTTTAAGATTAAATACTTTATTTATTTTTTTAGGTTTTTGGTTGCAATTTTTTTACTTGATCTTATTTTGTTAAGGATCCCTATTTTTTTTCAGGTAATAAATATAGCCTATGACACTCAGCAATAATGTGGCTTTCTATTGGTGAAAGAATTTTTAAAATCGGTTCAGTAGATCCCGAGATTACCCCTTACAATTTAACAAATATACAAACAGACAAACTTTACTTCTTTATAATATTAGTATAGATAAGATCTTATTGTGATCCTAGCCACCTCGTCTTTTAATACGAGCTTTCTTTAGTTTTTTTATTTTTTTTTGTGTATTAATCCGCATTTTACTACCAACTCTCCTGTTGGTAAGCGGCGATGTGGTCGAAGATGAAGCTCGCGGATTTAGTCACCATGCACCTTGAAAAGTCCCAAGATTATAAAATTATGATGAGATTACTGTGATCCTTAGGAAAAAAGCATTAGAACTGCGTGAAAAGTTTTTATGCACTTCAGAAACTAACGAAGGATCGCAAATTAAAAAAAAAAGTGGAACTGGTGGCCTAATCGCTAAGGCTCTTTCAAGCAACCTTAGGATTCACAGACAGAAGACGGGACTATGAAATTTATTACTGGACTCGATCTTCAGAGACTACTAACTAATCGTCGGCACTTCAGGCTATAGCCATATCGTCTTTCTTATAATTCCTAAGTACTTACACTTATTTCTCCGAGAAAATAAATTGGAGCAATAGAATAACATCTCCCCCCAGATACTCCCACGTAGCCAAGATAAAATCCTTTCATTTCGCGAAGCAAGCCTTAGATAAAACTCGGAATATATCTCGGTAAGTGGGAGATAAAAGGAAGTCTTGGAACAAGATGGCTGGGCGGAGCGAGGCTGGGCGGGAGCTGGGCGGGGCCTGGAAACTGTGTCAAGGAGCACTTTACCCTGAAAGCACTTAAGCTTGGAGAGGAAGCTGGTAATGGATGGACCAGATACGTAGCTACAGCTAGATGTACTTAGCTTTTTTAAAACTAGCTGCGATCTCCGGTTCTACCTCCAGTTTTGAAGTTTTCAGCATTTTCTAGGATGACAAAATATTCTAAGTCCAAATGTCCTTCATTTCAAGTCTGTATGTACCGTGTTGTTGAACCAGCAACTATTTCAATTTTGAATCTAATATTTTTATGTTTTCAGTACTTTGCTGGGATGAAACGTAGGTAACCATCTTTTTAAGTATTTGTTTTCAGCCTAATTTAATCAAAAATATGTAGTTCAACTCAACGTCATACTAAGCTTTTAAAAACTTTGGTTGTATCCTAATCGATTAATGTACCAAATTCGTTGTTTAAAGTCGATTAAATGCACGAACAAATACCCACTTTGTTGTCCACATGAGGATATACATTCTTCCACACAAATAGATTTACATATAAATACATTGATGTAGAAATGATTAGATGTAGTAGATTTTCCCGTAGCAATTTTAAAAAGGCAATAAAAGAAAGTCCGTGTCAGGTAAAATGGAAATTGGTCTTTCAGGTTTCAGACAAGGGATTGGTCCGCAAGTTTCAAATTTTCGTAATTTTATGAAAGTTTTCTTGAAATATTGGATTTAAAGTTTCAGAAGTAGATTTACAGTAGCATTTGGTTTATTATGTTAGTATTTTAACCTGAGGAAGTACCACACCTTTGCCAGTTATGCCACCGCCAAGCAGTAATGTGCAAACATTACTGCTTGGCGAATGGGAAGATGGGAGAAATTAATCAAAAGTATTAAGCGATAGTTTTTTTTTGATTGAGGCAGTGTTACTGGTTGGGAATCTTTTTTAAAAATTTGTTCCCAACCAGTTACACTCGTGTCAGTGTGACTGGTTGGGAAAAAAAAATCCCAACGAGTCACACTGTGACTCGTTTTGGTGTGACTGGTTGGGAACCCCCCTTAAAAAATAGGGGTTGGTGAAGAAGGGTGAAAATTTAGGGTTGTATGTATTTTTATGCCACAGCCACATTATAAAAAAATAAAAATATTGTCCAAAAAATTAAAATAAATGTTAGGTCCCTTAGGGGTGTGGAAAATAGATAGTAGCCGATTCTCAGACCTACTGAATATGCATATAAAATTTTATAAAAATCGGTCAAGCCGTTTCGGAGGGGTATGGTAACTAACATTGTGACACGAGAATTTTATATATAAGAAGATTAGACCATATTCCAGCACGCTGTCCAAGCGGGCTGGTTGATTCAAATATGCCATTGAATTTCTTCTCGGTACATATGCAGTGTGCCTAGCACAACTTTGACGTAAAAATATATTATGTTACGATTATTCGATAGAAAAGTGTACTTACGCCATTTACGCTCGTCGAATCGCCCCTGACGAGCGTAAACGAGATGGCGTACGCTTTTCTATCGAATACTCGCAACATATTGTTACGTCAAAGTTGTGCTAGGCACACAGGTTTCCACACGATATTTTCCTTCACCGAAAATATACCTGCCCTACCTACTTATCTACGACACTACATCTCACGTAATTTCGCAGAGCAATAATGCCCCTTCGCAGCTGTAATTTTTTCAATTTCATCATGTATATTTAAATGAAGTTTGTATTACAGTGTCTGGCGACAGGGACGGTTTAATATGTAAGGAACAGGCTTATTATCTTGTTGGGGTGCGGGCACGTTGCCTCACGGGATTACGTTTTGAAGTCGCCGAGTTTTAGGCGTTTTTGGGGCCAGTTACCTATATGGTTTGGTTACGCGTTTTCACCGGCGCAGTGATAAAAATGGTGATGATGAAAGTAGCCTATGTTAATTCAGGGTATTCCAAATTTTATCAAAATTGGTTTAGTAGTTACGGATATAGGTACTCGTACAGGGTAAGTAACATACATACACATTACACACAGAACATTTAATTTATTTAACCAGGCGTTACTTTGCGGATGTTCATCATTATAACATATCTGTAATTTATAATATTAGATAGTAGGATTAACTAGAAGAATACTCGATCATTCCTTCACCCACCATCAGATGAGCTAAAAGCGTTGGTAATTGGTAACAAACTGTCACTGCGATACGGTTGAATAGATTTGAATTCGAGTTTCAGACAGACAAATTACCTTTTGGAGGAAATAAACACAACACAATACATAGTACATACCAGGAGATTTTCTTCATGTAAGTTTTCCTTTCAATGGAACTTTCTATCACCTAAATAACTTATCTTATTTTAGGTTGCAACGTGTCGTTATATATGTAGTTGTATCCAGAGTGTCATAATGCTATATTTGCAATCAGGTTTTTTCAATAAAATAGGTACCTGTTCCGATTTTTCAAGTCACGAAGTTTTTCCGCGGTGAATGCGAACTCACAGCGCGCAGTATCGCGGTAAATTTTTCCAATTTCGTCGCCGGCGACGTGTCGGGAAAAATCTCTTTTGATTTATATTTTAATTCGCCACCTCATTTCAATTTATGAAGGCTTTGTACAGGCATTTGTACCTGTCCCGTGGCGCTTCATATGCTAATGTGTTGCTTAATCGAATTGAGGACTGTCTTTGAAAATTCATTCATGTTTCGTATTCGGAGAAAAATAATTTTCTTGAAATGGAATTCTTAATGGTATAAGTAGCTACTTATGTGTGTACATTTAGGTCTGAATACAAATTCTGAAATTTATAGTTAAAATATTTCAGTCTCAATTAGGTATACCACCATAGGTATTCGAGGATATATTATAATCATTACCATGTTCCACAGAACACATGGCGGTCAATGATAAAAGGTGTAAGTGTGTATGTCTGTAACCTACGAGTACTTCTTCACTTTGAAGCGGCTTATCAGATTTGAGTAAGACTTTGTATAAAGATAGCTTCAATTGACACAATAGACTACTTTTTACCTCAGAATAATATAACGTACGTACGTACAATATACATACGTATCCAATTGATAATCTTATTTTTTGAAGTCTGTAAAAATATATGATTAGGTAGGTACTATAAAAGTCTCTCATCAAGTGATCGTATGGTCAAACGTCTAGCTTATCAGAAATCAGGAACTAAGTAATCTAAATATAGCACCCAGAGTTTACCCCTCAGCCCTATTTTAATAAAACCACTTTAAAAGATTACGTCGGTTTTCTGGAAGCTTCTGCGGGCGACAGTTACAAGATGGCGGCGGCAAAAAGCGCGCGAAGTAACAGATGATCTTCATTTGAATATTTTCGAGGGACACTGGGGTGATTGGGATAGAAACATTGAAAATACTGCTCTTGTCTCAGAAAACACTTAAAAATCTTTGATGTTCCTAAGAAAATGTAGGTTCAGTAAGTTAGTAAACAAAGTAAACTGACTCTTAATTAGATCTACTAAGGTTACCACTTGAAGTCTTGATTTTTCTTTGCTCCACTCATGCTATTTAAAAACCTACGTTTAAAAAAATATTTTACTCACCTTACCTACTTGCTATCTAGTTGTGAATAATAGTTGACTATCTTGTTGTACTTATTGTTCTAAAATAACTTTGATGCTTGCTTAGTGGTGAAAAGATCTGCTGAGAGTGTTTTATCAGTTGTTAGATAAATTGTGAGGTAGGTATTGAAGAATTAATCAAGTAGTGAAATTGCTTTAATAATGAAACATTCTGGAATCATCTTTACTGGTTAATGATTAGTTCTAATAACTAATAAAGTAAAACTCAGTAAAATTATTATCAGAAGATATTAAATTTGTAAAATTCTGTACCTACTTAGAACAAAGGTTTTCATGAAAAATTTAGAAGGTTGACAGATCTACCTATTGGAAATTATGAATGAAAAAACAAATTTATGCCAAAAAAAAACATGGTTTATATTTTTATAAAAGAAAGAAACTAATAACTATCATGCAAACATAACTAACACGGGATAATTGGAACTGCATAGTAAATAGAAATCGTTGACAAACGATAGGCACGCCCGCGCCGCGTGCACCTTTCTTGGTAGTAAGTGCCCCAAGAATTGAAATTATTACAATATTTTGTACTCTATATTTTATGAATCTTAATACACATTCGCTGCAAAATTGAATAAGATGTCTACAACAATAAACAATACTTTATAATGGTGCCTTAAACTAAGAAAAATATAACAAAAAAAGAATGAAAATTGGCTATGAAACCGCCCGTAAATCGGTAACAGGTGAATGAATACTTAAAATAATACAAAAACAAAAAACTTATGACATTATACGCTAACTAACTGAATCTTTACTTATTATCGTTAACTGGACACTGTCGGGTGTTCATCTTAGCTCTTCACCACATCGTAAATACTAAATAGGTTAAAAGCCGCAATATGACTTCTAAAAGCAACGGAAACCAGCTCGTGGGCATCGGTCGAACAGATTACACAAATATTTGTGTGTTTCTGATGTGAATGTATATAAATAACAATAGGCCATTCTTTAAGTTTGTGCCTACATAGATAGTATATTATGAACAAGATTTAAAAGTTGTAAACTTCTAACGATTATGTTTGTAAATAGGTTTGTAATCGATGGAATTAATTGATTGTCAGGTTTGAAACCCCTTCATGGTACCTGGCTCGAGGTTGTCTCCTGCCTCCGACTGACGTTCCACTCCACCATCAAGTAGCCTTGATCTGAAACAACATAAATAAGGTTATTTCTTGCTAGTACAAAACAATCTCTTTTATATTAACGATCACAAACTTGTAAAAAAAAATTATCACGATACGAGTAAAATGAATCGATAAAAAAACAAATGCTAACGCATTATAACCATGGACATGAGAAACAAAATTTGGGTTTATACATATAACATAGACGTTTATAATGCTCGGAATAGAATTTCGATAAAATCGTATGTATGTACATCCCGCGGTTGCACCCACGTGGTGATGGAAAACGGTGATGATTATGATGATGAAAAGTAGCCTCCGTCCCTTTCTATACCTCCGACAAGGGTTGTGTAGGTATACAAAGTTTCATGATGTTCCTGAGAGACAGTGATTATAAACACAGGGCACTAACTAATTTATTCTTGTAGATATAAAAATGAATCGCTCTTCGTTGGGCTCGCTATTAACTCGAGAACGGCTGGACCGATTTCGCTTATTTTGATCTTGAAATATTTGTAAAAGTTCAGGGATGGTTTAAAAGTAAAAAAAACCGCTGGGTGCAGCTAGTCTAAGATATAAAAAAAACTTACCGTGGAGCGTCATGTCGTCAGTGCGCCTTTGCTAATCGCGTCTCGCGCGGAGTCGTGACAGCGGCGCGGCCAGCCGCGCGGCCGGGCGACGTCGCGGCGACGTCGGCGGCGCCGCATCCGGCACCGCCGCGCCCGCTGCCCTCACCATCTGCAAATACAAACAAATTAACAGGAGATCCTTTCCACTTCTATTGCAAAACCTTAACGAATCTAGAGGGCAAGTATGGATCTGTATCGATCGACAAATTGATATTTTAATTTGACAAAAAAGCACTGGGTCGTTGTTTTGAGTGACCAAAACTAACCGCATACTTTAAAATATTTTGGCTCACATCTTCAGAAACTTTTTTATTGCTGAATAGTTGAATACTATAGAAGGCCTTAGAAGTTAAAAAAAAAAAAAACAAAAACTAAACCAAAACGGAGAGAACTATAGAAATGTATAGAAATGACTACTCACCGTGAGGAGGAGCGAGTCGCGGCGATAACAGGAACCCTGGCTCACTGCGGAAGAAAGAAAACAGTTTAATAAAAGCTTTCCTGCCTTTAACCAGCCTGTATCGCAGACCACATCATGGTATATCACCAGGCTAGATTAAATGAGTAGATAACTTGAAACATCACTATATTAAACAAGGTTAGAGGTTGTACGAAGTGTTAGATTGCACGTGGATCAATTTAATAACAAAATATTAGGTTTTCCATAAGAAATTGAAGGCATAAATGGGTCCAGTGGGTAGGTACCATATCTAGTAATTGATTTGAGCTCCATTAATTGATTCTACCTATTAGATGATAGTGTTTCACCCCCACGTGTTTCTAATTTAATGTTATAATTTCACTATTAAACTCACATTATAATGTTCTTAATTTGGATTCAAACCAAAAAAATTTAAAAATCAATACCATATCAATACCATCTTTGTTACTGATTGATTGAATAATTGGAAAAAAAAGTTTGATGAAAAGAAAACCACGTGCAGCTGCGTCTTACGAGTAGGACACACGTGGTTAATACGAAAATGACCGTGGTCAGACCACCTATTTAAAAAAAAGAAACACGGTTTAAAAAAAACACAACTACAATACAATCACAATTAAAAATTAAGTGTTAAAAAAGAAAAAGAAGAAAATAAATGGAAATGCACGTGGGACAACCACGTGGTTTACATAAAATGGCCGTGGCCGTGGCCTATTTAGAAAACCCCTTGAAATTAAAACATAGCTTCTAAAACGATAACACAAATCATAAAAAAAATTGCTGTCATGAAAGAAAAAAATAAGAAAAGAAATAAATAAATATAGCAAATAAAATAAGAGAAGAAGTGTCAACTTACGTCCTGCTGATGTCGAATGCAAGGAGCGCGTGCGCTTTACCGCTTTTATACCCGTGATATTGTTATGCAAAAGGATGCCAATTTGCGTAACGATAGTTTTTTATAAAATTGTTTTACCACTTTTTTTATTGAATAATTAAAATAAAAAAATATTATTATCAACAATTGTTACTTGATAAATTGTTACTATTGTAATAAATTATTACTGATGGTAGGTACATAGTAGTAATTTGTTAGTTACTATTTCTGAAAATGGTTACATTATCGTGATCGCTTAGAAATATAACTTTTAAAATGTTAAAATAATGCCTGTCTTATTTTTGTCTGTTTGGCGGTAACTACCAAAACTTAGGGACAAAGCTGCACCTGTACGAGAATAGCACAAATATTTGAAACACCTTTTATTACGCATGCGATAGAAATTACTCCCATGAAAATGTATGTTAGTTTTCTTAAATTACCCGAAACCGGCCGTCGCTGATCCATAATTTCCCGGATTAATTTAATTTAATTACCCGTAGTTAAACCGCGGTAGTATTCTGTGCCGCCGGGTATAGCACGCGCTAAAAACCTATTTCCTCTGTCGCACATGTTTTCGAATTTTTTTCGAAAACCTTTAGGGAAAAAGATCTTGTTTTGGCAAGAAATTGATCCATTATTTTACTTTACATTATAAAAACGACTAAGGGTAGAAAGTTTCCTGGAAAAAGCGAAAATTTAAGGAAATATTATAGTGATTTAATTAAGTATTTCTTTACTTTGCTGAGATAAAAGTGTATTTCAGTTTATGAATGTTTTCCTAGAAAAACGTGAAAAGTTCTTTGTTATTACTCATAATGCACATTTTTACCCGCTATCCTATGTAAATTTCCCAAGAAAATAAGAAGCCTTTTTTTTAATCTAGGGATCTACTAATCGAAATCTGTTCCGCCGTTGTTTCGTGTTTGAGTAATAAAGATCCAATCCATCCATACAAACTTTGACATTTTAAATATTAGTATGATTACATTTTTTTCTTGCGTGCTTTTCGTATGGATCATTAGCCTAGCAGAATGGCCATTTTTTATGGGTGGTTATCTAGAATGTTCCTTGGATGGTTCGAGACGCAATGAAGTGGCCAGTGTATTAATTAACTCCATAAATATACTACAAGACTCATAAATTCTCTTCAAAATATTTTTAAAAACCTTTCCTTTATAAACATTTACAAACATTTACAATAAGTATGTTTGTAATAGTAGCTAGAATCGAGAAACAAAAGGCCAGCCCCTTTGTTTCTCGAATAAGTAAAATCTTTTTATTTCCAACGTTCATAAAGCTTTCCTCTTTATTTTCTCGTCTCATAAAGTAACCGACCCACGTAACAAACTAGGCACCTAACTAAATATATTAAAACTCCCACACAGTACATACGAGTATGTATCTACCCAACGTTTATCTATGTACGCAGCTACAACTTGGAGCATGTCCGCGTGTACTCGTAGGTAGGTGGCTCGGTCCGCCATTTTGGCTCCAGCTCAGTAAATTTAATAATCCCGGGGCTCTAGAAAGACAAATGTCCACCCTCCACCCTGGGAAATATTACATAACATTCTGGGAAATGAGGATCTGTGGGAGGACGAGGAGGCGTGGCGAGGCCCCGCCCAGGCGAAGAGAGGCGTGGCTGGAAACTGGGAGCCTTTTTATCCAGCTAGCAGCACTTCGACCGACCAACGCTATCTGCCGACCTGGCCAAATCATGGAACTACAGAATTCCCACTGATGCTTGTCAGTTTCGTTCGGGGCCTGCGGTAGTGGCTCCCCTACCTAACTCGAGATAAGTTGGTTCCATCCGGTACTATCATCCATTCTGTGGTCGTTCCTAAATGTCATTTTCTCCAGTGTCTATGTACCTATACTTATGTACCTGGACATAAAGAGAAGTACTTACGAGTAATTTAAAGCTTGCGGTCCCGGTGAAATAGTGCTTTCATTAAAGTTGGACACATTTACATAATGAGATGTTGTTTTGTTTCGGTTTCGGACTTGTTATTAGAAAAGTTTTGCTCTGGAAATGGATTATTATCACCTACACTTGCACAAAACACTTTAGTACGTACCTACTCAGGCGCTTGCATTTTTATCTGAGTACACCGTCGCATTCCAAAGTCTGAGTAGGTAAATTGACAGATCGATGACCGCGACGAGAAATAGGCTAGTTGTCAATGAATTAACCTGCCTGATGATGAATAGGCACATGTCACATATATACATATACATAATCAGACATAGACCTAGAAATTATTACCTGTATTTGGCCTGTTCAACCACTATGCTAGCTATTCAGTCAAGGTTAATCTGAAATTAGAAAATATTTCGTGTGAATGTAGCTATCTACCTACAGTTACTAATCGCTTAAGTAACTTAGACTTAATTTTACTCATCTAAATTTGCAAGTTATCGTATTGGTATTAAAAACCCAAAATTAGTTTAAAGTTCTCAAATACTTTGTTGTCAAGAAGAAGTTGTTTACTTTGTTTTAACAAAAAATGAGGGTATTTTAAAATTAAATGCTAAACTACCCTCCATCGAAAATATGTTATGAATGTAACTATATACTTAGGTACTTTTCACGACAACCATGAAAGGAAGGGTAATGCAATTTCAACTCATTAAATTATTTATAGGGTAATTTAATTTAATTCGAAAATATCTTTGTAAAAGGCGACTAAAAGGTAACATTTAATGTTATTTAAGGTCAAGTAATATTTCTGATTTCTGATATTTATTATATTAGCCTGACGGGGTCTACAATTGTAACCAAAACACAATAATATTCCACCCAAGCACATACATTGTGAAATGCCGAAACGAATAATGAATATTTGGGCGTAGTTATATAATCCATCCATGTTTATAAGTTTGTGTTGTCTGACTCGGTCGTGTGCCAATCGAAGATTTGCAAATATACGTAAGTTACCTATTCGAAACATGTTTGAAACCCCATTCTAACTAAAGTTCTCCTTATATCCAGATTCAAAATATAGATGCTTTTCACTCAATTTGAAGATTAGTCCACCACCGAACCAATGTACCGACTTCAGAGAAAAAATAATTTTCTTTTTTATTTATTCCAGCTAATGGACTTCTCGCTTTAAAAGTCGTCAAGCCCAAAATACCGGGAAGCATTGTCAGCGCAGTAAAGCGCCTAATTGTCGGCCTGAAGGAAAGGTTCGTAAAAATTCTAAACAAATTAATGTGAGACAAAAGCGGAACCGCACGAGATGCAAATTTTTGAACAACTAAACATTTTCCTTTTCAGTGCTGTCTGAAAATGCAAATAACTGGCTGACTGGGATTAAAATAAAAGGTTGCTTCGTAAGTACCTACCTGCGGAAACAATCTGCAGCTTTTTTTGATATTTATTTCATGAATTAGAAGAGGTGAGAGTAGCTGCATAAGCTGCATAAATTTATTATTAACAAGTTAGGCGTTTGACCAAAATTCATCTGATAAATAAATTCAGTAAAATTAGTCATAAACCTAGCCAGTTTGGTCACAATATCGGTTTGGTCGACATGAAAAACAGTTACAAAACAACACAGCTGTAGGACACTGCGACCAAAATGGTTCTACTTTACAAACAAAAACCTTCTGTACTTACTTGTTTGTTTGTTTAACGCAATATAATTTGTAGCCAAAACTACGTACTAAAACAATTGGATACTACCTGTATAATTATCTTCTTTCATTATGTTAATTTTCTATTGACCCAGCTTGTCTCACTGATGAGCGAAGATTTTTGCTAATTTCTTGCATTGGTTTTGTTTTCGATCAGCACCGTCCAGTCTTTATAAACGTTCAAATCAGCCTCCCAACCCAGTACAGCCTTTTTTTACAAGCGAAATTTGTTTAAACAATGTTGGTAATGATCAAAAAGCTTAAGCACATAAGTACTTAAAAAAAAAAAACACGACGCAAAAGAAGGGTTCTCTCTCCCCATTGTACTCCGAAAAGGAAACTTCCACTAAATTTCCAAAAAACGTCACATTTCCCGAGCACAGGAAAAAGGACAATCTCCACCTTCTTCCTGTTCATTGTTTTAGATACACGCACATATTTTACTTACTAAGTGACTGTTTTGAATAAAAATGCTGTTTGGTGGCTGTGGCCCGTTAAAAAGTACAAAATGGCGCTCGCCCCAGATTTATAGGGCCACTTGCGGAGATAACAATTCTATAAAGTGCTTAGAAATGATACAATGCTGGGTCTACTGTGGATCTTTTGTGGCCTCTTCCGTTTTGTATGAAAATGCTTACGTACCTGAATTTGTACAGCAAGATAAACGTCTTTACTCACAAATTAAGATTTCTGCAAACATCTATACCTACACAGTTTTAGCACAAGCAGTAAGTAAGTTTATATAGGCAGAGTGGCTAGCACTAGCATTGTTTCAATGAAAATCTATTCGAAGAAAAGTAGGTATTTAGTTTCTAGTAACACTTTAAAATCACTGATTAACATGGTAATATAGTAAGTATCTACATAATATGTAGATACTTATTATTCTAAAAAGACAGCAACTAATTAACAGGAGCTTTGCCAATCCGGACTGATTGAAAAATACCGAGTGGTAACCGATAATTGTCTACCTACTCAAAGAAAAAAAATAAGTTTATTAATGTTAATTAATTATGTTAATTCTTAAGAAATTAAACGTTTCACCACTAGGATAACCTGAAAAAATCCCATTGTAGCCACATTTTTTCATCCGTACAACTCTCTTTATTATTCTTGTATTTGCGTGATCTCGCACAGCCAATGTAAAATGGAATGCTGTTCATATTGCACAATGAATGCACTACTTAGCTATGAGTATGAGGTATCTGGAATATCTCGAGGATCGCAGGTATACCACTAGGTAGGTATGTATAATCAGGAGCACTAGATCCGAAGAGTAGCGGTTCTCAGCAGTTATCGCACTGTGGGCTGATCATCTACAATTTGTGAGCAAGAAACAATAAGTAGTAGGTTATAAAAGTTAGTCGTAGATTCTTAGAAAAAGATGGCATTATTTTTCAGTAAAGCCACAGGCGAGTTTAGATAATAACGTAAAATATATTTTTAGGCATAGAGATAAATAATATAATTAATCAGAAGCAATTGTTCCTAATTTTATCCAATAAAATTTATTTAACAAAGTTTGTTGTTATTGGAAACGAATGAGTGTGTGTATGTACGTACGTTATCACCAGGATCTTCAGTAAGCAAAAAATATAACAAAAGAAAACTACAATGGAAAAAATACTAGAAGGAAAATAATATTTCAGTTTCTATCTTACGAGTACAATAATAAACAACTGCGCTCAGTTTATTCAAAGTCGGCACTATCACCGCTTTGTTCGCATTATTTCCTTTTAAACACCGTTTTGCATACAATAAAGCATATTTTTGTGTGCCAGTGATCGCACCACTGTGCGCGCATCGTGATCTACCGATCGGCACTCGATAATCGCACCACTGTGCAAACAGTCGCCGCGCACGAGTTGCAGACTCAGCTCGAAACTACTGTGTGCTGTCTAGAGGATGATGTATTTTTATACAGAATACATTTTAGTGGTTAAATGCGCAGGACCTTGACTCTCTCTTTGTCTAACCCGGCGGTAAAAAGGTTGAAACTGTGATAAGTTCATATTAAATCCGACAACAATAAAAACATATACTCGTACCTAGTATCTAAAGGTTTGTTTCAGCATACACATCACATTAATTTTGTTATTATTGCAATTCCAAAGGCTTGTGATAAGATGAGTAAGAGGTATTTATGTTTGTGGTTCCTTTACGCTGAAACGGCTTGACAGGTTTAGATAAATTCTGGTATGGAACTAACTCTTATACAGGAATGACCAATATGCACTCCACTCAAATACGCTACTAGGTATTTATCCTAAAATATTAATGGTTCATAGACCTAGGAAACTGTGTAAAATGAAAAGGCGTAGCTATAGTCAAAAAGTAAAAAAAAAACATTGGTGTGGAAAAAACGGATTATTTATTCTGTGTTAAAACGTATGACGATAATGTAAATTATAAGAACCATCTTCAGTATAATCGAGGTACTTCTGAGCTAGGATCTTGCTCAGGTTACAGTTAAAAAGATGGGAGTTGACGCCTTCGGTGTTTCCTTATTCACATTATTCTGGCACTTGCCTACAAACGCTGCCGCGAAACACGTAAGGCGTTGAAAAAAGTTCGATGGATTTTGCAAAAGGTTGTAATTAAAACGGACTCAAGTGACGGAGGCCTTTCCCAGCAATAACTAAGTTTCAGCAGTGAAAAATCTGAACATCTCGCTTAAGGACATCTGAAAGTTTAAAAAAATGTGCTACTTCTTCGAGCACATCGTCGCTTCCCATCAGATGAACCTGTCATCAAACACGAGAGACAGAGGGTTGGTGGTCAAACGCGGATTTATTGGGTAAATTATTATAAAGATAGAAATAATTTGATTGCATCTTCATCGGGTCGGAGTCACACAGGTACTCGTATACCAAATTTCAGCTTAATCGGACTTCGGACAGAGGTTCAAATTCAGGTGCAAGATTTGTAAAAAATAAAAAAGACAGCAGTAATAATATTAGAGACTAGCTGAGTCTCCCGATTTCACCTGCGTTTTCCGGCATGAAAAGTAGCCTATGTGTTAATCCAGAGCATGAACAACCTTCATTCCAAATTTCATGTAAATCTTTTAAGCCGTTTTTACGTGAAAGAGTAACAATCACACATCCATACATTCTTACAAACTTTCGCGTTTATAATACTGAGTAGGATTAATACGATACTTAAACAAAATGTTGTAAAGTGTAACAGCATCCTATACGGCCAGCACCGTGGGACCGCGCACCCGACGACGACGCCCCGGGCGCAACCACCCATTACTGCGCATCGTGGCTGCGCCCGCGCGGACCAAATATCATGTGAACTCAAATTATCCAGTCGGCTAGTCTAGGGGAAAGGCGAGATTATGTTGTGCTATTCTAGGCCATGAAACATTTTCAAATGTATTTGTGTGTTTTGTGTTTATTTGTAAATCCCACCGAAGTCGGATTATGGGTCATTCTACTTTTTAGTGCAGGTTTTTGCACTGCTAAAAGTGGGCTTTAAAAATTTTATCATTAGAGATAAATGAAGTAATGTAACTGTATTTATGCGTAATTATACCCACACAATTGAAATTAACTGCCAGCAGCGAATTTTTTACATATTTCTTTCTGAAAATAAAGATTTTGGCGACCAAGGTAGAAAAATCATACCACTTTGTTACCAATCTAAATATTTTTATTGAGCAGCTTTAGTCGCTCATTACAAACAAATAATTAACAAAACGTATTTTAGGAACATAAATCTTTCTCTTTCATAACTAAAATTAGAAATTATCATTTATTAAGTCTTATAAATCACATTTAAATGACAACTATGTTACTGTTGTGCACTTTTGTTTACAAAGATTTGACATAAAATGTATATATGTAAAAATATCTTAACAACGTATTTAACATTGATATTAAAAAATATTATCTTGCATCTGATATATCTGTAATGTAGCTTATTATGCCAATTGTACAACTCAAATTGAAAAACCTTTACTTAGAAATAGGGACATAATGGTAACACAGTTGTTCAACAGTAACAAAGTTGTTTCAATAGAGAATTCTCTTCTACAAAAATAGCTAATCAGTCTCTTATTTACCACAAATGTTTAATTTTCGCTTGTTTCGGTACCGACGTTGTTTTTCGGCTGGAGTTAGCGGCATGATCTTCTGTAAAAGATAAAAACATGGCATTGTAGTACTAATTTTACCGTCAACAATTAAAGTAAGTCAGCAAACAATTGTAAAATTGTTAAAATATTAACCTATGGGTCGATACGAACTAATCAAGTTAAATAAAATTAGAAAGAATCAGTGACAGAGTATATTTACAACTGCGTTACCATCTTTACAACTGCGTTACCACAGCAGAGTAACAAAGTGGCCGGTAACACAGTTGTAAAATAACATGATGCTACCTGATATTTACGAAATGACCATATAATTTGCAAATCCAACAATAGAATACAATTAAGTGACATAAATGCCACGTCTCAACAGTTAAAACATAAAGTAAAAGTTTAGAAACTTACCTTTTCGCCGGGTAACAAAGTGCACACCAAATAAACACACGCGTCTTGATTCACAACATGGCGGCGACTGAGTGCCGGCACGTGGCTTACTGCCATTCCCCTCCACCCCGCTCTTGTAATGCGCAACCTACCCAATCGACCCGACCAGTGGCGGTACAGCGACATCTAACGATTTTTTTAAGAAATACCAGTAACATAGTAGTACCGTATTGAGCTTCTTCCTTAGGGACAAAACTAAAGTAATTATTTTGAAAAAGAAATAAATCGTTTAAAAATATATGAGGCCTACATAAAAAACGCAAACATATCAAATAAACTTAATAAATTTTTTAAACATAGGACTACACTGCAATAAGAATACTTTTTTTGGTTAAGTTAGTCCGCGTATTAGGTCGGGGACACTTTGCAATACTATGGAAAACAACTATGTTACCATAAAACTCCACTTTGTTACCCTTAATTATCTTAAAATAGGCAAAATATTTAAATATAAATGTTAACAGAAGTAAAGGAAATATTACGGAAGTTTCGTGTATTGCGCAATATTTTTAAATTTTATGAATAAAATGGCAAATCTAGATTTTTTTGTCTGGGGGACACAAAAACCTGCACTAAAAAGTAGAATGACCCTTATACCAGATATGTATTATACTAGATTGATGGTAAATCCTAGTTTCTTGCTTATACCCGATGCGATTTGAAGGCGGAAATATACTAGAAATACATTTGATCAGTTATTTGAAGATCAACTTCCGCGAAGTAACGCCTGATTCAGTAAATTAAATTGAAAAGATTTTATTTGAGAACGATACAACTAACAGATGCATTGTTTAAGTATGTTCTATTAAATCTACTACTATTATATGATATTATAAATATTAAAGTTTGAATGTTTGGCTGGATCTTTGTTAATTAAAATTTACATGAAAATTGGTATTTAGGTACACATACGTTTACTACCCCCGAAAAAATGAGTGGTTTCTGAAGGATATCGGTTGAAACAGCGGGGCGCAGCTAGTAAAGAATAAAGTATAAAGACACAAACATGTGAAGTTCAATTAACTTTAGCCATACTACCAACTAAGAACCAAGTCCTGACCGTCTTGTATATCTTGACTAAAAACAAGAACCCGCTCTGCAACTGCTTTGAACTTCCTGACTTAAACTTCCATTCGCAACCATAATTACTTCACAACAATAACTTACCACCGCTCTAATTGCAAATATTTATTAACGTCAACCAGGAAATAAAGCCCGAGTACCACGTGGGTGTAACTCGTACTGCCGCATTGCAGGGTCATTTGACAATGTCGCCGACGCTGGAAGCTTTGACGATTATAACGAGGTAACAGTGAAAATTGCAGTGTAGTGTAATGATAAGTTAGTAGAGATTTAAAATTTCTTTGTTTTGCTGTAAAAAATACAAAATGTACGATTATCAGGTAGCTGTAATGCAGCATGTAATGCTGATGATTATGTGAATTGGTATAGACCAAAGGGTTCGTCCTGGTGTCAGAGATTTTTGACTAGTTAGTAGTTGGTACTTTTCTCACAACTAAAGAAGAAGTAACAAGTCGTAAGTATAAGAAGGTATAAAGTAGTGAACCATCCGCCTAATTTACTTGATCAGGCGCCATCATACTGTTTTTATTGCTTGATTTTTAAAAAACATCTAAGCGAAAGAAAATTTCGATCTGATAAAGAGGTCATAGCGGCTACGGAGCGGGTTTTTGACGACTTTGACGGATTAAGATATAGGAGTGGTGGTCAAGGCGGTGAAGTGTCTATGAAATAAGTTTATTGAAATATTAGGAGAGTATTGTACCTTAGAAAATAAAATAGACTTTTCATTTAAAAAATATTTTTTTCTTGTTCGGGCCGAGAACTTTTTAACGTCTCTCGTAAGTTGGTATTCGACTGAGTGGCGAGTCCTAGTGGACACGTACAACCTAGAAAAATCTATACAGCTACAGTTCCGAACTTTCACGCTTACGTTGTATGTATAAAAGCTCCATATTTATAATGAGTTCTAAGCTTTTCAGTTATTCTCGCTTCTGGTATGAAATACCTACTATTGGCTTGAAAACTCTGACACCAAGACTAATCTTTACGTTTATAATTTACGAGGACCTACTACTTTACTGACAAGATAATATTACATACATATCGAATCGAATTGAAAACCTCCTTTTTTGAAGGCGGTAAAAACTGTAAAAACCCTCACAACTACTCAAAAATTATATTATCACGAACAGACAGACTTCATAAAATTCTCATCCAACTTTCCAAATAGGAAACCATCCAAAACCTACTGAGTTTTTCCGACGCGCTAATATGACGTCACGACGTCACCGCCATAGGTGCACCACTCGACTTGACACGTGATTTTCCGCGACGATGCACTGTGAACCTGAATTTGGATATGTCACCCTACATCCCGTCACACCAAGCTTACTTTACCATCACCGTTTTAACCGTAGCACCTTAACTGCAACGAGCAAGGTTGGGTTTCCCTTGTTTTTCAGTTACAGAGCTGATGATGTGAAGTAGCAGCCAGGTGTCATCGAATCTACATACGAGCTGGGTTTGTATTGAAGGTTGATTACAGGTTTACTGATTGATGTGTTTGGGGGAGTTGTTTCATAGAAAACTGTTCAGGCAACAGTAATAGGGTGTGCAGAGCTTTGGCCTGTTGGTATTTTGTAAATTTGATTCAATATTGGCTTGTGTATCATTGGTTACTTAATATTGTCCAAGTCTTCACAAAATTCCTTAACAAAATAATGTATATTGATTTAGTTTTTAATCTTATTTCAACAGTAGTCAACAGAAGCACCCCAAAAATATGGATAGCGGAATACCCCAGTAAACTAAGTAAAACTAGTTGTATCTCCCGGACTGTGACATCGCGACCCCAATATCTCCACAAGTACTAAATACCAAATACTAAACTTCACAAGTTCACAATTACTAAACTTCAATAGTGTACAACCCCTAAGTCGATTTGCTCATATTCACTTATACTCGACTTATACTAACTAAAAGTTGTAAGTACCTATTTGTCTAGAAAGATTTTGAAGATCATTCATACAAGTTATCGTTGAGCAAACCCAGCGCCATGTGCGCTTGCCAAACACCCAGTACGCTGTAGAGGCGTCAGTGGCCAACAGCATTGAGTAATTCCAAAAAAAAGTTGAGCAAACATAGCTTAAGTAGGTACCTAATCAAAATTAGTTTTGCATTGAAAGTAAGAAGAAGTTATGAATCAGGTTTCTAAAGTTCCTGTCAAGTTTTGTTTTGATCATGTTCAAATTATATGCAAAAGTTAAAGTAACCGCCTACGACGTTCTACCTATACCTACATTTGTAGCTAATTGTAAATTTACTTTTACGATTTCAAATTTCAACCTCCTTGAAATATCCCGTACTTCCCTTACATTACGACAAAAGCTTTAAAATCCATTAAAAATGAGTTCAAATCCAATGCAAAAATATTCAAAACAATAAGTTTGGCAGCCATAATGGCAGATAGCGACACGTACGCCGCCTGGCGGCCGGACTGTACTCACAGCCTCACACGTTGACAGCGTCTCCAAGATGGCGGCCAAGATCCGCAGACTCCGCGGCGAGCTGCGTAGTAACGGACAACACCGCAACCACGCTGCACTAGCCACCACTCATTTCACAACTCATTTGCATAAACCCACTACGAACAAGCCTGCACTCGCGACGCGGCATTGCCAACAACGCGAGCTACACTTCACCAGACTGACCACAGACGAGCGCGGTCTAGCTCGGTAATTAAGGAGCGTAATGACGCGATGGCCGATGACGGAGCTATGTCTTCACCGGCAGCGGACCGTCGAATGAAAACCTCCACCATGTTGTTACTGAATTTTATACTCCATCCCAGTGAGCAGAGCCTCCAAGTTTGCCTCCTTCAAATTCGTTATGCATACAGCACCAAGGGCTGTTGAATACCGCTCGCGTTTATTTATGAACAGGCAAACTTCTGGTGGTTGGTGGGACGCACGAAATACGTTATAGGCTCGCCACCCGCCGGCCGCCGCCGCCGCACACGGCTTCGACAATGCATGCGATCGCTGAAAAAGGGCTTTTTATGTATTCAACTTCAGAACTGAGCTCATCTGCAAGTCGTATTGTGGACCTAATTAACAAGTTAATATGGAGGATCCGGGGCCGCGTCTGCGCACAGCCCGCCGGATTTGAATCTCGTTTCGGGTGCAGTCGCTCTCACAGAAATCGCTTTAAAACTCGCCAACTTTATTTACCTGCGAAACGTGTAAAGTTCAGCGAGGCATGTTCGGGTGCGTTCTGCGAGCGATCGCGACTTAGCGATGGTAAAGAGCGTTCAGAAATTCCGCCCCGCCCGTCTCCCCCATCACAAAGTATAATGATATCGTCGCCGTCGTTATTATGGGAGTCGTCATAAATATTTCATAGGTGGGGCATGACCGGAGATCGGCGATCGCGGCTCGGATCGCCATTTCGAGGCCCTAATCCATAACCTCCATGACGACTGCGATTGCTCGTTACTGCGCCGATTGTTTGATATCACCAGTCATTGGTCGTTCATCAAAAGTTCTTCCCGACGAAGCACTTATTCGCTCGCAATGACTCGGACCCTGGTCATTTGCGTTAGTTTTCCCGGAGGCAATGATAAGTTTCCAATAGTACGGAAGAAATTGTCTCAACTTTGGGCAGAAATAGGGTTACCTATCTACTCGAGCGCAAAATGGAAATTTTGAAGATCATCAAGATGAGATTGTAACAACGATGCGAAAATTACAATAAAAGTAGATTTTTTGTTAAAAACCTTTAAGAAATTTTCAACTAATATTCAAATCTTATAAGCCAGAGGTTCCGGGTTCGATTCCCGGCCGGGCAGATTAATTTAAATATCTGTTCTGGGTCTGGGTGTTAGTTGTCTTTGTCTTTGTGTGTGTTCCATGGCATCCCCGACACAGGATTCATCCTAGTGGGGAGCTATGAGTGTGAAACGTTTATTTATTTATTTATCTCGAAGTTTTATATGAGGTACGTTGCCCTTTCTACTGACCTTCGCAATCACTAAACAGGTTTATGAATTTCAGTAATCGGTTGTGTTTATATGTTTTTGCAGGGCTCAGTTTGTTTACGTCACAAACACCTACACACACTAGACCCTTACCAATTATACCCAGAGTTCCAGAGCTTCAATCAAAACATCTTGTTTGATCAGTCCACCAACTTCCACGCAGCGAGGCACGTGCCCAGACGGCGCGGCGCGAGGGCACAGACTCGGTTACAGTTGGTACGAAGCCGAAGGTGGCTAATTACACCGGAGTCGCCGGACACCGCGGCCTCCTTTGATGACGGCGCTTTGATCGGACGCCGACGCAGGGTACAGTCGAGAAGAACGTCGGTCTGAGGCTAAGGACTCACGGAGCGGTTTTCACCCGCGCCCGCCGCGGTGGCGGAATGGAGTTTTATTTTCAAAACTCACGAGACCGGAGTTTTGTGCGGTTACGCAGCCGTCGCGGTTGCGATTATCGCCCGCAAACTTGGCGGTTGATAATCGCAAGACGGGCGGTTGCAAGACGGGCGGTTAAACAATCAGTTGAGTTCCAGACCGTCATGGACACACACCAGAAACGAGCTGTTGCGTTATACTTCCTTCACAAAAGAATAAAAAAAAGAAGGCCTAAAAGGTTCTGGATACATCCACTGATTGCGGAAAGAGATCGTTATGGATTATTTGTTACTCATTATTAATGACTTAAAGAAGGATGAAGAAAAGTTCTTTAATTATTTTCGCTTCCCCCCGCTGTCCACGCGCGGTCGCCCGCCAACCGATCGCAGAACGCGCGGGTGCAACCCGCCGCGGCTACGGGACCGCGACCCGCGCCCGCCGGTACAAGATGACCGCCGGTGCAGCGGGACCCGCAAACAATCGCACACGCCGCGGGCGTAAAACGCGTCGTGAAATGTGCTTTAATTTTTTACATAAATATCTGTATTCTACAAAGGCTGCGGGCCCGCTACCGCGGCGGGCGCGGGTGAAAACCGCTCCGTGAGTCCTTAGCCTGAAAGTTCTAAAGGATTAGACTTTACATAGATTGGATTGATTTAGTCGGATGCTGATTTATCAACAGTATAATATTACACACAAAAATACAGAAGAGTGTACATATTTTTCAATAACAATCAATTGGTTTAACCAGCTATAAACTTCATAGGTGTGTAAATAATATTTTTTGTAAAAAATAAAAAGGTTTTAGAAGAAAAAATATGTTAGGCACAAAATTCTATCAAGACTGCCTATTAACAATCACCAAATACATAAAATATGCTCGATCCGAGCATGAAACCTTGACAATCAAAGGAAAATCTCGGAGCAACCTAAAAATCTCGAGCCAAGACCTTTCGGCGGCGAGCGTATTCGACCGAGCTCTCCCGATTTCCTTTGACTGAAAACTTGTTAGAGGTCCGTATTAAAATTCAAAAACGACGCAGGGAACCCTGTCTCGATTCCTGAAAACATTATTCAGGGGATTTGAATAATGATTCTGTTTTAGTCCCGCTCACACCTAGAGAGAGCTAATGTATGCGAAGATTGGAGCAACTTCGTAACGTGATTTTTGGACTTAAATGCTTTCGGAACTTAATTTTCGTGGCCGTTTTCGGTGCTTTTTGTGGCAACGCTGTTTATGCAAGTTACAGTCTGGCTAGGGTCTTTCCGTGCATAATTTCTTGGTTTATTTACTCGTATTTTAGTAGAGTTGGTCATTAGCATAAAGTTAACAATATTGCAACCCTACATTTTCTTAAAATATTCTTCCCTTATTCACCGTGTTTTAGATGTTAACTATGTTTTACTAGCTATATTAAACAATATATTTTTCTGTCGTATAAGTATGAACTCCATGTTTGTACTTCATAAACTTACGTTTGCAGTGTAGCCACAGAAACTTTTCTTTGCATTCAGTTTCCAACAATAAACCATTACACTTGTCCTCCTACAATTTTTAAATTATTTTCTCCTACAAAACATTTACCATTTAGTCATAAAAACATTAAGACAAGTCTTTATAGCAGCGACGGATATTTAAACCATTCTCTGCGCTCACACTGCGTTGTCTTCCAGAATTCTTTACCACGCAAACCCGAAACCCTATTAACATATTGTTGCTGCAAACCAAACTTTATTCAAAGCTGATAAGGTGGGGTTTTTAGTAAAGATATGGCAGTTTAATTTGGTAATGTTGTAGTAAGTGATTTCTCTCAGTTTAGTCATAAAAATGTTAATGTAGCAAAAACAAACATTCGTAATGTATGCGCGAGGGGAGAATTAATCGGGACTCTTCTAGGATGTTTTATTTTGAGTACGTTTGTAGAAGACACGCCAAATTGAATTGCTTTGATGAATTGATTTTGTAATGGCGTCGGTATTTTTGTTCTTATTAGTTGAATTACTCGCGTTGTAGACAGAAGAGTATTTGAACAGAAAAAGTTTAAATTAATCAATTGCATTAGCTTCTCCAATGTAAATTTCTACTCTGAATAAAAGACTTGGGCACCACCTCATCATATTATTCACATTATTTGGATAACGAAGGCAATCTTGAAAAAAAATACGTTGGAAAATTAGCCTCATTGAAAGACGAAAGGTTGCACTACATTAGTTAAGTGCATTAAAGACAATCTAAAAACTGAATTCGCCTGCAAAAGGTGAAGAGAATTATTTTCTCAGAACAGGATATATTTTCACCACTTTCCTTGTAGCTGCAACGCAATACTTCCTCATAAGTCATATCGAACAAGGCAGGGCGGCCTGAATACAATTATCACATACTTACGAAGGGCTCACCACTTGTTCAGGATCCCTTCGATGATGGATGATGGAGAACGTGGCTTAATCAAAGGAACAAAACCGAGAGATTCGCATGGAAATTATTTTTTATTTTCTTAGAATATTTTAAAGTTTTGCAGTTTTGTTTATTTGAACTGAAATTATTAATTTCGAAAGTTGACATGTTTTTCAATTTAAAATAGCACGGAAGTGAACGAATTTATTTTGAAGATGAAAATTGATACGTGTAGGTAATTTAATTTGTATCTTTATAAAGAAAAATTGGCCAAGTGCGAGTCGGACTCGTGCATTGAGGGTTCCGTACAAATCTGTAGGTATATAAGTAAAAGTTATATTTTTTTTAATTTTTTATTCTTTTCGCAAGTTTTCCTTTATCTGTGCTATAAGACGTTGCTTCGTACCAAATTTTAAGCTCTAAGGGACGGTAGACCTGAGTATTTGATATGAATTTCAGCTTGATACCTTCACACGTTCCTGAGAAAAAGGGTCTTGTCAGACAGACAGACGGACAACAAAGTGATCCTATAAGGGTTCCGTTTTTTTCCTTTTGAGGTACGGAACCCTAAAATAACAATCGAAAACTTTTCGTCTCTTCTAGAATAAAAAAAATCGTAAAAGAAACAGGCACACAATACAAATTGCTTTAGAATCGGTCTAGTCTCTATAGCATATAATGTACTCGTATATATAGGCAACAAGGCCGCAGTAAATGAAGCTGTATCCACAAGTGCTCCCGAACACCAGCTGCGGTATTTTTCCGCAACAAACAAGGAAAACAAAACGCCCGGCCTGGCTCGCTGCATTCATTTGAATAATTGGAGTTTCCGCGGATATCCATCATTTCCATCGGCCGGGTTGCCAGGATGCCAGGTACACCTCATTAGTTGGGAGACGGTAATGGTTGTTTTCTTTACTGCCTCTTAGGGAGACACTGGAGTAAATGCAAGGGTATTTTTTTAAATTTCCTAATACCATTGTATGGAATAACTAATATTATATTATTCTTATACACAGGGTATTTTTGGTCTCTAGGAACTCATGTGAGGTCGCGTTTGGTTCAGACAGGTTTAACCAAATTCAGTGTTCTGTTTCGAGGAGAATTTCCCACTCGTTTGGATATGGCACAATACGAAGTCACTTCCCAACTATCCTTTAAAACTTAAATAGATAAATAAACACTTTATTGTTCACACCAGAAATAACAAACAAAAAAGAATATAGTGCAATAATTGAAAACCTAATCGACAAGAGTGATCTTTTCCAGGCCAATAGTAACCTGATCACAAAACCCAGTTTGTTACTTACGATGTACCTACTGAAGTACATGATATCTAATACATTATTGTTCTTTAACGCTATTTATATTCATTTCTGTGTGCCGCACTGTACTTATCTACCCTGCAGCTAGTACACAGGGTGGTCTCCGAACGCAGCGCCAAATTGTGCCCCAAATTTACATAAGACGAGAACTTGGCAAAAACAACCGAAGAGTTTTAATTCAATCTGGGTTCGCCGGGCTTTAAAGAAACTCCAAACTTTTTAATGCAAAAGTCTTTTTTGTATTGGTTTTATAACTAGTAATCGCTTGTTGTATCTTTTTTAAATTAACCATAGAACTAGATCTGCGAATTTGTTATAATTTTTGGCTTAAATTTTGTCATACGTCTCCGTTGTTTACCATTGTGCGAGTTGCTGGTCATTGCAAAAATAATTTGTTATTTTAGAACTATGTATGTACTTAGTTTTACTTGAACGCTCTACGATTAACTCTCGCAACCGGAAAACATATTTTTCTCCACTATTTTTTTCCCTCGATTCAAAACATTGCAACATTTACCTTAAATGTGCCTTCGCCTTAAACCACAGAATCGATAACAGTGCTGACATAGTTAAACTCCTTCGTGTGGCCTACAAGCAGATTGAAGTCATCGCCAGAAGTAGGCGTCCCCGAAATGAAATGTAGCTTACCATCTGCGAGACACAGTTTCAGTTCATTTGCTGCTAAAATGTATATAAAAAGTTAAGGCATCCCTCCTCGACTGTTCTTAAGATCTACTTTGAATAAAAGCTTACTATTCATGGTGCAGCAGCTTTGTAGCCAGAAAAAATGTTATATTTATATCTTACCAAGAGTACGAAGCTGCTACGAAAACAATTCGGACAAGTGCTACGGTGCTACGAGTATTATTTGAGCCTTTCAGACAATTAAGAAGAAACACAAATCAAGTTCTTTTTACCACAAAAACATAATAGTCAGCTTAGAGATAGCGTTATTTGATTCAATCAGTTTTTTAGACAAGTAAACCAGCGTTTTTATGCATAGGTTAGGGTTTATATTGAAAAACGTTTCTATGACAAACACATATTATATTAATATTCGGAATCGTTTAGCATCTTCGACTTTCACAAAAAAAAAACTAACCGTGATTTTATTACTCTTTTTTTAATCATTATTCCTCCGACCAGTCGCACGCAGTCGCGCGTGAGCAGGCCGCTTTCCCGCCGGTTTTTCTGAATAATGCGAGTGTTATGGGCCGAAATACGCTTCATTTGGCGCGAGAAACTTCTCTAAAGTGCGTGAGGAAATCATATTCATATTTTTTACGCTTCAACTGCTCGAGAAATTTGAATAAAGTACTTATGTTTGAATACATTTCTCTTCTAAATTACTTTGATATTATTGCCGTTGAAGTAGGTTTGTGATCTCTGAGTTACGTAGTTGAGGGCGAGAAATAAAATGAAAATGGGGACTCAAGAGACGATGATCGCAAAGAAATATATATCTTAGTAGGTACTTTTCTGAATGTCATGTAATTTTACGCGTCAAAGACATGTTTTTTCAAACGCTATAACCTAAAGTAAAAGTATAATTTAGTAAAATTACACTGTTTACTTTTTGCGCCAGTCGTTAAAACATCGCCACAATTTCCCAGTCGTCCTTTTTCCAGCTTCACAACTCAAAGCGCAACTGAACTCCATCGGAGCATATTCCCCAGAATACCAAGGGCTGCAACCCCAGTATTTACCGCAAACTTAATTCCGCTCCGACGACGCAAAGAAAACTTACCTCAAAATTAATATTTCTTTCATTAAAACCTTGTAATATTTTCCTCGCTGCATGCATAAGTAATTCTATGAATACGTAACGTGCAAAAATTTCGAACGTCCTGATTGAACGCGATATTGTTTCAGCTCGTCTCCGTTTGTTTGTGTTTGATTTTGTTAAATTGTAATCGTTTGAACAAATATTTGGTTCGGAATTGGGAAGTCAAGGGTCAAGGAAGACAAGAAGTTAGATTCAATCTGTGACCAAATATTTTTTGGAACAGCGCAGAATTTTTCGTTCGGTATTTACTTTAGCAAGATGAAAGATGTTGTGGTATTTTTATTTGTTCGTGAATTTATTAAAAGGGTTTTTTCTCAGACATTGATCAAGTAGGGTTGGAGATTGGAGCCGTCAGTTTCGCGAAGGAAAAATGCTAAGTCTTTGTTACACCTGCGCTTCAAGGTTTGTTAATTCAAAATTGGTCGATATGGTTTTGAATTTCGATTTTTGGAGACAATTTTTGAGATTGTTTTTTTAACTCACAAATTTTAGCAGTAATTTTGTCCGCGGTTAATTTTTAACTTAATATAAATTTATTACAGTATTACAGTTTATTTTTATACAATAATTGCCATAAAACCCCAATCGGTCTGATTGTTGCTTGCTACATGGCTGAACAAATATGGAAATGATTTGTAAGGCGAAAAATTATACTCTGAATCGTTTTGATCCGAAGTGAAATTGAGACAGCTGAAAAATAACGGAAGGCCGTTACTTGGACACTTCATGCTGGTCATATAATAGGCAATCTTTAAAAAATACTCACTTCTATAGTCCGTGTTGTTCAACACTTTAATGCCCTTTTTCTTAACACTTAATACGTACTATTTCATCTTTGCAATATTTTTTCCTTGATTAAAAAGCCACATTTCCAACAGCTGCCTAGTTTCCACAGAGCTCGCGAAGTGCGGGTGCATACATTTGCTGAAGATGACTCGAGCAGAGCCACCTTTGTGACGTGGAGGGCTGTTGTGACGTGACGCCACGCGACGCCACTCGACCTGCCTGCAATGAGGGGTACTATTACGACAAAATATAGGCATATAGGATATGATCACACATTGCACATTTTCCGTAATATTATAACTATATACCTTACATTTTTTGAAAATAGGTTTAAGACTGAAGAGGTACTACTACTAAGAGGTGTAAGTACCTCTTAACTACAATAAAAGGGTTTAAACAGAATGTCACTGGCAGGAAAAAAATTAAATGATCAATTTAATAATAATTAACAAATCATAAAACAAGCCCGCGCATAAATTAGATGACATTTATTAAATTTAAGCAACGTTATAAATAAGGCCGTAGTTACATATATCCACGTTTTTTTTAATAAAATAAAAATAAACTTTCAACATTGGGATAAGTTTTATTTTTAAATTCTGAAAGCATTCTAAACGAATTCTCAACTTTTTGCCGCGGTTTAAAATCAGTGACATCGCTCGCGAAGCTTGCAAGGACGAGTCGAACGTGATTGAAAGCTGTTCGAATTTAGAATGATAAAAAGTAAACGTCTGTCGCCGTTCTGTCGCATTTCGGCCAGCATTCCTTGTAAATACGGTTACGAACCGCAGAGGTTTTATGTCACCTTGTGTCTTGCCTTCAATGGAACGGTTAGTGATGGGATACGATAAAACTGCAAATATTTTTGTTGCAAGAATTTAAACCGTTTCGAATTCATCTGAAAGTTTTGGCAATGTTTGTGAGAAGTACTTGGGTCGAAAAAACGTTTAAATTCTAAGTAAAAGTTTAAAATACCAGAACGTTCCTGATTTTTTAATTTACTGTAAGTACATACACATGTTACTTGCCTGCTTAGCTTATAATGTTTATTTATGACCATAATAATTGAAAATGGTGGCTCTTAATAAGACTGTTGATGCCAGAACAAAACAAAACGTTACATACCAGCAACAAAGTTGTTAAGGCTAGACTTTATTAAGTTAAATAAAAAGTTATATAGCTAGTATACGGCAAGATGTTAATTTTATTTATTGTACATACCATAACATAATAATGTTCCCCTCTCTATCCGTAAGTACATGAAGCCACATAAACGGGTTTAGCGCGCATAAAATTCAACTTTTCAGTACTTTTTACGGCGCGGCGTGAGAAAAAAGGCCAGGTGGAGAGGTTGATATTAAAATGTTTCATGTAAATTTCAGACGCTCCTCTGGCTATATTTCAGCTCTGCTCTTGTCTGTCTGTCTGCATTTGCTATTCATAGGCGGCTTTTAGTTTAATATTGGGGCGAAGGAGCGCTCCTTAACGGGTTGCTTTTTCTTTTGAGGTCGGACTGAAATAGGGTAAGCCTTACCTCTTTTATTTTTGATGGTTGTTTTTTTGTGTAGAAAAGGAATGAGATTATGTTAAAACTTTTGAGTTCAAAGAAGTTAAATAATACTTACGATAAAATGTAGTAAAGAAAACTACTAACATACGTATTTTCTAATCGTCATCATTATCAACCATTTCCACTCACGGTTTAGGCCGTTTTTGTAGCGCGCCATCTTTTTATAAATACTCAGATAACTGGCTTAATATACTCGTTTTCCAGAACCAAAAAAAAAAAAAACTATTGTACAGATAAATGATAAATACTTGCTTAGCTAATAGTCAGTAACAAAACTATTATATTTACCAACTTGATAAAACCTAACTGATTGAAACGAAATTCAGAACTTTGTACGAAGTAAATCTCAGCTTACAAAGTTGCCCTAACGAAGGCTTTAAACATTTTAAGTTCATTATTTAAGAGTAAATAAAGAAAAGCAAGTTTAAATTAAAACGAGTAGAGTAAAGATTAATAGGTGAGGTTTTTAATAAATTCAGCGGTTGATGAAAGACCCAGGCAAGGGTCGACCAAGGGCCAAGTTACAGAGACGGATTCTATTATATTACGCCGCACATTACTGTACTGTATACTGCGTTCACAGTTTCCAGTTATTTTTATTTTTACTTGCTAACCTACAAAATCTGCTAATTTTACCATAATATGATATATAGTTAATTTGGTGTATAAACTACCCTTTTTTATGAAATCTAAATCCTTTCACTCATTTTAAGCCTAAAGTAGTAACAAAAATTCATGCACACCAATTCATTAACTTTCGCCTTTTCAGAGTGATTTAGATTAGAATTTTTGAACTGCCTGCATGTAATCATATGTAATAAATTAAGAAAAACCAACATACGTGTCATTTGAGCAATTGGGTTTTTTACAGGATCGTTGCAGGTTTAAATGTCGAATTTATGAACAATTTTCCACAAAATTTTACTGTCAGGAAAGCCTGCCTCTAATATTTCATATCCCCTTCAATCCGTCCCTGCGCTCTAAGCCGCTGTTTGTTTTGATTGTATTAATTAAAACTCGAATCCCGAAGTTTTATTAAGATTAACACCTCTAGTTTTCTTTCATTAAGAGTTCGCTCCATATTCATGCGCCGGGTCACGCTGCCGTGCATTCGTTAGGGAACTGGGCGAGGAGCCAGGTGCTTTAAGTGGACTCACTCTTTACCTGACTAGGTTTACTTGGATACTAAAAGCCAAAGCGAAAAATGGGAAGAGCTATGAATGATATTAGTGTGTGTATAATGTACCTATATGGTTTATTTTTCAAACTTTTAGCAATATCATCTTTCCACTTACTTTTTCTATTCTTATCATTTCTGCTTATCCCACTTATGTGGGGTCGGTACAATATGTACCTATAGTTTTTTTTACATTCTTCGTTATCATTTGTGATTTTTGTTTAACAATTAAAGTGCGTTTTTGTGGAACTTTCTAGAATAGCTAATGCTACAGTGCTACGGATGCATGATTTTGATTTGACTACACACGATTTACTCCGTTTCTTTGTGTTACAATTTAAATGGGTTACAATTCACCTGTTAACTAATTAACCATTTTTGACCTGCATTTATAAGACATAAAATTCTGTAAGGATACGACAGTTAGATGTAACTCACAGCAGTACCAGCTCTCCAACTATAATTCGCAAACACACTGGTATTTACATACTTTTTAGGAAAGTTTCGAGAAAGGGGCACTTCATTTGAGAAGATTTTCTCGTGTTTCGTGTGACATCATTAATCATACGAGATTTCTGGCACTTTGCGCCGTCGGCGTCGCCGGTGCACGGTGGCTGGAAGTGTGGAAAAATCTGATTTCCATACTATACGAGTAGCATGAGATGGTTACTTTATTTTTACATACAAACTTTTCTTCGAGACCTTTTCTGTATTTCAACACAAACTTTTGAGGTCATGACATACCTAAACTTTTTAAAGCAGAAACGTAGGTACTTTTTTGGATACAAGAGTGATCAACTGAAAAGAAAATTGCCGTGTTGTGTTAGTTGGTAACAAAACAAGAACATTATTTTTACAAAACAAAAAACAAACACCGACTATAAAAGACCGACTATTGAGTTATTCATCTATTTGTCGCGCACGTACTTAATGCAAATTTAAGACTTATATAGTTTTCTCATGGATACCATTATCACTAAATTGAAATGGGAAGCGTCAGCTTTCTAATAAAAAAAGAATCATCAAAATCAATTCACCCAGTCAAAAGTTATGAGGTAACAAACATAAAAAAAAATACATACAGTCGAATTGATAACCTCCTCCTTTTTTGAAGTCGGTTAATAAATGAATTCCGGCTTAAAAGATTTTAATAGAAAATGCTCAAAACGAACTACCACAAGAACTGTAACTACGATGTTAACTACTACAAGTGCTATAAAACTAAGGTGACTATTTGATATTTTATTTATATGTAGGTATGTTAGTCTGTAAGGTATTTATTTTATATGGGCCTCTGTAACTTGCATTGTATGCAAGTTATATTGCCTGAAATATTATTATTATTTTCAATGCTATATCATTATACAATCGCAATTGCAAATAGAACCCTTAAAATTATTGTACTCCTAACTCAATTTGCTTCCTACTTAGTTTTTTATACCTCCTAAATTTTTCCTTACATTCCTTCACTCAGGGATTCCATTCACTCCTACACTTACCATATTCCAGGATGAAGCTGTAACCCTCCGCAGCCGTAAACCGTTATTACATCTTTTGTATCCAATTAAATGAAGATGGAGGTACAATTGAGCCTTTAGGTCTAGTGAGGTAACGGGTTTAGAAATTTAGGGGTTTCGTTTTAGGGTTTCAATTTGGGTAAATATTTAGATTTTTGAACCTAAAAATGAACTCGTTCTGACCTAATACTGAATATTGTATCTATCTTGTTTGCAATTATGCATTTAATTTTGAATCAAGATTATGAAGAAGAAGATTTTGATGGTATTGTAAAATAAATAATATTTTGACGTATTAGTAGCGTTGCAGTGCTTTGTCTTTTTCTCTTATTAAAATTTTGAACTTATCCAAAAAAGACGAGAGACGAAGTACCTAACCATTCCGAAACCTTACTCCACACTCCATAAAATAGTTATTTGTTATACAAGAGTGCAAAGTTGCTTTTCAACCGCGTGCACGAGGTGAAAAATCTTTGCACTCGAGTGCAACACGTAACTTTTCATTCCACCTCAGCGAGGAAAGAGTATTTTTAATCTTCAATATCTGAGTGGAAAAGCTCATTTGCGCATTATTAACAGTTTCAGTCAATTCTGTTGGCGTCAAACAAACTTCCTCGTCGCTAGAATCACTCATTTTAGTTTTTTCACTTGTTTTCAAGTTTCTTGTTGATGTGAAACATCTATTGGCGCACGTAAAACCGATTTCTGGCGTGGCGACGCGTCGCCACGGCGCGGCGGCGTGCAGTATTCAAGCAAATAAATAAATGACGACGCGCGTAGGTACCTAATTGAGTTTCAATTTTCGAACGGTTTTGTGTTCTGCATTACTTTCAAAATAATGTCGATGTTTCACATCTGCCAGGCGTCCCGTGACGGCTCACATTTTTGATGTGAAACATCTATTGGCGCACGTAAAACCGATTTCTGGCGTGGCGACGCATGCCGCGGCGACGCGTCGCCACGGCGTGCAGTATTCAAGCAAATAAATAAATGACGACGCGCGTACCTAATTGAGTTTCAATTTTCGAACGGTTTTGTGTTCTGCATATTACTTTCAAAATAATGTCGATGTTTCACATCTGCCAGGCGTCCCGTGACGGCTCATTTTTATTTTTTAATATAAGGTTTAACAATACGAATAAGAACCGCGTACAAAGCAAATTGAAAAAAGAACACCAAGAAGGTTCCGAGTCTGAGTTTTTAACAAATTAAAAAAAAGTTGTATGATATATTCGGCACCATAGAGGTGGCAGTAAATAGGTTTAATGTTTTTTTAATTCACAAACTTAGTGCACACGATGTTCTAAATTCAATTTACTTTATCCTCTAGAGAATAAAAACGGCTTTTCCACTCAGATATTGAAGATTAAAAATACTCTTTCCGAGATGGTGGGATGAAAAGGGTATTTGTTTCGCAGCGCACAAAAATCTAGTTGATATTACATAGGTAGCATCAAATTCTGTTACCAGTTAAAAATGAAATTCTTCTAGTTAAGAAAATTAAAAACTTGTTCAACGAAAAATTCGTAGGGTCGTAGGTATTTCATACCTATTTTTTTTAAACGGGTTTCTTGAGTTTTTGTCTTTCCCATCACTAGCAGATATACCTGCGCGTGCATTATGCTAAAGCGTCCATATATTTTCCGTATGCGTTCTTGAATTATTGCTTATGTTATCCAACCGAGTGCGAACCTGTGAATTCTATTACAATATCGACCACTTTAGCCCCAAATTGTACCAAATAGCACCATGTCACAATAAAGAGGTTCAACTTTTTCACAGTGCCTAGAGAAGGTTTTCCATATATTATTGTATTTTGACAAGGTAGCAACGAGTGGTCAGTGGGCAGTGGCTATTGAATTATGGATATCTATTTGGGTATCGATATTGTTCAGGGGAATTTCTGAAGTGTTCAGAGAACAATGAACGAACAATGTAAGTACCCGCTGAAAAAACAATGGGCAAGCTGTTTTGTTTCAGAGTAAATAAATATAAAAAGGTACACATATTCTTTTATTTGTAAAGATATACCTAACATATGGATAGATCATACTACTTTACTCATTCGATGCTCATAAAGTCCTCCATTAGCTCTTATATAGTAGCTTTCTCAACTACAGTTTCTCAAAGTCTGCAAACAATAAAAACGCAACATTCGCGAGCAATCATTATTCCCTACTTCACCACCACCGTTTGATCATCAAACTAAACCTAAGATAAGCATCTCCAAAAACCTTTATTTTTACAGCTCCCACATTTCAAACAAAAAGAGAACATTTAAGGGCGACCAAAGGGAATATCACTCAATGGTATATTTTCGAGAACTCGAAGCTTTCTGCTTGCGTCTCGTTTTTATCCTACTTGACTCGTAATGTGCTGAATTCATACATGAACAATCGGGATCTGGAGTGTTCTGGGGAGGGGGAGGGAGGGAGGGGGGAGGGCGTATTTTCTTTTACAACATTTGGATCTTGCGGGTGGGTGTCCGCAACGTTGTCTTTGGTTAAGGCGCGGTCAGCTTACGGGTTGTGGAGTGAGAATTTGCGAGTTTTTTTATTGCTTGGTTTAGTTGGAATAAAGTGGAAAAGAGCGATGAAGTACACAAGTTATAGTCATTACTTTATTATTTATAGGAACATTAAGAATTAGGATATTTACCGTAAAAAAAGAGAAATAGTTTTGTGGTACATTTTTATTAGTTATTCTGTCTAGACTTTATTTTCTTATTTACTTAGTCATTTACGAGTATGTAACTTATGTAAACCAACTTGAATAGATCGGTTATCGATTACTAGAAAAGACGACTGCAGTGCTGCCTCGGAAATACAATTAGGTACCTAACAAAAAAGTCAACGACTATTAAAACTAGGTAAACCTACTAATGACCAATTATATTTAGATAGATAAATTCTGCGCCTGATCTTATACCAATTACAGTCTTTACTAAAAAAAATTAAGAAAAAAAATAATTTAAACATTCACTTTCATATTATTTATTTCAGCATTAACAATGTACGAGTATGTGCTTAGGTATAGATAGATCTTAAAGCGTTTATTATAAAACATTTCACCTCCAAAATCTAATCTTTCACGAGGTTTATCTCAGCTAATACTGTACGCTGAAACAATATTATTCTCCTCCGTGTCCCTCTTGCCCTGAAATCCTGGAACGAGTGGGGAGTGCCCGAGTTCTCCCGAGAACAGCGGAGGTAGCGGCCCTCTCGACCATATACTTCTTAGTAGGTATATAGAAATAGATTGTAGAGGCGTGTGCTATGTACCTTATATTATTGTAGGTATTGATGTTTTGTTGGTGTGTTTGATAAGGAATTAGATAGCAATATAGTGATTGTAAACTAGCTGTGTTCTACGTGCGATTTGTTTTCGGCATTAAGAGTAAATAAGTATAAAAGTATGAGTTCATTGACATAATGCAGTATACATTCCTCCTTGTTTTTTTTTCATGAAAATCGGTTCGGCCATTTAGTGTGAAATATAATAGGTAACATAATAATATAAGTAGGCATAGTTACGTACGAATTTTATTAATGTGATGAAAATTCTAAATTATTTGACCAATCAGAATTTTCATCACACAAATTTCTTCACGCATCTGATCAGTTAAACAGAAACCCTATTTATAATTTTTTTAAGATTATATCTCGAACTCACCACGCTACGATTATCGTGCGCTATCCGATAATTAAACCTAAATAAATAATTTAGCAGTCTTCTTGTAAATAACCTGCATTTATCAAGACAGTAAATTTCTCAATCGTGCAAAAGCAAAATCAATGGCTCAAGAAACGCTAGGTACAGCAATAGGCATGACGACAGTATCAAAAAATCGCCGATTCAATGCTTTCAGGGGACTAGCCAGATTAAAAAAATTTAAAACACACATGTTTAGTTTTATTTAAAAAAAAAAACAGATTACTAAGATTTTCAATAAATTAAAACATTAAAATACAGCAATCGGCCATCTTGTCAGAAACAACAATCACAGCGTATGACGTCACGCTTCAGTGAACTCAGGTCATCCGCCGCTCATCACGCATAGACACAATGACATGTTTACTAGCCGTGACGTCAAATCGACGCCATGACACAAGCAAGCTGTTTTCGGGCACTGTTGAAAAAATATGTGAAAAATGGCTTCAAACTTCGTTAAACTTAAGTTTATTACCGAAATAAAGGCTTTTTTGTAAATAGTAAATGTATACTCACATTATGGAAGAGGATTTTAAAATCTTTCGTCACGCCTATTCAGTGATTTTAGGTACTTATTCCTCCTTTTAGGTAGATGACACTTGTGTCCATTACACTCTCATTTCCCAAACCATACTAGACAAAACGACTATCTCTCGCCATCGAATCCAAAAGCAAAGCAATAAAATGTCTTCCACGCGAGTTGTTGCAATAAAATTAATTACACGAGGGTGGCCCACTTGTGGGCAATCACGTGAGTGTGGGATGTGGGAGGACGCATTTACTGAGGTCGCCGAATGGGAAATGAGAACGGTGACTAGGTAAAGTTGGGATGTAGTTGGTAACACGTCGTGAATTTTCAGTTAAAAACAAAAATAAGAGCCTTAGATAGAACAGTAAAGTTTATCAAAAGTTTATTTGACTAACTACTTAAGGTGGCTGCAAGTGGAAATAGTGGAATTAGCAATTGAGCGTGTTTCGAATGGCATAAACTTTTGTGACGTAGTTCTTTGAATAGCCTAAAAAAGAAAAGTGCTTATAATCTTTAAAACTACTGATCGTATTTTGATAAAAGTTTCTTTGGAGATGGACACACGAAATCTAGATTTTTCTTAGATTTTTTCTTCATTCTTTCTTTCATCTTTATCCGGTTCTATATCTTTTAATCAGCTTAAAACAAATGATAAAAAAACATTTTTTTTAAGCTTTACCAAAACAGCTACTTACCAAACTTACACATACCGTGTTCCTACCCACCGCAGCTCCGTAAAAACCTTGCCAATGTGTCCTCAGCATGAATAGTCATGAAAAACCGCAGCTTTCATTAACACGCGCTCCTTGCGGCTTCACTCCTCTTTTATCTGCGCCATTCTGTCGTACCCCAGGTTACGGGGCGCGAGACTAGCTGACGACTGCGGGTTTGCTTAGCTTTTGACTAAATTTTAGGTGTTACCTAAGTGCTTTGATTGATTACTTTGAAAGGTTAATGAAAAGTTGATACTTAGTTTTTTTGCGTTTGACCGCCATCTCGCCTGATGGAATGCAATGATCTATGATGGTCTATGATGGTGCTTGCCGAGAAACATTAAATTTTTGTGCAGTACCTACCTAACTATTATCTATATTGCTTTTACAAAATGTCTTTACATATAATTTGGAAGTTTAAAGTTATTCTGAATGTTCATGATATTTTTTGACGTAATTTTTATTACAAGGAAAATTTTGGAAAATTACAAAAATAAATAAAAGTGTGTAAAAATGAAAACAAATACTAAAACGTGTCTAAAAAGTTGATATCTATGAATTAAAAAAATTAGTAAACTAAGTACAATTCAACAAAAAAAAATACAATAATTAAATGAAATCTAATTACGATCAAGACAAACAAGCGGTCATTTTTCTCTATATAAAGAGTTAAGTATCAAATAAAAACTTGATGGTTTTACGTCTGCGGTCAAAATATCTCTGAGATTTGACGATCGCAATTACATTCGAGCTGAGGTGGCTGGATTCAATTTAGATAGAATTAAAACTTTTAGTGCTGCTCGGGAACAAATACCGATAGGTAGTTGAAATTAATCAACGGTAACGTAAGCTAGCTGCTATTTTGATAAACAAAACAAACTGTAGTAGGTAAGTCATTATAATAAAAACTAATACCTAAATATAAGTTTTTAGAAACTGTAAAATTGAACAAATGTACCTACTTATAAATTGAAAACAAATAGTATTTTTTTTTGTTAAATATGAGAGATCTTCTTTTAAACTGCTTTTATTTAGATAATTAGAAAATTCTGAAGAAAAAGATAATGAAAAAAAAGCTGAAGAATAAAACAGATTTGCCAATTTTTTAATATTTTTTCAGATATATTTTTAATTTTGTTTCATTCTAGGAATTGACATATCTTTGAAAGTAATTTCCATGCCTGTTTGAGTGAAAAGTAAAATAGGTATTTGTGCACAAATGTCAAATTCTTAGAGTTGATTTTCTTTGCTCCACTTTTCCAAGTCAAACTAAACTGCCGACTCACTCTTCAAACGCTTTTCTATAAAACCTGATCCTCATTACAAACACATCTAAATCAGTCCACCTGTCAAGCTGACTAAATTAAAGCCAAACTAAACTAAAACGAAGTCAAACTACCCTTTGGGCCATTGACAACTGTTTCTAAACACCTAGCAGTTATTCAAACTAGGGGCAAAAGTAGGCAAAAAGCTGTGGACCCTCTGTCTCATTAGCATAGTCTGTGGCAAGTTCGCCCTGGTCGAGGATGCTGGAATTACATTTTGGATAAGGTGAGTTTTTAGTCAAGGAAACATTTTTGTTTATGAAATCTGATATAACAGTATTTTCAAAATTTTTAGAATTTATCAGTAAGTTGGTCGGTGGTTTGTGGTACAATGGATTTTATCAAAATCAGGACGATCTACAAATTTTCACAACAGTTTTTTTTAATTACCTACTAGATATTTTCTAGGTCTCAATTATCTCCATCGGTCTTGCAACGTGGAAAATGCCTTAAAAATGTAAAAAAAACATTTTAAATAAATTTCGTAGTATTTTCTTCTAGAATATCCCACTCTCACAGCTTACCAACATGTATTTCATACGTTTCCACAAGTCAGTGCATCAGCATCTTGTCTGCGACACTCGGACTACATTTCTCACATCCCGCAAGTATCTTAGGTGCGCACTAAAAAGCACCCCTGCCTCGGACAGCCACTTGTCATAAAGTAACTCGGTGATAAATCGCGTGCATCTTTGGCCCTGTTGGTTATTGTCCCCTTATGTACATCGTTACAAACTTATAACTACCCTCAACTTGTAGAAAACTAGTTAACTTTCAACTCTAAAGTCTTCGGGATAAGATTGGTTAGTTTTGCGAATGAGGGTAGTTCAGTTTGTAGTGTGAGTCTTTGAGAATATAGCAAGTAGGTATCAGTAAATGTTGTACTTATGTGGCTATGGCAAACGGTGCTTAATTATGTTTATTGCTTGAATAATATTAGTGTTAGTTTCTCGCGTAATGAAGGTAATAAAAAATCAGTACTGTACTAAACGGAAAAATAATTTCAAATTTTTAGGAAATATACGAATAAATAAACTAGAAAAGTGATTTGGTAAATCACTTCCCTTCCATCCGTCAACTTCAAGCTATCCATCTTGCCAATTTTCTTTTACCATCACTTAGTTCCGCCGCTCACCGCTAGATGGCGCGAATCTAATTAATTATGCATACTGATGACCTGAAGAAAATGAGAGCCTTTATTTCACCCGTATTTCTTGAGAAAATTTGGCAACAACAGTCGAGATTACGTGCAGGATGGCTTGATAAAACGGCAAAGATGCTGCGGCCTCGGTAATTAAGGGGTAGGTTTTTATGGGAAGCCGATTAATTTGCATAGCTCTACCGCTTAGATTGTCTGTGGTATTCTTTTGCTAGGCAATTAATACAAAATTAGGGAAAAGTTTACTTTGTTCTTAAATATAGGTAAGTATGTTCGCCAATGTAATTGCAACGTTTACAAAATATAGTATCTAAATAGTAGTAATTTAATGGAGGGGTTTATTTAAGCTCTCAACCAGCAGAGCTAGCAGAGTAAGGTAACAGTTTAAAAAAAGATCGTAGGTAGAAGAGGAAAGAAAAAAGAAAGAAATATACCTACATAGAAAGAGTTAGTGAAAATGTATGACAGGATCATAACATCATTATTGCCATTGCAATTGTATTATTTACTCAATTAAGCAAAATTAAAAATTTTGAAAAAAACCCACGACGGTAAAAATCTCATCGAAAAAGAATAAAATAACTCAAAACCCCCGACTTAACCCAATTATTATGTAACGAAATATTATAAGAGACGTAAAATACTTTCTAAAAACGAGTTGATATGTCGAGAAATCGGTAATAGATAGGTATACCTAAGTACCTAAACAATGAATATCGATGTTTACAGTTTTTTCCTAACGTGTCTGTTTCTCGAAGATATACTTAGATGTAGCGATAATAATTTTACCATAATACTTAACCGAGAAATATCCGTCAAGTCAGGTAAAAAAGATCTCAAGAATAATAAAGCAAGTGCTAACAACATATATTTTATGTACGTTGTGAAGGTAGCTAATACCTATAGCTTCACCCTACAGTCGCCATTTTCAAGTAACATTTAGACATGTTTCACAAATTGAAAGAGTTTATATTTTCTTATTTTTCTAGATGTATGTATTCATTTCTATATGTACCTACTATGAAAATAGTTTTTAAAAGCAACCTTCAATAAACATTGGGCAATAAAAATAAATGAACCATTTGAAGCTCTTCCAAAGAGCTCCGTCCATGCGATGTACGTCCTTTGACCAGCGATCCGAGATGACGTGTCAATATTAGAGATGCGCTCAACATCCGGCAAGTTTTGGCCGGACTGTCCTGGAGTAGGAAGAATTGTTTGGTTTTGAAAGGTTTTTTTACCAACTAATCTGTTCCTAACCATTACATTATCTATACATAGTTTATTACCTACATAGGTACATAAAAATATTTCATTCTGATTAAAAATCTTACCAATATGTACTCGTACCTATAATATAAAAGCCAAAAAGCTTAAATCAAAATTGGTTAATAAGTCAAAAAATTAAATTGTGTCGTGAAATTAACAAAAAACATCTTTTAATAAAATAGACCAACTTAAAAACCAAAATCACTATAGAAATAGTTTCAAAAGAAACTGGTGTTATTGATACATGAAGCCTGAAAAACTGTTTTCTTCTCTAAGCCTAGTTTAGAAAACTTGTCTAACGTAAATTGACCGACGACTCGTAGCATCTCTATTGCTATTTTTTATTTATTTTGTCCCCTAGTAAATATCGCGTGTTTTCTCCGAGCGTGTATATTTATCAAAAGACGGACGTCCAGTTCAATACATTCATGGCTCATCGAGTGCATTTACATTATCTTTGTGAAAGCCTGAAAATGGACTGTGAATTTAATGTTTTTTTAAACTTAGCCTATTTGTTCTGTTTTATAAAGTTATTGTTTATAGAACTCTTATTTTTTATGTAGCCGGTCAATGACAATAAGGTCTCAATACTGAATAAAAAAAATACCTACTTAGAATAATAACGGCTAAAACTTTTTGG
Organism: Alcis repandata; assembly: GCA_949125135.1. NCBI lineage: Eukaryota > Metazoa > Arthropoda > Insecta > Lepidoptera > Geometridae > Alcis > Alcis repandata. The sequence continues at coordinate 13,982,972 of OX421225.1, forward strand.
CCGGAGATAAAAACGTTATCTATTTTTAATTTATTTCAATACGTAATTAGCTCTAGTAGACAAGAGCTATTATTATTTATTTGATAAAGCAAATAAGTAAAAACTAGCCCAGTAGGTAATAACCTAAACATATTAAATTAGCAAATCTGATAATTATTTTCTTACCGAAATATTGCAAGTACAATATTTTGTTATCCTTTCAAAGAAATGAAATTGAGTAAACTACTTAGGTATCATAATGAGTCTTTTATCTATCCTAAAAAATAATAATACAATCATAACAACCCTCACTTCATCACGTAAAAAGGCAGATAAAAACAAACTATCTTTCCCCAGAGTTTTATCAATAAAAGGCATTGATAAAATAAAAGGTTGGTAATAACAATATACCACGGTCCAGAGATGGTATAAATTGTACGTATTCTCTGGCCGCGGTCCAGGGTGCATATAAATTGAGCTGCCCTGTTAGTTTTCCTCCCATGTAGGCGGGGAGACGCTGCTGGAAATTATTACGAATGGTTCTCTGTAGCTGCATCTAGGCTACGTTGGCTATCTGAATTTTTTGGCGATAAACAGTATTCTGAATAATTTTTGAGACAGTTCAACTATCTACAAATATCTAAATTACAAAAGCACATGCTTTATTTTCACCTGAGCAACAAATGATCAAATCTCAAAATCAAATGTCGCATCATTTTATGATGTTCTGTTTTATTCTAATGACTATATTAATATTATTAAGATATTTTTGTTTTATTATGAGTAATACTGTGTAGCTTATTCGAGTAAATAAGACACGTCGTTGTTTGAGGTTGCCGAGTCGCTGAAAAGAAAATCGCTGCCGAATTACTTTCGCAGACACACATGGAGTAAACGTTTCAAGTCTTATCTCCTCGTCTATTAGCGGTTTCCTCTAATTTGGAAATAAGATGGATTGGACACCGGACGGGTGTAATTTATCAAGTATTGACTTACTATTGTTGCGGGTTGTTTATTGTGTTTACTGGCGAGTAGCGAGGCATCACTCGGGCGGTCGCAAACAATAGGCGAGTATTTATTTAGGGATAAGATTTAATTATTTCGTAGTAATCTTTGTTTTATGGTTGTTTCAAATAAATTATGCAACTAACTTTTTTTTTGTATTCCACAATTTTCGATAATTACTGTGATTTTAAAAAGTTTTTAGGGAAAATTTTGTTTCAACTTTCACTAATTTATTTCAAACTTGTAAAGTTGAATTGTCTTATTGGTAACTCTAAATCGAGTACTAAATAACTTAAACTTTATTGACTAACGTGTAAAAATGAAGCTGTTGTTAATGTATCAAATACATTAAACACTATACAAAAATTAAATAAGAATACTGTGAATGTATGAGCAATAAAATATCTATACACAATACAGTACATAATAATTAATTTGTAAAAATAAGTGGCAAAACAGCGACGAGGCACCTGCTGGTAAGTCGTCGCCGCCGCCTATGGGACTAAGGTAAACCTCCAATAACTCAAGCATCTTCAGTGCCTACCTTGGAGAACCTATTGACCCTTCGTTCGAAGTACCGAACTAAGTAAAGTAAGTCAAGAATTAACTCAACAAGGCTAAAAAGGAGCCTACATTCTGATTTCAAGTACCTAAACACGGAGTAAGGCACTAATTACTCAATTACCATACCATTTCGATCTGTTATGAATTAATTCAATACTAGTTTTTTGCTTACTTAGATGTTTACCTGAAACCGCATGGCCCCACCAAGGCTATTTATATGCGTGGAAAAGGGTGGCTTCAGTTAGTCGCTATTAGGCAGTCGAGCCGTAATTTTGTAAAAGTCCTTTGCAAATATATTCAGTTTTGTACAGCAGTAAAAAGTGGTTTTTTTAAAAAGGACCCACGGAGCCCCATCCTAACAAATTTTGGTGTCAGAAGTGGGATTCTGGGAAATTCAAGTACCGGAATCTTGGTGCTAGGCTTCACGATTTCGATCTTTCGCCTCGCATCTTTATTTTGGCTCCGTGGAAGTTAGGTCCTTTAAGGTGTATAGCAGTGGTCGACGGTAAATCTTGGGCATCATCTGCCTAAGTCCGCGCTACCGCACTTCACACACCTGGTTGAGCTGGTCGACGGTAAGCCTTGGGCACGCCGCCTAAGCCCGCGCTACTCGACACGTGGTGATCGACGATAAGCCTCCGCTGTCAGAGACAACGTCAGCCCGCATCACTATTCATCGCTTCTGCTAAGCTGAGTATACGAGCAGTTCCTTCGTGGAACTACATGTGACTATCGACTCCTCGACTCCAATTCTCCTGCTCATCATCAACCTTTACCGAAGTAGGTAAAGTCACCTCACAAGGCAAGCAACGTGACTCCGTGGTACAGCTGCAATACGACTCGCTGAGTCGACGCGTCGGGTGTCCACGTCACCGCTGCCCTCCACACGCTTCACCGCACGTGTTTTAGAAGAAAACCATTACCATGTTCGTGGGTGCTGCCGTTTTACTGTGAGTCCATTATTCCCTGTTTATATAAAGAAAGTGCCAATTTTGAAGTGAAAGTGTTTTTCAGATTTTTATTTGCCAAATTTTAAAATCGAAGACTTCATCTAATAATTTTCTATTTTACATTCTATTTCTACAAATTGTTTTCTATTTTTCTGTATTTTATGTGTGTTTTGATGATTTGTACTGCATTCTATTAAAATTTAATGTCACTTAAAAAGGAAGAGATTGAAGACATTTCGTCTAAAACTTCTGGTTCTGAAGAAGAAATTGAAGAACCAGTTGCTCATAAACCAAAGAAAATGTCAGACAAAATTACTCTCGCGTTTTTAACTAAATTCATTAAGCCCTATAGTGGCAACCGCGAGTCTCTTCCCGCCTTTTTAACGAATTGCGAAAATGCAATTTCTTTAGCGAGTACAGATCAACAGAACGTTTTATGCAAATATATTATATCACAACTCGAAGGCAAAGCTCAAGTAGCTTGTTGTTTAAAGAAATTTAATAGTTGGTCAGATATTAAAACATTTTTAAAGGCAACTTTTGGGGAGAAGAAGCACTCCACTCATTTGCTATTAGACCTACAAAATTGTAAGCAATTGCCTTCCGAGGATGTGATGCAATATTCTTTAAGGATTGAATCATGTTTAACGCGTTTACAATCTGACATCCAGCACAGTTGCGAAGTTGATTCTGAATTATCCGGCAGAATAGCAGCCATGGAGGATTTAGCCCTCAATACATTTTTGTTAGGGTTAAATACCGGCTTTTCTCATATTGTGCGCTGCCGCAATCCTAAATCATTATCAGATGCAATTTCACACGCAATTGAAGAGGAAAAATTATATAAATTAACTAAGATGTCAAATCGCTCATTTATTAAACAATGTTCAATTTGTAACAAGAGTGGCCATGTCGCTTCAGAATGCTATAAAAATAAATCAACAAAGCATTCCACTCCTAATTTTCATCATATTAATAATCCAAATTTTCAAAATAAAGTTCAAAATAATACTAATCATCAACAGAATTCTAATTCCAATTTCGATTCAAATAAATTATGCGCATACTGCAAATATCGCGGTCATGTGATAAGTGAATGTCGCAAGCTTAAGTTTAAAAATACGCGCAACGATCCTCGTAACCCTACACTATCTAGTGCACAGGCACCGACTTCAAGTAATTTACCGAGCAATAATCGCTCTAATGTGCATACTGTTGATTTTTGTAATGATAGTGATAGTGCTTTAAACTAAAATCGGTTTCGGTCAAGTGTCTGCCGAAACCCTGCGTTGAGTTAAAAGACACTACAAACTTTTCTAAATCCAGTGCTCTTAAATTCTCTCAAGCACGGATTAAACAAAACTTTGACTATGACGATATTAAGTCTCAACCTACTGAGTGTTTACCAATGACTAGATGTCATTCCCCCTGTGTTCCTAAATTTTCTCCAATGCAGGTTTCTCAACACTCAGAGGCTTCCCCTTGTGTTCTTAAATTACCCCCAACACAAGTTATTAAAAATAAAGAGACTTCCCCTTGTGTTCTTAAATTACCCCCAACACAAGTTATAAAAAATAAAACGACTTCCCCCTGTGTTCCTAAGTTTTGTTCTGCACAGGTTAATAAAAAATCAAAGATTTATAAGTCAAAAAAAAAAATTAATAAGTCGGATTCTAATATTAAAAATACAAATCCGTTCTTACAAAATGATTCCTCATCTCGTGAAAAAGCGAGCTTATCTTTTAGGAATTGTACGCGTGAGAAATCAGTTACTATTAACAATATTAATAATAAAGTTTCTCTGCCTCACGTTTATTTAAAAACGAATCATAATGACAAGCCTCTATGCTTTTTAATCGACACTGGTTCTACAATTTCTATTGTTAAACGTTCAAGCTTATTAAGCCAACCAGTGCTTGGACCTGAAATAATTAAACTTAAAGGTTTAAGTGATAACGATTCTTATTGTGAATCACTCGGGTCTATTGAACTCAAATTTCAATATCGCATTTCTAATAAAAAGAAAATAATTTTCGACTACATGTTTCATGCGATTGACGATACGATAAACTTATGTTATGATGGTATTATTGGTAGTGATTTTATTCAACATTTTAGGATTGATGTTCAGTACTCTACCAACACCCTTAATTTAGAAGGTCATATGATACCAATTTGCTCTAGTAAGACAACTTATGTTCTACCCCCGAGGTCAGAAATGGTTATAGAGTGTCCAATTTCAAATTTATCTGAAATATCTGGTCAAACCGAAGCTTTAATACTCGACCACAAAATTCGCGAAGGTGTATTCTTAGCCAACTGCATAGTTAGCTTAAAATCTAACAATAGAGTTAACGTTTCTGTTTTGAATACTACCGAATCTGAAGTTGAAGTTAATAACTTTCAAGTTCAGTTAACTCCATTCAACCTGCCACCTTCGAAATCAGACAACACTCAGCAAGAACTTATCCATCAGTTAAGTTCCTTGAATATTGACCGATCTCAAAAGGTTATCGAGCAAATTCGATGTTCTCATTTAAATCCACAAGAGAAGAAAACTCTTATGAAATGTATTTCTAATTACACAGACATTTTTCATCTCGATGGCGAGTTTTTAACGCACACGAATGTAATAAAGCATTCTATTAACACAGGTGATGCCGCACCTATTCACGTAAAATCGTATCGTTTCCCTGAAGTTCACAAAGATGAAGTAGAAAATCAAGTTAAGAAAATGCTTGATCAAAATATTATTCGTCCTTCCACTTCACCTTGGAGTGCACCCGTTTGGGTTGTCCCTAAGAAATTGGATGCCTCTGGCAAACAAAAGTGGCGAATAGTAATTGACTACCGACGTTTAAATGATGTCACAGTTTCTGAGGTTTACCCTCTCCCTCTCATTACTGACATCTTAGACCAGTTAGGTCATTCTAAATACTATAGTACGCTAGATTTAGCATCTGGATTCCATCAACTCCGTCTTGAGTCCAAGGACACGGAGAAGACAGGATTCAGTGTTACGACAAATGGTATCTCAGGTCACTTTGAGTTCACCAGAATGCCATTTGGTTTGAAGAATGCACCTTCTACTTTCCAGAGGATGATGAATATAGTCCTCACTGGCTTACAAGGTCTTCACTGTTTTATATATTTGGATGACTGTATAGTTTATTCCCATGACCTTGATTCCCATGTACAGAAACTCGACCTTATATTTTCAAAACTTAGAGAAGCTAATTTAAAGTTGCAACCCGACAAATGCGAGTTTCTGCGACGCGAAGTCGCATATCTAGGGCATATTATTACAGACAAAGGTGTTTCACCTAACCCCGAAAAGGTCAAGGCTATTTCTAATTTCCCAACACCGCAAACTCCTAAAGACATAAAATCTTTTCTAGGATTGACAGGTTATTACCGTCGTTTTATAGAGAACTTTTCCCATTTAACTAAACCTCTTACTTCCTTGTTGAAAAAGGATGTGACCTTTCAGTGGTCTCATGAACAAGAACAAGCTTTTATCATTCTTAAACAAAAACTAATTTCTGCTCCATTGTTACAATATCCAGATTTTTCCCAGCCTTTTATTGTGACAACGGACGCTTCAAACTACGCCGTTGGCGCAGTTCTATCACAGGGCGAGATTGGGAAGGATAAGCCCATTGCTTATGCATCTCGTACCCTAAACAAGCAAGAAGGGAACTATTCGACTACCGAGAAGGAACTTCTCGCTATCATCTTCGCTATTAACACTTTTCGTCCCTATCTCTATGGCTACAAATTTAAAATCGTTACCGATCACCGTCCCCTCACTTGGCTTTTCAATGCCAAGGATCCTGGCGGACGTCTTCTTAGATGGCGACTTAAATTAGAAGAATACGAATACGAAATAATTTATAAACCAGGTCGTATCAATTGTAACGCTGACGCTTTGTCACGTTACCCAGTAAACGCCATTACACGTCAAATTAGTTCCAGATACAATATAGTCAATTATGAAAAATTCTTTAAAATGCAATTTACTCGAACTACTCCTAATTTAGACACTCAAATTGAAGAACATAACGAAAGCTTACATACAGCAAAACAAAAATCTATTGCGTGTCCAGTCTCTTTAGATTTTGATAATTCAATGCCGCACTGCGAGCAGCTGTTATCATTCTTAGATAACGCCTCTGAATTACTAGAAGGCGAACGCGAACCTGACACCGTTCATACGGTATGTGGTAAAAATAAACTACTCTATTTTCTATTCACTAAGGTTCACCACTTTGAAGAAACAAGTTATAAAGCTATTTACAATTTATTAATGAAACTACGAACTGAAATTATCTCAAAAACTGATTATGATAAAGAACTAGCGATTTCAGATTTTTCCGAACCATTCACTAAATTAGCCTATGTGAAAATTTACAACATAATATCATTCATTTTCCATGGCACAAATATTAAGATTCATATTTATAAAAATCAAATACTTTTTCCTACTCCTGCTGAAATACCAAATATTCTTAAAGAAAATCACGGGACTACTATAGCTGGTCACCCCGGTATTAAGCGTATGTATGATAGAATCAAAGCTTCATATTACTGGAAGGGTATGCGTTCAGACATTGAACGTTTTGTAAAAGATTGTAAATTATGTCAAGTAAATAAACCATTACGAACTTCTAATAAGGCACCTATGGTGATAACTTCTACCAGTACCAAACCTTTTGAAAAATTAGCATTAGATATTGTTGGTACTTTACCCGAAGCAGGTCTTCAAAAATTCAGATATATATTGACCCTTCAGGACGACTTAACTAAATTCTCATGTGCGTATCCTATGATCACGTGTACAACAGACGAAGTTGCACGTAACCTTATTCATTTTTATTCCCTATTCGGTTTTCCGAAAATGATTTTAACAGACCAAGGTACTTGTTTTACCTCTGAATTATTTAAACAATTAACGGAGATCCTTAAGATAAAAAATTTATTCTCAACTCCATACCACCCTCAAACTAATGGCGCACTAGAACGTAGCCATGCTACTCTTAAAGAATACTTAAGGTCATTCGTCAGTGATAACCAAGACGACTGGCACTGTTATTTAGCAACTGCAATTTTATCATATAACACGACTCCACATTGTACTACTCAGTATACTCCTTTTGAATTATTATACGGTTACAAGCCGACAATTCCTAGTAGTGTGTACGAGTCTAATGATAACACTTATCAAGAGTATATTCGTGCTCTACAATATAGAATGAAATACTCACGAGAAAGAGCTATTGAAAATATGGTTAGAAGTAAAGAATCCGCAAAAAAATATTATGATTCTTCTTCTCGAGAAAAAACTTATAAAGTTGGTGATTTAGTTTATCTTAAACACCATCATAGATTGCGTAAAGCTCTGTCCCCTATTTGGAAGGGACCATTCAAGATTATAAAAACACATGGTAAAACTAATGTCACACTTTGTATAAATAGAAAACATGTTAAATATCACGTCAATGAAATTAAACCAGCTTGAATTTATCCTTGTTTCAGGTTTCTCCTGGGCTCAAGTTATTCAATACCTATTGAGCCTATTTCACACAGTCCGGGCATGTACTTCGACCCGACTGCTGTCGTTTATTTTTATAATGATTACTGGAAAGTAATAACTCATGTGGAATTTATGCCTATTGAGCCTTATCTTAAGAAAATCGAAACTTCTATTAAAAGAGTTTCTAGTTTTTGCGAAAAAGCGCAGAATTTAGCTATAGTAAACATAGATTGTAATGATGTTATTAATCCTTTAGAGATATTAATTAGTGCTAATAAGTTAAAATATGACTCATTGTCTCATCTTGTTTCTCAAAATCCTCCGAATCGTTCTAAACGTGCACTTGAGTTCGGTGGCAAGATACTTAAGTTCTTCTTTGGCACTCTAGATGCTGACGATGCTAGGAAATATGACGATGCTATTTCAGCATGCCAGAAAGACGAAAGTCAAATTTATTCTCTAATGAAAGACAACATACAAGTTGTTCAATCTACTATTAATAATTTTAACGTCTCTATTCAAAAATTAAATAACAATGAAATTAAATTAAATAAGCAAATTGAAAAGTTAAACTACATATTTACAGAAGATGCAAAAACTCATTCGAAATTAATTAATGTCGAAAAAATTAATTCTATATTTAATATTATTGAAGGTTCATTGCTATCCGTTTCTAATATTTTAGATACTATTTTAAACGCAATTCTTTTTGCAAAAGTAAATGTGTTACACCCTTATGTGTTAACACCTGTGAAATTATTTGAAGAATTATCCAACAGCGTTCAAAGTAAAAGAAACTCCGAGTTTCCAGTTTCGTTGTCTCTACAGAATATTCATACTATAATCGATTTAGCAAAGCTAACGTCATATTATTATAATAATAAGTTAGTGTTTGTCATTAAAATTCCTTTGATAAATCCTATTCAGTTTAACGTATATAAAATGTTGCCGTTACCTACACCGCGTGAAATTAAACACTATCAAACATATGTTTTGATTCATCCTTCTAAGTTGTACGTGGCTGTAACGGATGATAGATTAAGTTATGCGTTATTAGATAGTCTAAGTAATTGTAATAATGTTAATAAGGAATTTATGATATGTTCATTGCCCTCTGTTTTGTCAACTATTAATAACCCTACTTGTGAAACTAAACTTTTAACCGAAGTCAACCTAGTTTTGCCAGAATCTTGTGATTCCAAGGTTGTTTATGGAAATATAGACTTGTGGCAAAGACTTAATGATGGTAGATATATCTTTGTGCAATCTAAGCCAAACAAATTAACTATGAAATGTAATGATAGTATTGCCGATTATACCTTACACGGTACAGGAATTTTAACTCTAGATAATGATTGTGTTGCATATTTTCAAACTTTACAATTTTACTCATCCCATGTTTTTAATACTGTTTTACCAAGTCAACTTAAAATAAATTTTAATATTATAGAAGACGATTGTTGTAAGTTTGATATTTTTAATGAAAGCTCTCATGGAATAACTCCAATTTCTCTAACTAATATTGACTTAGAATCTTTAAAACTAGCCTCACATAAATTAGATCATTTACAAAATCAGATTCACCAAGCTCAAAATGAATCTCACATTGTTAAATATGGTCATTATTATTCAACTGCAACTTATATTATAATTTCTATTATTTTTATATACATTGTTTACAAGATTTATACTAAATGTTTTCCTAGAGATTCTACGTCTTGCTGTATTCAAATTTTCAACCAATGTAATAATAAAAGGTCAACAAGAAAGAAAATTCATAATTCTATTGAACTGACTGATATCTCAGATGCTTCCTCTGAATGTGACAAGAGGTCAGTTAAAAGTCTACCAAATATTGAAATTAATAAAAATAAGTCAGTACATTTTAGAAATTATGAAACTCTAGACAGAAATGTAAGTAACTTTTGAAAAGTTATAAAGAATTCTATCCTATCCTGTTAATGAACTTAAACTTAATTTAGTTTTTATTTCTAATTTTTATAGTTCTAATTTTTCTATTTTTTATACATATTTTTAATTTTTTTATATTTCTAATTTTTATATTTTCAATTTTTCTAATTTTTCAATTTTTAATGTTTCTGATTATAATTATGAAGCATAATTACTGTTGTGAATGATTGTAAAACTAATTGAAACCACCAACTTCTCCTTTTCATTATTTTTCTAATTTACTACGTTTATCTCTTTTAAGATAATCCTTCGTTTAAAGGGGGAGATGTTATGAATTAATTCAATACTAGTTTTTTGCTTACTTAGATGTTTACCTGAAACCGCATGGCCCCACCAAGGCTATTTATATGCGTGGAAAAGGGTGGCTTCAGTTAGTCGCTATTAGGCAGTCGAGCCGTAATTTTGTAAAAGTCCTTTGCAAATATATTCAGTTTTGTACAGCAGTAAAAAGTGGTTTTTTTAAAAAGGACCCACGGAGCCCCATCCTAACAGATCGCCACCCTTCCACCTTTCCACCCTTCCACCCTCCAGCCAGCAATAAGTGGCTTAATCCCGCTTCTTATCTTATACTCGCTAATGTCTCGGTATTTGCATTCGTTACTTCCTTACAAAAGCTTAAGGAATTTTGTGAAGAAACCTGGAATGAGACTGGTAGGTGTAATTTTGGGGTTCGGCACATTTTGCAAGAAGAGTTTGTGTCTTGAATGTATTACTTTCAGAAGTGCTGGCGTATGTTTTAGGTTTCTAAGTAAGGTAAAATAAGTTACTATGTTTTAAGTTTTTTTAAGCAAGGTGAGGTTTGGCAGATGAAAACCAATCTGTCATCGATTTTTCAAATTACTTAAGTACTACATGTTTCTGTCTACACACTCTGCCAATGTAAATTGTGAATTGTGTGAATTCATGTAGTTTGACGAGCAAATAAGATAAGGCTACGATGTAGTTAGATTCTGTTGTGTAGTGAATGTAGTATCTAAATAAAATTTGTTTTATAACTCCAGTTTCTTAAACTCGAAGCCACAATACCCTTTATTGGATTACACCATAATCTAAATAAAATAGATTCTAGAGAACCAAATGATAGGAACAATTTTTAATTATACCACAAATCATATTTATTCTTGTAGACTTAATTTGTTTGCATGTACCTACCCTTAAAGTGGCACCTTGTGGAAAAAGCTCCGATAAGCTTTTGACGTACTCGTAGCGACATCTAGGAGTGAGTGGACGAATTACAAGTAATTTACATTTCCTGTTCCCGATTGTAGGAAATTATAAGTACATGTATCTATTCACATTGCTTTTCAAACAACTTTTTTTTCTTATCAAAAAGTTATAGACACACTCCACCGTGAAATTTTCAAATTTTGAATATATTACTGTAATTTTTAAAAGTTTTTGTTTGTCCTCCCTCAGGTTGGGCGGTTTTTTAATTTTCCATTTATTAATTTGGTTCTTGACGGGCGGTAATATATTCTGGTCGTCGGGCGGGATAAATTGAAAAGTTTCCAGTGGCTGGGATACCGATACGTTCATTTCAATTATGAACAAAAATTATGAGAATCCATTTCGGTTTCGCGTCAAAATTACTTTGAAACAAAAAAAACATGTTTTATTTTGTGGCACTTCATTATTTATTCGCAGTGTTCTTTTAGATAGCAAAAAAATACTTCTATTTTCTGTTATAAGGATGTTGCCGCTTTTTTTGTTTAAAATTGTGTTAAAATTAAATTTCTTAAACTCTAACACCAGTGCTAGGCAATTTGGCCAAAACTAACTTTCCTATTTACTTTTTGAAATAAATAATAAAAGCTATTTGTAAAATTCTACATTTTTCTGGTCAATCAAGTAAAACAGAGCCTACCGCCGACCAGTGGCACATCTGCAGTAACTTATTTTTTTTTTTTTACTTGCTTTAACTTTCGAACATATCCGTACCATAGTAAAATTAGACCAGTAGGTAATCACCATGTCCGGTAAAAGTATACCACCAAAATTTAGTTAGACCATCCAACAACCAGTTAACGGTCCGATTTGTCCAGCAAACAATCTGCTTAGCATTCATTACACGCTACTCACCGCTCACGGACATAATCAAAGATTAACTGCCGATTAACCAAGGTTTACCGGGCAAAGATCGACCGATTAACTGGAGTTTAGTGGATATGTCGCAAATTGGCTACTTTAGTGCTAACGGGATGTCTTGTGGGTATTTGTTTTAAGAGACGTAGCAAACAAATAAATAAACGTTTAGCTCCCTACTAGGATACCCCGTATCGGGGATGCCATGGAACACCCACAAAGATAAGGACAACTAACACCCAGACCAAGAGCAGATAATAGCAGATATTTAAATTCATCATTCAACCACCTGCCCGGCCGTGAATCGAACCTGGAACTTCTGGCTTATAAGGCGGATAAACTGTCACTGAGCGAAACAAGTCAAAAGAAGACTCGTGTATGTTCTTTTTGAGCCCGAATATAGGTAGACATAATACGAACATCTGATTGATAAATCCTATTTAGTAATTCTCCAGCCATCTCAAACGCTTGTTTGTGATTTTTATAATTGTCCAGATCAATTTTAAAGTCATCAAAACCTTTATTATAGTTAAAATTAGTGTAGGACTCGGTCCAGTGACGTAGGCTCTATAATTATTATAATGCAATTCCTTATATGGCTTTGTTGTACTTCTAGGTTCTAAAGTTTTTTTCAATCCTTACTCAAACCGCTGATATTAGTAGCTATAAATTTGTCTTAGTTTTATTTCCGAATTTAAATTCGGTTAAGAGTTTTGAGTAAGATTTTAAAATGTTTATTTAAAATTAAGATCGGTTAAGATAATAATAATTTATGTTCTACATACCTACATTTCGTTGCCAATATTCTAATGTTGTGGCTATTTATTTAAGCTACACAAACTACTCAATAATTGCCAATAATTTCGCTTCACTTAAAGCCAGTAATTTTTACCGTTATTACGTAGTATTATCTAAAAAAGTTTTAAAGTTGTTTCCATCGTTTTGGGCGCTTATCGTCCCCCGCCGTCGATCGGCAGATCGGGTGAAACGCATATATTTGCATACATTTCATAACCAGTGAACAGAGAACGGAATTAGACGCACACGTGTGACCGTTGCTTGGTTAACGTACTTTTTACAACAACACCTTTAGTAGGTATTCGGTTAGGTTTCTTTCTTTCAGAAGAAAGAGGTACAAAACCGTCGCCTATAGCGCCTAACGGCCTGCTTCAGCGGCGTCACTTGAGAACAAATCTTATTTTAGCTAACTAGGTGTTTACTATATCCAACCACATCGTCACTAAGCATCAAGCATGCTGTGGTCAAACGTCTAGCTTGCCAATCCTTAAAAGTTATTAATCAAAGCTTTGCGCTTTTTGAGTTTCCTATAATTATTTTATGATACATTTTTGCTCATGACGAACACATTGATAAACAAGTGCCTTAAATTAAAAACAAATGGCTATCATTGTTAAAATAACAGTTTGGTACTAACTCAAAAAAAGTACATGGTAGATATTAAACAGAATTCGTTTTTATCAAGTGTTAGTAGTATTTGTGGTTCAGCTATTCGATGACAGATGGCGTTACATAAATGAATATTCATTTCATTAGTTATGATTGCTCTACATACTTGTATAAAAAATTAAGTGGTATACACATTAACAAATTAAATGATAACAATTGTTCATTGATAAATATTAGTTATTTTAAAATAATTACCAATTGTTTCACAATCATAGATAAGATTTACCTACCTATTCACCTTCTAAAAGTCTTGCCTGAAAAATATATTTTGCCTTTCACACCATGGCACGCAATAAAATGTGTGGAACCTTCAGATTTACTTAGAAGCCGGTACTTAGAAGAACTTGTAGATTTTGATGGAGAAAAAGCCAGAAACCCATATAAAAAGAAGAGTAATTTATTTGCCAACAAGAATTAATTGAATTGATTAAATTAATTAATTTACGACAGGACTCCTTGGACTTTAGAACAGTCTGATATTCAGCTTGTCGCATCCAGTTACTGCAAACTGCATAACGAGGGGTTCCCAACGAGTCACACCAAAACGAGTCACAGTGTGACTCGTTGGGATTTTTTTTCCCAACCAGTAACACTGTGACTCGTTGGGAATCTTTTTTTTTTTATCATTCCCAACGAGTAACACCACCCTACTATTACATTATACTGTCACTGTCTGTTGGTGCAACACTTAAGGTAACACTTTAGGTTTGTATTTTGTTTTTATTAGGCCTGGTCTCACTTTCAGTCACATATTTTTCTCTTACTTATTAATTATTATTTTGCGAATATTATATTTTTGCAGGTAAACTTATAGAATCGATTGAAAAATAAAATACATGCATGTACCCTAAACCACCTTTGCTTACCATTTAAATAGAAATATAAAATGCGATTTTTACTTCAAAAAGAACGTATCACCCAAACAATAACTTTCTAATATAAAACCATATCCAACAAATTTGCCATTCTGTAAGCAAAGGTCATTCACAAAGGTCCTTACCTATTAAATTGGCGTCTTGTATGGGTAAAACAAATAGACGAAAAAAAAGATAATAGTAGTTTATGAAACTGTGGCATAAAAAGGGGTATTAAAACTCGAGTGTGAGTTTAATACTATCACACGAGTGTTTTAATACCTACCTAGTTATGTGCAGTTTCATACACTACTTTATCTACTATCATATCATAAAATGCGAAGTACAAACTTGAATACGAATTTATATTGACAAACTTTAAACACATCACCGAAATTTAAAAATGGAATCAATGGTGGCGGTTTGAGATGGCGCCAAACCTAGTCTGTTAGACATATGTAGTTTAGGTAATAGTTACTACGTGCTAAAAGAGTCAAGTGGGAAACTGTATCGTGTAATGACAAAAAAAGGTACATTATAACACTATTTTGTTTCAGAAATACACATCATTTTTTGTAGTGGTAGGGCTCTTTTGCAGAGCCCGCCTGGGGAAGTACCACACCTTTGCCAGATATTCCACCGCCAAGCAGTAATGTGCAAACATTACTGTGTTCCGGTTGGAAGGGCATTGTTTCCAGTGAAATTACAGGGCAAATGGGAGATTAAACAACTTATATCTCAGGGTGACGAGCGCAGTGCTGTACCGCGCAGGGTCTTGAATTCTGCGAATTCAAAATTCTGGGTGGCGCAGACCTGTTATGGGCAAACGTGACGTTTAACATCAGGCGAGCGATTTGCTCGTCTCGTCACTCAATTACCTACATAAAAAAAAATAATAATAATCCTTCGAGCTGTTTCTGCAGCGTTGGTGCCACGATGGAAATCGTATTCGCAAATAACGCGATATTTTAAATATTCCATTTTGCAAAGAAAACAATGCCAAAGAAAAATCAAATTAGGCTAAAACAAATAAATCACTAAATTTGAAACACATATAAACGCACATATAAACGAGCTTTAATTTGAAATAAATTTGAATTTGGAGTTCCTAAGCAAAGAGCAGATATTTGGGATCAAAGTGGCCAGTTCGACATAGCACCAATTTCATATCTGAGGACCTAATAATGCACCACGCAGCAATTCAATGAAACAAAACATTTTTAATTTTCATGTAAAAGTAACTTCTGAGTAAATAACAAAATAAAAAAACTACGCACGAAATATTATATTTTTAACTAGCTGCACCCAGCGGTTTCACCCGCTATTTTTTTTTACTTTTAAACCTTCCCTGAACAATACCTGAATATAAATATTTCAAGATCAAAATTAGCGAAATTGGTCCAGCCGTTCTCGAGTTTATAGCCAGCCAAACGAACAGCGATTAATTTTTATAGGTATACATGAAGATAACCCTAATGATTGATGAAGATATGATCAATGATTGATATCATAATTGACCTATGATACGAGTAAATAGAGAAGACTGATTAAGTATGAAAAGTTTCTGATACAAATATTTTTTACTTCGAGACTCATTATCACCTAATTTCAATACTTACTTTATTAAGTCTATTAATCGATAAGTAAATATTTATTCATCTGATTATTTAAACGTAACGTTCATACGTTTTTTCTGACAAATAAACAAAATTAAATTAAATTATTAAATATGATACCGAATGTTACTTCGTAAAAAAAAAAAGAATGTTTTATAGATGTCCTGTTAGTCAGTAAAAATTAAATTTTGTGAAAACTTAAAATGTCTGGATAGTGATAAAAGACTCAGGTACTAAAAACCAATAAATATTGTAGTTTTCAATAACCCTAATGATTAATGTAGATATGTGATGATTACCTGCAATAAATAGTGAAGACTGATTATGAAAAGTTACTGGTACAAATGTTTTTAATTCGAGACTGTTTCACTTAATTTCAAAACTTATTAAAAGCATATTGTATTTAGGTCAATATTATATTTATTTGATTATTAAAACATTATTATTTTTAGTAGGTAGTTAGTCAAAAAAATATATCTTTTGTTAGAAACAAAAGATAAGTTTTGTTTTGGTACCATAAGATTGTTTTGTACCGAGCGAATCAAAAGTATTAAGTGATAGATTTTTTTAATTGAGGCAGTGTTACTGGTTGGGAATCTTTTTTAAAAATTTGTTCCCAACGAGTCACACTCGTGTAACAGTGTGACTGGTTGGGAAAAAAATTCCCAACGAGTCACACTGTGACACGTTTTGGTGTGACTGGTTGGGAACCCCCCTGCATAACGTACTTCCAATCTACATAGTTATATTGTCACGTAGATTAGTGCTAATACAATAAATGCGAAAGTGAATTTGCTACACTTTCACGCAAAAACGGCTGAACGGATTTACATGAAATTTGGAATGAAGGTTGTTCAAGGTCTGAATTAACACGGAAGCTACTTTTTATTCTGAAAAACGCGGGCGAAACCACGGGGCGCAACAGTATGTCATAATTAGCTTAACCTTTTTGGACGCTTGTGTAGACCTTGTGATGTGCGCTTGTTCAATGTGAGCCGTAGGTATTTGCTATAAAATCGAACGTTAATTGGATCAAATTTCATATTATCCTTATCATAATTACTATAGGCAACTTCTACTCCAGTGATAGCTAAGTTCCGTTCGTCACGGAGCCGTCAGTTGGCACAATAATGACGCGGCCGCGGGAAGGAAGTGCGATCGGAAGATACATGTATTAGCATACATTACTGCGGTGGCTGGCTGACCCCTGCACTGTGGGCTGATCGGTCCAACTTGAATTTTAACGAGTTAATACCAATACTTGACAGTTATTTGACGAGGAAGTATAGTGAGTGGTTGACCAAAAAGGGACCTCAAGGGAAAATAATTGATTTCGAGTAAATCGCGTTTGAAATTTCGTGTAGAAACAAGTTTCGACTCGTGTCGGCTCACAAAAAAAATCATAAAAAAAACACTACGGCACCTAAAAATATTCAGGTTAGACCAAAACAAAGCTAAAAGACCACAGATTAAAAAATTCAAAAAAAATAAATAACGGTTTCCAATCCCTCCAGGTCCCTTTTTGGTCAACCACTCACATTATTATTTACAAAAGTACACTGAGAAAAATTCCGCTAAAAGAATGATGAATTCACCTAAAGTACATACAACACATATATTGTGATAGTTGTCATCGTAAAAACTGGTGTAAACTGGTGTAAAAACTGGTAACATCATACTTTTTGGTGATTGTTAGTATGCTCCGTACTTTAGGTGAAATTTTTCTCAGTGTACGGTGACAACCGCCATAAATAAAATAAATAAAAATGTATAATAACGGTTCACACTCATAGCTCCTCCACTAGGATAACCCGTGTCGGAGATACCATGGAACACACACAAAGACAAGGGCAATATATAGCTAGCACCAGTTTTTTACGGTGGCAACTATCATAAACTGTTTCTAATAATCGTACTTTTTGGTGATATCAGTATGCTCCTTGCTTTAGGTGAATTCATCATTCTTTTATTAGAGGAATTTTCGATGCGCATTTTTCTTAGAGTATCCAGAATTTTACAAATTGCAACGTTGCAAGTCCAGCGCGGCTGCACTGCGCTTCGCATCTTGAAATATCAGTTGGAAATTAAAGGTACGACTTTAGAAACGCACCAATCGATTTAAGGGGGGGGAGGAGTGGGAGGGGGAGGGGGAGGAGGGGTAGACCCCTCCCCTAAAGGGTGGAGTTGCGGAAACCCCCCCTTCCGGAGATATGAGTGTTTTTGTGTACCAAAATAACCTAACTTTTTTCGCTTCCGTAGAAATTAACCTAACGCCTTTGTCCTAAAAAGCGATTGGCTTTCTAGCACTTCGCCGGCCGCTGCCGCGGCACGCTCGCTACGCTCGCTCGGCTCGTGCGTTGTTTTTCATGTTCTAACATAACCTAACCTATTGGTCGTTTGCTTCCGTAGAAAATGAACCTAACGATCATAATAACAACAACAACAACTACATAGCGTCGATTACGTTCCTTTTTTACAAGTTCGTTAAGTCATAATATAAAAGTAATAAATTTTTTTTTGTTAATGTAGATTAAAAAAATGTTTTTTGAAAAAGAAAACATTCGTAACAGTAAATAATATAATATAACACATAAATAAAAAATAAATAGTCGTATTTAATTTTTTTGTGAAGTGCGACAAGTTTTTCAACGTTCGTAGAACGTATAACGGAACGCCCAGTTTTGAAACATAACCTATAATGTGTGAAAATGTAAGGTGAATTTCTCGATTTTCAAAAATTAATATCTCGAAAAGTATATGTTTCCGCAAGTTAGCAGTTTACAGGAAGCCTTCTTATAATAAGACCTATCTATGAAAGAAGTCTGAAACCTGAAATCGATTGGTGCGTTTCTAAAGTTGAGCCAAATTAAATAATAAGAAAAAGTGCGTTCATTTATAACTTAAGAAACAAACTTAGTCTCAAATAGAAGTTAGATGAATCAAAAGTAAGTATGTATACGCCGAGTGGATAACTTTGGTACTTTGATGTCAGAGTTGTTAGTCCTTTGAAAGGGCTGAACAGTTGTTTTTGTAAGACAAACAATCATATCATTTAACGTGTCATCCAACTGTCAATATAGGATGTAAGAAATATAAATATCAACCCATTTATTTTCAAGTCGATGCATCCGAACCACGGCAGCACTCAATTGTAAATGCCACCCGCAGTCATCCATCCGAAGACTGACCGTAACGTCCGTTGCTTAACATTGGTGATTGATTGGTTACCAACACTACGAGATGAATAATTCAGGTAAACAAAAAAACAACTAGCTCGGTATTTCCTCACATCACCTAAAAAATACCTCAAATACATTTACGCACATATTTTACACGAATTTTACACACTTCCTTACAAAATAACCTAACCTCGTGTCACGGTAGCGCGTACGTCACTCAGCATTAGCCGTAGCGATTTCTCCTGAAATATGGCGGTCTTATCGCTAATACTAACAACGCTTCACGGCGCCGGCCGCGCGTTGTTAATTACTGAACTAATAGAAGGGGGCTGTAGAGAGGGGAGGCGGGGGGAACTATTTTACTAATTGGAGTGTGTTTTATGTCGAGCCGGTCGTAGGTCGTGTGACTTGGAATTTAATAACACCTTTAGGAAAAAATAAATTTTGCTTTATTTTACTGTAGAACGTTTTTTTTAAATAAGTGGCAAATAAGCGATGGGCCACCTGATGGTTGTGGTTACCGCCGTCTATAGACACCTCCAATACCCAAAATATCAGTGCGTTGCCTAGGCCTACCTCTGAGGACTCGATTAACTCTTGGTTTAACGTAGCGCTCGTGGTGTAGCCCGCCTAGGTGCTTGTTATCGATTACCGATGTTAAGCAAGTGCTGCCACGGTCAGTCTTCGGATGGGTGTCCACGGTATATACCACTGGGCGCCACCGTGGCTTGAATGACATGCTAAATTTTACGTCTGGTTATTTGTCCTATAAAACATTCTCCTAGCTACGTCAGAGGCCGTCAGGCGGCCTAAAAACGGCACATGTGCTAGGCACTCGACTTACACGGACTCTCTTAAAAATTCTGCTTTACATTACCCCTCATCTAGTCCTCCACCTCCTCACACACCTCGCACACTTCGCATAATCCGCCAATCCTAAACCTGCCAACTCAGCCGCATACTTGCAAATCAAAGTCCAACACAAACCTCGGACAAATCTCCGTGTCCCGAAGTCCAGTTGCAATCACAATCGGTAGATAGCCGGTACTCGTATCTGTCGGCGGTATCGGTAGCAAAACGGCCCGTTTGTTCATTTGTCGAGGGGTCGCCGTATAAATATGCATGAGGAACGGAATGCCCACATGACGGCGGATGCCCGGTGTCATGACTCTGCTGCACCATTTTTCTTTACGTTTGTGGGAATGTTCGTTTTACGATGGTCAAGAAGACCGTTATTAAAGGCTAATTTTTATTTTTAACTACACGGGATTGAGTACTTAGATAAAATCGCGGTAGTTTATTTTATTTAAACTTCAGCACATCAACAACTTCACAGCAACTTCAGTCAAACGCAGGCTTATTCGCGATATGTGAAATCAAATTGACTACATACATCTTCTCCCGTTATCCATCTGTTTGTCTTATAGCCAGTGAAATGAAATGAAACATAAAAACATCTTAGCTTATAGCCATATCTACATATCTTTTTATTGTAAATATCAACAAATATCTTTTTAATTAATCATACCTACAAAACTGACCTAAATATGTCTTAATGCGCAGTTCCATTTATTTCAAAAAAATCAGGTCAATTTTCTTTACCTCGCAATTCTATCGTACACTTCCGTCGCTAAAACGAAAACAGCGTTTCTTTGTTTAAATACCATCAAAGTTAAGTGTAACCTACATAAGGTACAGGTGGTAGGTGGTGATTAGGGGCTATTACAGCCGCCACAAACACAATAACAGCGCCGTAACAGCCTTCATGCCGATACTCGTCACGCCGGCTAATTACCCCGCTTTTTGTTTTGGGGTAATGGGAAATGAAACGGGGTAATATTTGAACACGACTTTTTTGTGAAACAATGACTTGGTTTTAAATGTTTGAGAGCTTTTAATGTAGTTGTGGGTCATAGCTATATGTCTTAAGAGTTTCATAGTAAAAGCTGGACAAATTGTTAATAGATTATCTATTAATATTAGCATAGATATATATTTTAATTTCTCTATGACAGTAGGCGATTAATGATTATCGTTTTATCCGAATCACATTATTTGTGGAAGAAAGTAGCTGTCTCTGTGTATTTATGCTTATTAGTCACTTTTTCGCAATGAGCTGTAGAACCGATTTTTAATAGATATTTACCGGAGCAATTTCAATAACAAGGACTTAGGATCTTATATGTTTTTTTATAACTTTTTAATTGTTTGACAGACTTGACTTTACAATCAAGTGAATACTTACGAGTGCAACTTACCTCATTGTAAGTATAACATTGTTCTCAGACGATAAACGAGCTCAACATGAGTTCTTTCACATAAAATCTCCTTAACAACCCCTAAAGTATCCTATCTCCCTTTTCTAAGTGCAAGTAGCAATTTGTATGTTCATCCGTCTCTAATTCGCGATGGTATCAGCTACTTAATATACATTGGACTAATTACTGGCGACAGACGAGCTGTGACTATGATGTCGAGCGGGATAACATCTGGAGAGGAGGCTGGGGTTCTTAGGATGTTCTTGCAGTATGTGAGATAGGGTCCAATATTGTATGTACAAAAGAGTTACAATATATTTGTCAGCTTGATGGTTTGGTCTACTCTGTCAGTAAATCATCAGCGCAAAATTATAACCATCCATCCTCCATTGTAGACTGCATCATTGCTTACCATCAGGCGACATGGCAGTCAAACGCAAGCCTATATTGAATAAAAAATCAATTATTAATATTAGCATACTGTGACATAGGAGCTTGCCTTTAATTGCTTGTTGGGTATGTCTGTTATTACGTAAGTTAAACGTCTTTATTCCATTCGTTAGATCTTGTCAATTCATTATTTCCATAAAAAATTTGTTAGAAATTGACACGCGCACGTAGCTCTACCAAATAATAGCATTTTAAGATTTTTTTTCATCAGTTCATTGGTTTACTAACTCGCTGATCTTCACTGATCTACCAACTCGCCTCATAGTAGTAATGATACGAGTCAAGCTGGTTCGTGTTCGTTTAAACTTGAAAAATAGTTTCTTCTGTATCATGAAGTACCCAACCATTTGTCAATTAAGATAGAGCTACAGATATTCTTACTATAACCATTCTTAGTTTTTAAAGAATCTACACTAAATCCAGGGTGGGTTTGGTGGAGGTTCCAGTCTCGCCACAGCTTACATACTAGTTTCTCCTGTCACACCGAAACCACGCACCATGACGATACCATCTACAAAGTGACAGGGCCCCATGGTCGTAAACCATGTCATAATTACTACGGTATATGGCAGGATATGAGGCAGTGTGGCCAATGAGAGGGCGGCCGGATGTGACGTCACGGCAAGGGTGCAGGGTATGTACGAAAATCGATGGACAATACGTTGTTTGTTAAATTAAGATCTATGTTTCCGTTTAAGTTTTGAAATATTTGCTAAGACGGGTGTTTATAGGTAGAATCCGCTTCTTGTCACAGCTGTGCTAGTTTTTCATGATCAAGATTCATGATGATCATCGTATTACTTCGGCATGATTTTCATGCCGAAATAATACGCAAGCATAACTGTGTTAAAAGCATAGTAAAGCATAACCATTTTTGATGAAAATTATTCTAAGTGCATACATATCACGTGAATAGTAAATATACCTAATAGTAACTTAGAATCATTATAATCGTTATGATTCTAAGTAACTTTCAAAAACACGCGACTTAACTGGCAAACCAGGCTTCGTCTGAAATAACCTCGCTTCTATCAGTGAATCAGCCGCCATTCCTATATTATGAAAACAAAACGCTCAGTGCTCCAGCAAAAACAATAGTCTATGATATACAAAAGCAATTGTATGATATAATATGAAAGCCATAGGAATAGATGTGTTGGAATGCGAATTTGTGTTTGTTTGTCTCTTTCTTTTGTGCACAAAATATAGCAAAAAGTCAACGTATTTATGTGATTAATCAAAATAGCGCAAACAACTTATATTTACTTTGACTAAGATCAAAATTTAAGTCGTGCAACATTAGGATAAGTGAAACTTAATAAATCCAAAATCAAGCCAAAATCGTAGCTCAAAGTATGTCCTAACGTCAATAAAGCAAAACTGATTTTAAGCTGTAAAACTAAGAATCATGATATGAAACTCCAAATGATGACGAGCAATAACGATGGTAGCCATCATCCGTCAATAATGATTAAAACCCAAATAATTAAATCAAAGAAATCCTGAAATACTGCTTCTGTCGAACCATAACTCAATGCAAGCGTATCCGCGAGCCTCAGTGAAGTTATACAAAAACAATAGTCTACTTTTATGAAAATAGTTATACAAAAACAATAGTGGCGGTAGCCGGGTCGCGTGTTATCGGGAGGCTGTTATTTCACTTCGGCCCTGCACAAATAGGAGCCGCAATTATACGGAGCGCCAGAACAGTGCTCCAGATGGGAATAATTCCGGTTACTGTTATCATAGGTACCTATACCTACAACGGAGGTTCCTCTTATTAAATGCAGTAAAGGTTATACGGTCCACGATATTGTTAAGATCGCGGGACGAACTTACGGTTCTAATTGAAGTTTGCAAATCGAACTTCAGATAGTTGTCAAAATTAGCTAAAACTATTTTTTATGTCAAAATGTACAATTTAGTTCACTCGGCTTTAAATTATGAAGGAAGAGCATTGTCGCCTTGGGCTGGAGGAAAGCTAGATTGAAGATTCATAGAGAATTTGTTGATTTATTGGGAAATAGGTAAATCAGAATAGACATCGGAGAAGTTAGCCGAAATGGTCACTGAAAACGTGGTCCACAACTGACCGGTGATCGGATAGCTTATTTAAATCAGAAACAAATGTCAAAATGAAACTAAACACTAAATACTAACTATTAGGTAAGGATCAATAGCTGTAAGAAAGACGTCTATATTGAGTAGTGATCTATGATTGTATGCTGTTGTAGTCTGGTAGTAGTTTGGAGGCTGTAAATTATGTTGAAAGAAGTTTATAATGAGACAATTAAGACGACGACTCTTGTAGAAAGTTGAATGTGAAGCAAAATAAACAAGAATATTAAAAGATTTATAAATTTATAATTTTTTCTTTTAAATTTGTATTTCAACGTAATACTATGTCGTTTGGATTTCTTATCTACAAGTCCTTTTTGGGCAGATAAGTAGGTATGTCACGAAAAAATCACACTAAGAGGGAATGAGACTGAGGAGACCAAGATATCGCAGAAAAATTACTTTTATGTCTGGTCTGCAATGCCATAAATCAAATAATCTTTGTCGACGGCAGGTCGGCTATGATTCGGCAGGTTTCATGCGATTACCGCGCCACCTGGCGCCTCTCCCAGGGAATTTATAATTCGAGCCGGCGTCGCCTTAATAGTATTCACGAACATACCGATTTATTACTATTTATACATAGCTAGTAACTACTGGATTAAAACGATGGATTTTAAATTCGTTTGGGCGTGAAGGGACGGAATATTAAGTAAGATGAAAATTGATAGGTATTGTTTGTGAGGTAGATTTTGTTTTATTTTTGCTTATTTTGCGGTGTTTGCCTACGTGTAGTGTGCCCAAGTGTGCAGACTAGATATATATTTGATCTTTTCTTACTAGTTTCAGTTTGTAATCTCTTTTTTGTTATTTCAAACATAAAATATGTGCGCACTTGCAGTTGGTGTGTACCTAATAAGTAACTATTTGTGATCCGAGATGAAAATTTGTAGAGATTTTTGTGATTTACCGCATGTTAACGAAGCTAGTAATTTTTTTGGGTACAATACAATAAAGCTTTATGTAGGTAATCCACAAAAAATAAGTAGATAATCGCAGGAAAACATTATGTTACAGATAATTATGTCAGCTGCAGGAATAACAAAGATAGACAGAAACTCTTTATTTTACACAATAGACGGTTCAAACTAATTATCGTAAAGACTACCAAGAAATATACAAAAAATTCCGTTTACCACCGCAAATTAAAAAAAACCTTGCTGCTCAATACGGAGGAAGTTGAAATATGAATACCTATGTTGAAATGTTCAAAACACCTGAAAATAAAATGAATAAGTATATCTACTTCGACAATAGTGTTCAAACCAGAACCTCTGTTTTACAACAATAATTTTCTATAGAAGTTTCCTTAACATCTAAACCTAACAGTTCACATCGTATAATTCCCGCGGCAGGCCCGTCGGCCGCGACCGTTCATTTCACGCACCGCGGTACTCTCAAATCGCTGCATCCTCCGACCTATCGCATTACTGCAATGAGGGACCTAGTTGAGACCGCACCTTTACTGTCTCGGCTGATGAGGGGCATTGTTGTGAGATTGGCAGCGGGAACAGATATAGGTATAGGAACTATTTATTGTGCATATCGTACAGTTCAAGTAACAAGAACAGAAAAGACAATAAATAGAAAGTTAGAAACGAAATTATAGTGGGATAATACGACTTTAATAATACGTAAGTACTCCCATGTTAAATTATAAACGAATAAGTTTAGTGAAAAATAAAAATAAGTAGACATTTTTATTGAGTCGGATTCTCAGACTATAGTTTTAATAACATCAGGTTTTTTTCAAGGAATGATTATTTCCAACGTTATGATTAGGTTTAAATTTTCGTTTGACAAAAAATATAGGCTAATTCCGCTGAAATAACATAGTACGCCATCATTGGACACTGTTAAAAAAAAGAGTAATTACCTATTTTCTTTATTCTGAGTCTTTCTTTTCATTATTCAAATAAACTTGACGGAGAAAAATTGAAAGGAAAAATCGTTTTCCCTCCCACAGTTGTTAGAGTAGTGTGCATAGTCCTACACTAAGTGCATCGCTCCTTACACGCAACTTTCTACATCCATGCATTTTTCCCCTTGACCTACGAGCTAAGAGTAGCTCGACAACGAACCCACCTAATGCTTTACATATTTACATAAAAACAGTGTGTGACAGTCGCTCACGCGTGACCACTACCTACCAGGTGAGTGTTGTGTGGTATGTAGGTACTCGTATGTAGTGCGGCGGTTATTCCAACTCATTTCACGGTTGGGGCCGCACGCAAATCGGCGTACGGGCCCACCTTTACAACATGTTGGCTACATGACAATTATTGTACAAAACGATTGGAGATAAGCCCTGTGATGCAGTGCATGGTGCGTATAAAAATGGTATTTAGGGCTCATAAAAGAAATTCGTCCGACAGAGATTCCTGCTATTCTATTAAGTGCATAAACAATGGTTTTCATTATTTAAAGATGCAAAAAAATTATAGACGAAAAATTGTTGCAAAATACTACTTGGAAATCATATCCAAACTTCCAAAAATTACTTAAGTATCTAATTACCTGAATCCAATAACAAAAACTACTTTAAAATCGTAAACACGCCGAAAAAACTGCGAAAAAATCACTGCTAACTCAATTAAAATGCGGCGCGAACAACAAACTCCTGCTAATAGGAACAATAACAACAAACGCTGTGAAAAAGCTGCTTCACCAAACAATGATAATGTCTCTCATGTATTATTTATCGCGCGCATTAATGAACGCAAGGTCATTTGAATTCATTTCCTTTGCTAATACGAGCCCGCTAGACTTGCTTTCACACACACAATTATTACGTAACCGAGTCGTTTTCATTTTTAATAAATTATGCATTTGTTTAAATTATTACCGTTATGACTACTATACGAACCCGAGATTTGTGCGAGGCTAGTATAGTTCCGCTACTCGATCAAAGATGGCGTTATGAGTCTCTTATTTGTTGAAGCTCATTTGCACGCGGTTGGCGTAAATACGTAGACGTTTTAATAAAACTTTGTTTCTTGTTTATTTTAGGTCCTTGCCTGAGCGCCAGACACGCTTACTGGGAGGATTACATTTAAATAATTTTTAATGTGCTCGTGAATGAATCGGATTGTACTGGATCCTCAATCGGCTGCTTTTGTATTCGATAATGTCGCGACTTTTTACAACTTTGCGTAATTGGTTGTAAAACGTGTGAATACGAATTTTTGGTGGATTTAGGTTTTTAATAGTCGAGTAGTGTAGTGCATCAATTAATTTTGAGTTTGCATTCAAGGTGGATTTTTGTAGGTAGCTGAGTTTTTTTCCCTAATTAATAAACTAGTTTTAAGTACCTACACGAGTTTTAATTATTCACTAGTAATTAATTATGCCATATTAAAAATGTTAATGTCTTTTTAACAATATGACTCTACATATATTAGACTTACATTAGTATTTCGATAAAAAAAAAAACATTTTACTTCTCAAGCAAAAAAGTTCACATTAATTTATTCTATTGTAATTTCTGTGTTGATAATAAAAGAATACCTATACCGATTTTCCATTATTTTCTTCACCGGTTCCTAATATTATGCACCTCTCTAATTAACTCTAGCGGCTGTCAAAACCATTCTCTGCCGACAATACCTCGAAATCCTGATTCCGACGAGACAAAAGCCAATCACAATCGAGGGACAGACTTAAATTAATATTTCCCCTATTTTCCCGATTACAAATTATTACCTCTCTATTTATCTGTCTCTACAGATGGTTTTCTGAAAATCTTTAATATTATAAATGTGAAAATTTGTTTGTTGGATGTTCTATTTAAAATTCCTTGAATTCACAAATTTTGGCATTTAGAAGTTTTTTGACAAGTCTGTATTATACAAACAAACAGAACCAGAGAAAAGTGCTGACTGTTAGAAGGTAAAGAATGTTCGTTTGCATATTTTAAGGAAAAAGTTTTAAAACGTGGCACTCACTGGCTTTATAGACCAGACGTCTGGAGCCAAAACATTAGAAAAAAAAAAGAATTTAGGGTAATAAAATATTTGTTTTAAAAATAACTTTTCTAATTCACGTATTTCTCAACTATAATACAATCGTTTAAGCACCTCAAAAGTACGTACTCTATATTTTTACTAATAAAGAAAACTACGTTTTTAGTACTAACAATTCTTAAAAAAAATGCCATAAGTTACAAAAAACAACATCTCAACAGAAATCATAATTCTCGCTCGTTATCGTCCGTCGAATATCTACATTCATCCCGAACTATACACTCATCCTACATTTTATACACACTAGACCATTTCCCGTACACACACCACACTCACACCCCACTAGTGTGCGTGAATTTTCCCTCTGCGCCAGTGTGCGTGTGGAAAGCGCGAGTGAGCGTGACTAGCTGTCTCTTTCCTTTCTATATGTTGGTCCTTGTTTCTCGCGTTGCCATGCGACACGACGCGCGGTATAGCTAGGTTGTTGTTGTGTTTAGGCATGTTTTGTAAATCTTTCATGATATATCGGCCGGCGTTTGATGGGTTTTAATTGATTTTCATATCGTAATTTGCGTTTTGTTGCTGTTTATCACGGAATGT
The DNA here is from genome assembly GCA_949125135.1 of Alcis repandata. Lineage (NCBI taxonomy): Eukaryota > Metazoa > Arthropoda > Insecta > Lepidoptera > Geometridae > Alcis > Alcis repandata. Next base: position 14,011,560 of record OX421225.1, read on the forward strand.
TGTTAAATAGTTTTCATGGACGATTTGGTTATCTTTACGTGAATCTTACTTTGTTTTCTCTATTGTGTTAAATATAAAATGTGATCTTCCTGCTACAGCTTGCGGTTTCGACCATTATCTTACTTGAATTGTTATTGTTTTTGGATAAATTGTAGCCTAGGTATGTTTTGACCCAGGGTATCTCTATACCAAATTTCTTTGGCTTTGATGAAATTGGACATTTAGTCGCTTAAGCTAGACTAAGTAACAATTACTTTTTATTTTAGGTATAAGCTTTACAAGCTTTTTAGCGTTGAGATGATATCTAATTTGTATACAAATTGAGTACTGAACTAAGGGAGTATTTAGAAACATAGACTTTTTTATTAGATACTAGAGGTAGTTACTGTCAGCAGTAATGCTGTTAATTATGTACTTAAGTTATTAGGTAAAAACCAGTATTTACACAAAGGAAGTTCTTGTGAAATCTTCTCTATAATTTTGTAAAGATGTATGTTTGTAAGAAGTAATTTCCAGAACTAATAGTTAAATAAAAAAACACTTATTAAAATATGCAAGTATGGAAAGTAATTTTAATTTTAATTTTTGCCACACGGGCAAAAATTACTTTTTGATTATTATTTTTTTGTAAATTTCTTAGTTCTATTTAGTTTAGTTTGTTATTTTAAATTTAAGATGTAAATATATTTTATTATTATAATAAATGCACAGAGTATGGATGTCATATAATTTGCAAAAAATTAAATGTTGTCTTGACTGAATCTATTTTGATGAAATTTGTTATGGATTTAATTTGATGAAATGTTGCTTTGAAATAAAAATTACTTTTAACTTTTACTTTTTTAAGTCTTAGTTTTTACTACAACTAACTTAACTAAAATTTGACTTTTGGAAAACGCAAAATGAAATTGTAGTCTACATAGTAAAGCAGCGAGGCGTGACTAGTCAAAATACATTAAAAGCCTTTACTCGCAGTACTTATCCGTAATTACAATGCTAAGTGAAGGATTCAATGTAGAGGTAAGTTCTTGCATTTGCCTTAAAGTATTTAATCAAGAGATAAATTTTATTATACATATATTCAGATATTCAAATGGAAACAGGCATAACCGCTCCACGTGCTGTGATTATACGATCATTGCTTGTATATAAATAATCATTAGGTATTATGTACTTATAGGTACTTACGAGGAAATTGTGCGCGTGTCGATAGCAAAAGTGACTTTGGTTTTTTGTACTAAATCTTATTAGTATTCTTTTTTTTACAGTGACTTGAGCTCTGTTTTGAATATGTCATTTTACGTTATGTTATGTATTCATGTTATTTTAATTGAAATCAAAATTACAATTATTCTCTTTTTAGGTAGTTGGGTAAGAATGTCACTCTCCACTTTAGTGCAACTCCATATGACCCGATTTCTTTCCACAACTACTATACAGATCTACTACTGGCTATACAGATCTTGATGCAATTTGCCAAGAAAATAGTTTACGTCCTTAACCAAATCCTCCTTCTACCATGAGAAAGTCCATATGAATACTTCTGTCGAAAGATGGCAAAACTGACATAAACGATAAGACTGAAAAAAAATGAAGCAGAAAAACCGATTATAAAAAAAATGATAAAACCGTACAACACAGCTAGTTCAACACAGACACACCTCCCTTCAAGTTACTCACCTCCTTACTGTTCAACCCTTATTATTTTTATCCCCGTAAACTTCCCGAAATTATGTAAATCTGTATCTTTATCCGAGTCGACGACCTCATTCCTGCTTTATAAAACCTTATTGTACGCACGAAAGGAAGGACAAGGAAGTTGAAGGGCAAGTGGGCGGCCCTAGTGTTGTAAAACTGTCATAGCTTTGAGATGATAATTTTTCATAGCGATGCTTGGTAAGAACTTGTAGAAGATTTCCTAAAACTATGAATATGATAGGAAAAACTATGAAACAATGAAAAACATGCAACATTTTTAGGCCAGTCTAGCTCCCACAGATTTATTTGATTCCAATCCCACAACAACCCCAAATAAACTCTACTAAAGAGGCCCAACAAATAAAAGAGGCCTAGAGCAAAAAGAGAGGCCAACCAACTTGCAGTCATAAGAGCATCTTGAAACAACAAAATGAAATCAGTTGTTTTCCACATAACAGTTGCGATGACCAATCATACGGAATGGTCGGTCTAGTCTGGTCTAGAAGAGGGGGGGTGGCGGCAGGAGGGGGGGGGGGGTGGGGGGTAGGCGGCGCCGCGCATGCGCCCCGTTGCCAAGACGACGGCACGTAGCTGCGCGCCTGTGTGCGTGCGATACTAGGACCGAGTCGTGTTGACAGTTGCGTTCACTGACGCTATTTCTGGAGGCTTTTAAGGATTATGTTTTTGAATTGAATAATTGAATGTATTTAGTATTCAACTTAGTTTATTTTAGTGCCTATTTTTGCTTTAGTGCCTTTACGATAACTACCATTTCAGTGCTTAATTTCAGGACTTGTAGAGACTGACCTGATCGCTTATAAAACTGCAGACCTCATCGTTCGTACAAATTACTTTAGCTTAATTCTTTATAAATTAAGCTAAAGTAATTTGTAGAGTATAACGCATTTATAGCAAGTTACTGGTTCAAATAAGCCTTGTCTTTTCTCACACCATCGATAATCATGAAGCCATGAATTGAAATTTCATATAGTACATACTTACTTTACCTACCTAATTGATCGGGCTAAGTATTCACCCGGGGTTATAAATTTAGGTTTATTAAAGTTTTAGTCCCTTTGCGGTTATTACAGCTCAATTTTATACACACTTAATCGCCTGTTTATTAACAGCATACAAAAATTTTAATATGGTGAATAATAATGGTATAAGATAGAAGTGGTAGGTGATATAAAAGTGTTCGAGCCGCATTCAGTGGTACTCACTCAAAGGTTTATTTTGAATTTTTCATTCAATTCTTCCATCTGACGGCAGACCGTCCGCTCAGCACTCGTACTCTATGGAATGTTTATAACAATAATTGTATGCATGACGTCACCGCCACTACCATTTTCTCCGATCCGACTACACGGACTCCCGTGTGCCGCATACCACGCACACCACCACACCGCGTGTACGTGTACATTGTCACGTCCCACGCACACACGCGCGACATCCTTATACGCCCCTACTACTATACTGTCATTATATATAGTTAGCACTCCTCAGTACGGAGCGTCCTTAGAGACCTGAAAAGAAATTTCACAAGGCCTTTGAAAGAAAACCTTTGGTTGTAAAACGTCTCTCGGCCGCTGTAAGGGGTATTGATAGAAGTTAGTGGTTCCTTTGTAGTGAACTCTCGGGGGATCATAATCGTAACAGAAATACATAAAGATGAAAGCTTGAGAGGTGTTGAGAGGTGGCTGTACTGTACGGAGGTATAGTAAGGTGCTGTCAAATAAGGTGCTTTAGTTCAGAGGTACATTCGCGAAAAAACGTGGAAAATGTAGCACCAGTTTTGTGGCTCAGTATTCAAAGGAAATATCAAAGTGTTTGGTTGGAAATACCCTATAACCTAATGTTAAATAGACAATTCCAATGCAGCCCTTATAATTTATAATTTTACTAGGCACGTGTAAGATTTTACCTACTGTATAGGCATGAAATAATGTCGGTTTGATGGTGAGTTCATATTGGATGGCATTTAGAAAATAAGGAATAAATTGCGGCATATTACATTACATATTATTACACCGCATATTACTTAGTTTGTGAATAGCTTAGATACTAGTTCGTGGTTCAAGGCAGTCCTGAGATGTTCACTAGGAAGACAAATTTGTACAATTTGTACGAAGTTGTACACCTCTGTAGTTCGTTGCCTGACTGCTATGTTTTCTTTCACACCTAAAAACTACTGAAATTGGCCGGTTCTTCCAAAAACTCTTAAATTTATTATATTTAAAACTTATTGTTTGGTGCACTATTTAGTCTATTTGTTAAATAGTAAGCTTGTTGTCTATGATCGACCGAGCTCCGCAATGGCGACGTTCTCCTCCCCGCGCGCTGTCTCCGCCGCGCGCTCGTCTCAAAAACTGCCAAAATCGCTCAAAATTCTTTAAAAAATCGATCCAGGAGCCAAATAAGAGGCATTGCGAAGGTCACGGCCCCATCGATCCGCCGTAGAAAGCGAGACCGGCTGCCACTACTAACACCGTCCCGTTGGCTATGCTCTGAATTAATCGCGCATATATTTGAATACATTTCAAGCGGCGCGGTTCGGCGCTCGGTGTCGTCGCCCTCTTAAGTTTTAGCGATTTTGTTGCGAACTGCTGGATGGATTTTTCAGGGACTGTTGTTCTGGAGTGAAACTTCTGGAATGGAGCGAGCGTTGGCCCCCGCAGGAGACTGGCGCGTCGCTCCACGTCGCGCCTCCGCCGCGCGCCCTCTGATTTATGCATCGCGCTATCATGTTCAACTTAGGAACTATTTATTACATTTGAACATTGTTTTTATCATACAGGAGCGACTATCCAGCAGTATGTGATAACGATTTCAAAATGTGAGAATCAAGATTCCCTGATTGCCTAAAATAACTTTTCGCTTTGTTTCTGCGCTACGGTTTCAGACATTTACCTAACTGTGATTTAGATGTTGTTTGTCAGTATTATTATGTTCGAAGTACGTAGTAAAAAAAAAAGGTTTTTAAGTGATATTCTTTATCATTTCTTTGATTGCAAACTACACGTTTCACCATGACTCACCCGATCTCTTTCAGGCAATGATCAATTGACCATACTTACGCTAGTCTTTCCTTACTCCATAATTAAACACACATTCAATTAGCGCTAGTTTTTGAGCAATGAAAACTTTAAATAAGCGCAATCAAAATTTCCAAGTACATAAATCTCCTTGCATCGTCTTCGTCTTGAAAGCAGACGGTAGGTAGTACTGGAGTCCATCTAGTCCTCCAACCCAAGGTTTCAGTTCTCCAGTCACGATACACTTTAAATAATTATGTTTGAAGTAGCGCAATAATTAAATTAACTAGTCTTGAAAGCTGCCATCGGTTTGAAGGGCAGACCTTATCGTGGCCTTGGAGGAATCTTATCTCAGTACTTACCTGTCTCCCGTCTAGCTTTTAGTGTAAATGTGGAAAGCTCATTTCATACTTTTTAGCAAACCATGTCTGATTTTTTTATACATTTCACCTGCAATAATCCTATTTCTTTTAGAAGAACACTCTGTATGAACCAAAATTAAACCATATCTGTGTCGTGGTAAGCGAATCCAATTACAAAAGAAGTCAAGGTTTTAAGATATTACTGATTTTCTGAAAAGGACTTGGCTCAGAAAAGCAATTTTCAGAAATCTTGATTTATTTCATTTTATTTCGTAAATTAAGCTTTAACTTTAATGAAAACGATTCCATCAAATAGATACCAGCGCTTATCTCCTCAGTGATAAAAAAACACAACATTCAAAGGTATAATCAACACAATTTAATAAAAAATTTGCCAATTTATTTCTGAACCAGAATTGTAAACTAAAAGAAAATACCAACATATGTTTTCCAGCAATCTTTATTCCAACAATATTACTACTCTAGCCCCGTAAAAGCTAAGTGTGCCAGCCGGAGCCTGCGCCTTCTGAAAAAGAAAAAATAAAGGATTTTAATAAAACCCTCCGAGACAATTGACGTCCTCGCCGTGTCCAGTAACAGACGAGAAGCGGGTTGTGTGCACGTGTCCTACGAGTGTATGCCATGCTTTCAAAGATGAGCTATGATATAATTTTATCATTTTTCATCCTATCTATCCTAGTCTTGTTCAACCGAAGCTTATCTGGAAGTTTTCATTTAGGTCATAAGGCTGCCCCTGCGCTACTAAATTTAAAATAATAGTTCTATGTTATTTTTTGTGAATAAACAATACATTTTTACAAAAATGTATTGTTTATAGTCACGGTTCTGTTTCCATTAGAAGGTGGAGCATCGCGGCTATTTTAATTTAAAATGTTGCTGTTTTTAAACTCATACTCATAAAATGATGAGTAATCTAGTCGTTACAACGAACATATTTAACGTTACGAACATACTTAAATGTATACACAGGCTGCTAAAAGCAAACCCTTACTTTTGGCTATACCGTAATCGGGTAAAAAGTAGCGCTAGATGTTATCGCTCGCTTCCGCTACAGTAGGACACAGGCTGCCTCCATTCGTTCGTCGAATACTTAACAAGCGGTGGAAAGTCGAGCGATAGTCACAAGAGGGCCATTGCTATTCCACGCCCGTCACACGGCCAGATGTCCCACACGCCACACACCCGCGTCGCGTCGCGTCGCGTATGTGGGGAGTTTCAAAGTCAGTTTTCCGATGACATCGGTTGTTTAGTTATTTGACCGTTGTGGGCTTGGAATGAACCGAAAGTGTGTTATTAGACTTAAATATGCCAGATTAGTATAACGTACTCGTACGTGGTAGACATACGCTTTGATGGTTTGGCCTTAAAAGTACCTAAGGAGTAGATAGATAAATAAACTCTTTATTGTTCACTTCAAATATAAACGGAAGGAAAATGTCGGTTAAAACTAATGCAACAACTGAACCTCAGAAAACCTCAGGTTCAAGATAACTAGGCGTTTCACGCAAAGGTTTAGATTACTATTATAGCAATATTGTTCAATCAATTGTTAAGATGACGCGATACTTAGATTTTTTTTAAATAGTTTTTCTTTTAAGAATATGCTTGTAACCTAGATCGATGCTTGAAACCTTTTTTGCCTGACATTTTAGGTCAGCGTGAACAACACCCGACCTGATATTGATTGTTAATATGGATTTACCGGGAGTAAAAGAGTTAAACTATGAGTTTATTGATTGATTGGTTTGATTATTTTACTTCCATGATATTTATAATTATCTTCTATCCCAATCGCATCAGATCAGGCCTAAGATCCTATCGCCTGTAGAGACCTGGTCCCGCAGACCTCTACAAAGACAATTTTACGGATATTTGGATGTCTCAACGTACGGCATTTATGTGACAATCACCTTATTCTCACACATGTAACACACATGTCAGTTTCGGAATGTGAACCAGCGCACAGCCTACTTGGTACGTGCCAAACTGCGTCCGATGATATCGGGTCGATATAGCCTTTTTAGCTCCACCCGTTAGATGGCCTGATCACTGAGCAGGGCCAATGGCGGCCCAGATAGGTCTGATAGCCTTAATCGAGTCCCTATCTGATCTTTGACTGAGTTTTGGAATCAGTGCTGTCGTTGCTGAAGGCATCAGTTGATTTTCAGGCCGTCAGTTGGTTTTCGCTTTTATGTGCTAAGCTTCGGTGTCTTGCTGAAGTAGCGAGTTCGTTTTTCAATTTGTGGAATGTGTCAAATATTTACGTTTCAAATTGCAAAAGGACGAGTTAAGCCGTAAGGAGATATACTCGTATTTATTACATATTGGCCGAAATACTAGTTCATAAGCCGCACTGTTTTAGCACAATAACCAATTTTACAGAAGTTCTCGGAAAGTTTTACATAAGTTAGATAGGCTCTAAATAACTATGCACTAACGTTGAATTTTCATAAACGATACGAATATAGCCAAATAACTTCAAACGAGCCACCTATTTTCAGGCTCTGAACAAACTTTCTGCAGATAATTCTGTGTTTTCAGCGACGTCTGAAGGTGAGAACAATGGTGCCCCCGCTCCCCTGGCGTGCTCCTCTGCCCCCCTGGCTATCCCCCCGCACCCCCCAGGGCGTCGACCTTGCTATTGCGATTCTACCCGCGTTACTTCTCGCTTATAGAATGAGGTCACGCTCATAGTACCAGGATATAGGTTGTGTGTTTTGTATCGGTCATGGTTCTGACACCGAAATTATGCTTCGCTTGGCAATCTTTCTCTTGAATCTTTGACCGAAAAAAGATTGAAATGTCATCATCATCATCATTGCCAGTTTATGATAGCCCACAGTTGGACACCTCGTTGTATGGCGCTGAAGTCTTCAGCTCTGTATCAGTGCCTTATTACGCCAGTCATCACCTCACTGGGTCGCAGGCACGATGTGCTGAAGTGTGAAGGTAGAAGCAATACTTGGCAGTAGCTGGCACGTATTATAACGATGCCAGTTCATTATATAAACTGCATGAATAGGTATTACATGTGTCTTTTGTTGACTGCACCATTACGAAATAAACTCTATTGGTTAAGGTTTTAGTTCGAGTTTTATCTTAGATGGGGTAATAGCGTACTAAAAATAAATAAATAGCGTAGTCATCGTAACCTCTAAAAGAATAGTAATAGTATTCTCAACAAGTACAATAAAGATGTTAGTTACAAAAACCTTTTCAGATTGGACCTTCGTTTCAGGTTGCGACCTTACGCCATTTTCTTGACTTTGATGCTTGTGACCTAGTTTCTTATTTTTCCACCTAACTTTTATTCTAGTTTTAGGTAACTAGAGCACAACATAGCTCGTAACGAATCAAGTTAGGCCAGTAACAGCCCCAATGTCGCAACTGTCCAGCGCTTACCGCTCACCATCAGGCGCGCTGTCCGCTCGTTTTGTCTTCACATAAAAACCATTTCAGTTTCATGGCCACGCTTTCTCTCAACATCTGTGCGTGAGACGAACGCGAGACGCCGCACCGAAAGCGTATCTTATGCATTTTACATGAGCTCCTACCATGGAACCCTTACCTTAGCCTTGCCACCCACACATGCGCACGCACACACCCGCACTCCATTGTCAACGAAACAAAAACACTCACACACTCCTAATTAGTTGTTTGTAAACACGTGTCGGTGATGTGGGGGTGTGTGCGTGGAAAGGTAAGGCTGTGGTCACGATGAAGGGTTACGGTTGGTTATTGACTCGGACTGGACAGTCTTTACAGTGACAGGTGACACGTTTGCAGATATTTAGAGGTTTGAAAATACACAACAGTTGAAATTAGGCTAGAAATCTTAATTGTAAGTAAAATTGTGGTTAAACAATAATTTAAAGATCTTTATATTTCAGTTTCTGGCGTTGGCATTTGGCGAATTAGTGCTGCCTATTTCGAGATCAATCTATATGAAAATATTAAACCATTTAAAAAAAAGATTCCTTAGAAGAATGCTAATAAGTTGTCGCAGGTAAGAATCAGACAGGTACTTAAGTACAGAAAAGAATCTGTACCTCCTAGAAAAACTTTCCAGAATGTTCCATTTACATAAAACCTGCTTTCCACCGTATTCAGATGAACCCGTCCTACGCTAACGGGTATTGTTTCTGATAATGAAGTCTTGAAGTAGGGCCGCCGTGTCAAGGGCTCGCGCTTTGCATATTTTTGTTTGGGTGCTCGAGTTTTGCACCGAACCTCATTTCTATTCGTATTCGTGTTCGCCATTACCATTCGTGATAATGAAAAATACGGTGAAGTTTGTAGACTGAGTGGGTGCTGCGGTGTTGGAGTTCCAGACCGCTTGAGGACTTTTGGCGTAGAAACAAAAGTTGTTTTGTTTTCTATAATATATGGTATTTGTCCAAATATAATCTGATTGGACAATTTAGGCATCTACTAATACTATAAATGTAAAAGTGAGTTTTTGTTGGTTTTGCTTACACGCCTTAATTATTCAACTGATCATCATCTATCTATGTTTGTTTGTGTATGTTTCTATGTATATCTGTCTATATTTCATCATAAAATAGATATTAACTCAATGATTGTTGGATCACAAGTGGCTGTCAAAAAGTCAGTACTACGAGTAAGGGTGACCATCTTTTTAAGTAATGTTTTTTTTTATATGGGTATTATGAACTTATTTTACTTTTAAACTGTTAATGTAAAATACGGTAGAGTTCGGTTTGAAGGTGTCTGAGTGGTCTGAGTGAGTTTTTGTAGGATATCGTGAAAATGTGGAAAAGGGTTTGTTGATTTAAAAGTGTGGTTTGACGTTGGACTGGAGTGATTTCAATGTTGTCTGGGAAATGTTTGCTTCGTTTAGATTTGTCTACTTGCTTCCTTTTTGTTTTTCGTAAGGTTTTTATAGATAAAGATAAGCATTTATGGAGACCAATCTGGTGTTCGAACTAACGACTGATGTGGTGAACGAATTTCGTTTTCATTGTTTTATCAAAATGAAGATAATGTTGCACAGATAAATTGAGATTTTTGAGTCACTAGTAAATAGTAATCAGAAAATTATTTTCGTTAAACTGAAAATAAGTCAAGTTAATCTTAAATGATAAGGCACTATATTTATTAAAAAAAAATAAAGGTTTATTGTTCGAATAAGAGTAAAAAAGACATACAGAAATTTTAATAATTTTCTTCGTCTCTGGATATTTTTATGTATGATAAATCTTTTGAAGTATTCCACCTAGAGCACCCGTCTGAATAGCACCTGCGCGAAGAGCACCCAGCCTAGTCCACGAAGAGCACCTATCCATTTTTTTGGCAGGTAAAGTATTGTGAAGTAAGAAGTGCATTTTCGCTTTTGATTTTGTTTGACAAAACAAATTTATCACTAAATCCACAAAAACTTTCATCTTTTGCTTTGAACAACAAACAAACAGAGAGCAGACAACCAGAAAATAAAATGACATTTTATATTTTTCTTCTGATCAATAAATAATATATAACATACCAAGCAGACGTAAACACTGAAGTTCGAGTATTTTCCAAAATGAAATAATGCGCAAACAAACTTGTGCTTTAGTAAATGCATTTTCATCCTCTACACTAGAACACCGAGTCTACATAGACTTACTATACAGACAAGACCAGTCTAGAACATTTAATAATCTAGTCGTACAGGAGTATCGCCGCTATGGGATGCTAGACGAGCAAGGTTAGGGATGAATCGATGCAAGTTATCGTTTAGGGATGGTAAATTTTAGAAATATCGATATACAATATCGATAGTATGCTTTATTTTTGATACTGCTACTGGAGTTGCTAGCGGTTATCATACGTCAGGTTAAATGGTTTAAGGAGGTCTGAATAATTATATTAGAACCAGCTACTCGGTAAATAAATTTTAGTTCTTTTGATAATATGGATGAATTTAAATGTATATGATTGTTGTAAATAACACTTCTTGCATTTCGGTATAATGTTCAACGTGTTACCAGAGTTTATATAGGTATCTACTTGTTATTAAAAATTAAATTTTTACTTGAATCGCAATACATTGATGTAGTAAAAGTAATTAATCTTCAACTATTCGCTAGTTTATCATGAATTATGTTGAGTTTCAATTTGTCTTACAAATCTCCAAATATATAGGTAGGTATTGTAACTTCCAGATATACTAAAAGTTTATCAGAAATAGTATCGACTAAAAACATCGATATCGATACTCACATGACATGTCTGCTAGGGGTTGAATGGGGGGTTTGGGGGGAGGTTAATGAACCTGGCGGATGCACGGCGGTATTCCGCAGCAGAATTAGTCTGGAATGCGCCGGATATGAATGCTCATTTTGAAGGCTGTAAACAAGACAGACCTGTAATAATTTATTGTGTGTTTAGTATTAACAAGTCTTAATTTTCATAGTTATTATAACTTCAGGTGATCGCTGTTCCTGTTAGGTATATTGGGTCCAGAAAGCAGGTTTCCGTTTCAAATATTTTTTATCGTTCCCAATAATACTTATGAAATAATGTAGGATGTTACATGTAAAGTTGCTTTGTATACTTTTTAACCGACTTCCAAAAAAGAGACGGTTCTCAATTCGACTGTTGGTTGGTTTTTTAATCTATCACATAATATTTAATGCGTTAATTTTTTTTAATTTTCATTAAATAAATTAAGGATTCTAAGTTATACTTATTAACTGCAAAAATATACAGCATTTTGTTATCAATAAAACGATATAAAACTATCGATCTCCAACCATTTCAAAACTAGTCCAACACTTTATTTTATTTACACAATTAGAATCCTCTCAATAAATCACTTATTTGTATCAATGCTTCTTTATCTACAAATTGTCTACTCGATATCAATAAAAAGACCACCGGCCATTCATTTATCAAGATTTATAGACTTTGCTGCCGAATAACATTGCCCAGCCAATAGCATTGCCGCAGGACTACACGCGTGCGGAATATTTATCCAGGATTAAATAAAAACCAATTAACATAAAAACAAGTCAATAAAATCTCTCCTAAATTCCAATATGGCCTATAAATGTGTCTAAGTCGAATGGGAAAAATTGCAGTTCAGCGGTGACACGGTACACAGGTTGTGGAGTTTGGAAGAGTATAGTTTCGAAGCTAGATTTTGAAGGATGGAAATGAGAGAAGATTTTTGTTAACTTTTAGAGTAGCTTGGATTTCTATAGCGATAAACGGAATAGGTAGAGTAGAGGCTACATATCAGAACTTTAGGGTAAGATGCTCTACGATTCTAAGAGCTGTCAACAGTGAAAAACAGTAAAATCAGTCTGACTACAGAGTTTTCTTCAGCAGTAGACTGATATTGGAAAACTAATAAAGTTATCACACGAGCAGCATCATCACCAGCCTATCGGATTTTTGTCCACTGCTGGACATAGGCCTCTCCTAACCACACCGGCATAATTGTCTTATTTTAACTTGATACTTTGGAAAAAAAAAATTGACCACATAATGTGCTTGACAAAAACTTTTAAGATTGTGTAAGCTTGGAGCTTTGTGAAAAAAAAAAAAAACTTTAACACGCGAAAAGCTCCCCAACATTCGTTCCGTGGCAGGAAACCGGCGCCACCACGCGCGCTCTCGGAATCCTAATGGCAGTTAATCAGACATTGTGCGGAGGAATCGGACGCCAGGCCCAGTGCTGGGCCATTCCAGCTTCATGCTGGGCCTTTCTAGTTTCATGCTGGGCTGTCTTGGCTTGTCTGTGGGCTCTAGAATTGCTAAAAGCTCGTGTTTGGTGGAAAACATTGTGAGGATATATCAGACCTTCGTGTTACGCTGTTCCAGTCTCGTGCTAGGCCTTTCCAGCCTTATGCTGAACTTGTGAGGCTGTGCCTCTAGACTAGAGCACATCTAGAGCAGCTACGAGCTCTTCTTTAGTAGAAGACTGCGGAGAAATCGGACTCCAGGTCTTCGTGCTGGGCCATTCCAGTCTCATGCTGGTCTTGGGAGGCTGAGCGGTTTCAAAACAGTTTCATGCTGTGGAGTTACAGCCTCATAAGTCTGTCCAGTCACTCTCCTTCCAGAACTGCTACGTGCTTGATGGAAGACACTGTGCCAAATTCGAAGCCCACAGGCTCTTCTTTACTGTGGCATTCTATCTTTGTACTGCAGTAGTAACACTTGTTAAAATTAGTCACATTGACATCGAGACGAATGCGTGAATGAGACTTAATAAATACTATTACATTATCTACATTACGATTGCGGACAAACGTTCCGTTGGCAGACCATCAGCCCGATGGGTCGACGACATCTGACCCATCGCGGGTCATCCGTGGATGAGATTGGCCCGACACAGGGAAGAACGGCGCAAGGGAGAGGAGGCCTATACCCAGCAGTGGGTCGATACAGGCTGACGATGATGATGATGATTATTATCTACATGTTTGTTAGAAAATCTGAAACTCAATACATTGTCGTCAAACAAATCCTCTTCCTCAGGTATTTGGTCTATTCTACTTTATTTTACCGTCAGAAGATATCTCCTAGATCTCAAAGGCAGCAAATAGTGCATAATTTGTACACACCATTGACCATCGCCCACCATCCATCTCTTCGCCAGCTAATGGGCCAGATTCAATGCGCAAACGCAGACTATAGGATTCAATACGGCACTAACTCAAACTTTATAGGGTTACACGTAACTGCTATGTAAACTTGAAAGGGGGTCAGTTAACTCAACAGATCCACTTTTGCTACGAAAGCAATTCTTAAATCGCGAAATATGAAATCAGTGTGCCATGGAAGAACCAGGTTTTTGAACTCTTTGAAATGTAAGCAAGAGCTGATTTATTTTTATGATTTCTGGATCGGGTCCCATAGTAAAAGTTACTCATAAAATGAGTAGAAAAACTAGCTTTCGGCTTAGAGTAACAGTTCTGTGTAACCCTGCAGAGGAAAAATACCAATAATACGTGTCCGAACGCTATTCTTTGCCATGCGAAGACCATACAATGGTCTACCATTGACGTTTCAATGGGACGCCTTCTGGAAATTTGTTTGGTGGATATCTGTGGTCGAGTGAATCGCAAGCGCAGCCGTTTTGTCAATATTGTCTCGATTGTACCGTTTAATCGAGTACCATTCAAGTGTACCGCCGATGACGAGTAATTGGTCGATTGAAATGTTACTCCTTTAGTGGGCTGGTTTTTTATTTGTTTATGGCGAGTAGATTCACACTAGTAAACTTAAACAGAGCTAAGCTGTAAGTTTTTGAGCTGAAACACTATTTTTTTTATTATAAATTAAGTTCGAGTTTTTTTTATGGCAGTGAAGTCTACCAACGTACCAACATTACCCAATAGAGCGTCAAAAAATAAAATCGAGTTTTTTTCAGCAGTAATTTGCATACATCTAAGCTAACAACACTCAATATTAAAAGCCAAAATGTTTAAAAAATTCAAATTACTGGAGTACATTTCACAACTTTAAGGTAAATTTAAAACCATTGCATTGTTTCTAGGTATTTTCTCAGCCGACGTTTCTTCCGTTACCAATAAAAGTACATATCTCTTAACAGTCATTTTTCCATCATTAGGATACACCAGACCCTCAACCAAAACGACACAAAATCACAATCAAAAATTATAATGAGGCCTTTAAAAATACAGAAGCGAAAACAGAAATCTTTCGAATGCAGGAATCTTGCGAAAACACGAGTTGTAGCAATTAAAGCACGAATAATATCGAACAATAACGAACGTTAGCCATTAAAATAAGACCCGAATAATAATGGAACAGCTCAAATTAAAAGAAGAAAAAGCTGGGAAAAAGGAGATGTCGCGACGTCGGCGTGGCGCGTCGCGTAGAAATATGGCGTCTGGTACTCAGGGGGACCAATCAAAATTCTTCGTCAATTAAGCGAGTGGAGATCGCAAAAGGAAAATTGAAGGAAAAACTGAGGGTGGCTTTGGACGAGCTAGGGATGAGACGCTTTTAAACGTTCGTGTGGAGATTTGTCGAGATACTTGTTTATACTTTTGAACTCACAAAATACGAGCGTACGAATAAAAAATGTGATGTGTTCATCAAAAATACTACGACAATATTTACTCTTAAAAATAACTATTAAAAATTATTAGATTTAGCTAACTGTCATTTTTGGAAGTTAAAAAAAGTCCATCTGAGAATAAGATGATGCATACAAATTAAGCAAGAATAAGCCGAGCGAGAGGTTTTCTGGTTTCTGTTGTCTACAATAATTTAAAGACGTTTTAAGACAATTTAAAGATAAGTAATTAATAAAGGACATTTCATTACTTAAATCACAAGGTTCAGTATCACTACTATCATGAAAACATTTCCTTACCCACCTCTCTATCCACTGACGTTTTATCTACTATCGATATTCACAAAATTATCGACAATGCCATCTCTACCTCCTCAGCTCTCTAGATATGAAAGCTATGGAAATAAAGTTTGTTCGTCCCGCATTGTGCGCTCGCCGTAAATGGATTTTATCACTATATAAATATTCCCCTATTTTTACGTTATTCTACGTTACGACGGGCTACGTCACGTAACGCCGTTGTATCTAACGACGTTATTTTGATAAGAACGTGAAGGGTTACTGGTAAATGGAAAATGTTGAAGTTCTAATTTGAGATAAGTAGATATTTACTTTGATTCCAAATCTTGGATTTATTTTGCAGCTATTGTTTAACAGTTTTGATGTTAATTGTAACAGTTTGTGTAGTTTTAGAATGACGCGGGAAACTTTTTCCAAAGCAGTGCTACCTAAGTTCAAAAAGTGATATGCTTAAACCTTTGCTTTTTCATCGCAGTCATCACATTCTCAATGTCTCATCAAGACAATACGAAAGAAATAAAGAAAAATAAGTTTGGAATACAAATCTTTTTTCAGATGCTTTTCAATGCCATACAAATCAACTACAAAAGTTCTTCAACAATGTGGAAACCATCCCAAAATCTATCGGCCATTCCGCTCCATCGCGCCTCTTTACAGCTCAAGTTAACTGTAAAATACATTACGGAAACATAAAACCGGAGCCGTTCATCTTCCGGCCAGACCGGACCCGGCCCGGCCCGGCCCGGCCCGGTCACGGTCCGAGGACACTCGCCGAATTATGCGCCAAATGCCCCACGGCTCGTTTACTTTAAACGCACCTCAACACTCCATTGACCCTTCGAAATCTCCGACATTAATATCAAATGAAGACGTTCCCCCGAAACATCACATAAATGATAAAACCCTTCCTTGTTTATCATACATCTCTGCCTGGAAAGATAAAAGTCTTCCCTCGCCACCCCCTCGGTTCTAACTCTCGGCTGCGTAAAAACAAAGCACCTGTCGAAACCTCCGTGACCTAAGCATTTAGGCTGCAGCGCTGCAAGTCTAACAACCTCGTACTAAAACAGAATATCGATTACTTTCGCTACTATAATGTAATCCCCCGCCCACTTTTCGTTTTTTTAGTACAGGATAATAATATAGTGGTCTCTGTCTAGCGCGGGGCGCAGGGCCGGCGCGGCGCGTCCCGGGGGGCGCTCCCCGCCGTATGTAAATGATCGTCTCTGCGCTGTGCGGCCACCCCCGCGACTTCACCCGCCCGAGGTTTACTGCCCTGACGGCTCCTGTCCTATTTTAAATACGAATCCCCGATCTGATCCGGATCAACGTCTCCGAATTCTTCATATTTCAGGTCGCCGAGCTCCGCTACACGCTCGCCGTATTGTAAACACGGCCATACCAGCAGACATGCAAATGCTACGTCTAACCGATGACAAAGATAACAAAGCGGGGGCAGTTTGAGCGAAAACGATTTTCTCGTAAATTTCGTGTAACATTCCGACGACGAGCGCGCGGTTTCGTGTTTTACGGTTATCGCCGTAAAGCCGAGTTTTCCCGCCGGGTTTACGAACGTATGACGTTGTCGTGCGGCCGTGACGTCACGAATACGTCGAAAATGACACTTTTACGAGCAATAATTTACATTATTTCGGTGTTAAGCGTCGCGTGCGTCCCGGGCCCGATTGATTTTATGTCGGTGGCATCTCGCATTTGCGTTTGGTTAAATCGAATCAGTGTACACAGCCGAGTTATTCAGTAATGGTAGTTTCGCGTGAGTTTCCGTTTTTTCCTCAGAGTCGGTGCCTACACGCGGCGGGTCGCCAGATGCGGGGCCCATTCACAAAAGGGTTCGAGTTTGTCCAATAACCGTTATTTGGTTTGATAAGTTATTGAAATTGGATTGGTGTTTTTGCAGTTGTATTCGGATTGGCTGAGCTAAGCTATAATGATTTGGCTCGGTCCGCTCGGTCAACCTCAGGCAATGTTTTTTCCAAAGCGCTGATACGAGTAAACTTTTATGCAAACTTTTATGTAATCTCTTCATAGCCAGCTTTATCGAGACAGTGACGCCCGCAGCTATACCTGTAATGTCTTAGTCCTCACATAAGAACCTATCTCCATACAAAATCACATCTAAATCTGTTCAGCCGTAACAGAACTACGACAACAAAAACACTCGCACATACAAACATTCGCATTATTAGTGTGATGCAAATAACTTTTCTAAGCTTGAGTTTGGTTCAAGGAAAGAAACCTTTTTTTTTTACTTTCTTTTTTTTATGAGATGTACAAAATATTGTTTACCAGTAACTATTACCTAATCTGTGGTAAGGTTGTATTAGGTCATGGAATGAAGTGCCAGGTCATGGACGCTGGCACTTCATTCTGAGAAACCAATTAAGGTTTTCATTAGGCTCCTTCCGCGAAGTCCGCGCCCGCGCATGTTGAACCGGAGAACTTATTCGTGATCTAAAGGAAAATAAATAACTTATTTTTAGTCTTGTCAGGTTTAACATGAAATAATATTATGGTAGTATTAGTAGTGCCTTGTGGCGTTGTCTAGGAGAGGAGAGGCCTATGTCTGCAACATAAGAGAGGCTGAAGATGATGATGATTAGCCGAAACGTCGGTAAAATAACTAAGTAAATAACCTCTGTTTTTGAAGTCGGTAAAAAACGTCCTAGCGGCAGCACTAATTGATGACCAGAAATGAAAATGAATTAATTGTGCCTGACAAGATATACCCAAGGTTCCATTGTTATTATTTAGGAAATGGCGAGAAAATTAATAACTGAAAAAACTGCGAGGAACCGATACTTAAATATAAAGTTTCCTACTACATTATTATTGAAAATAACATTGTTGTAAAGACATATCGCTTCAAATGCTAAATCAACACTATGTGTGTAGGTAGGTAGGTATCTACAACTACAGTGCAAGCCTAAACCCGAAGCATTTCAGTCACAACCGCTACAGGCTGTTCTCAGAACGATATACTGTAGTTAATTAAAATATTTGGTTATTTTTGGGTGCAACATTGTAAGTCTACAATAAGCCTTATTCTAAAGGCTTTAGTTGACAGGTCTGAACTTATTATAAATCCAAATAAAGGTGTCTTTGTCATTGCGGTCTTATTCGACGAGGACATTACACTTTTTAGATCAATTTAGATTTAGATCTGTCAACTAAGTGACACCTATAACATTGGCTGCACTATTTGCTTTGTGTATTATGTACGAGTCAATTTTAGTTGCTACATCTTATAGCATTATTTATTTAATCTTGCAATATTTTAGAATATTATGAGGAGAAAGTGTACCTATGTTAGTAGTTTACTTTATGGAAAACTCAGGTAATATTTTATATTAGCATTCAAACTAAAAGACAATAATATGAACCTATATTAATGATAATAATATTTTTTAAATTTAATATTTTTTAATAATGAAAATAAAATTAATTTAAATAAATTATATAATAATCATAGTTACAAAATTATAATATGATAATGATTACATATTAAAATATTTTAAAAACTGTTCGTATCGCAACGGAATAAGGAAACAAAAGATAAGAGCTGTTGTATATTTCCAAAACCCCCTGTGTAAGGTTCGCGAAGTCTTCGCCTAGAGGCAGTCGATATCCGCCCGTGTACTGTACTGTACACTGTACAGGGTGCGCACAACTCGCTCAATCCCGAGATACGAGTGCGAGCTACCTGGCTCACTGAGTAAATCTCGCTGTGTACAGCCGGCTGGGCAAGTGTTTAACTTTTGGGAATAAAGCAAAACGGTTTTTATGATATCAATAAACAAGAGTTCATGTTCCTCAAAAGTTTAGCATTCATGATTTAACCCGTGTTTTTGCAATTTTTTATTTTTTTCTGGAGTAAAAATTACTTTCTATTATCATTTTTAAGACGCCTACCTAGCTTCATCTTGTTACGATTCACCATATTTTTGTCCGTCAGTCTGTGTTACGATACGGACATACATATAAATAAGCTGCAATAAGTTTGCACATAGTTATTTTCATTTATTCTGGGATATTTGTAAAAACTCAGGTTGTTTTTTTTTTGTTAAATGTAAGAGAAGAAAAACATAAAATGAAAATGAGATAATTCTTTGATATTGTGAACGGTAATTATTGCCAATGTCTTTTCTCAATTTTGTATGGCTGCCTTGGTCAATATCGTGTTTTATGAATTTAAATTAACTGCACGAAATAAATAACTTAATAAAAAGCTTTAGAAATAAATTTTCCAAACATAATTTAAAACCTTTTTAAGTGTTTTCCGCGCAAGTGTACCGACATCGTCAGATTTATCATATTCCGTGGCAGGTTGCGCGACAATTGTAATGTAAAACCCGGCAGAGTCGAGTGCGGCCCTGGACGTGACGCGAGGACGCCGACGACGATACCGGGCTGAGCGGTTCAATTTAAGAAAAAACCAGCAATTTGTGGTTTTCATGAAAGTATAGACTGAAAATGGACTATGAAAACTAAAATAGTTTTGACACATTTTGTTTTATGATATTTGTATATCTTCTGAAACATACTGTATCTCTCTTTGAGTGGGACTTAGTAGTCGACTTTCTAAAAAAAATCTTGTCCAGCGCGAGTCTAATTTGATCCACCTTCTATATGTTTGTCCACTTTCTGATGTTACGGAGCTGTGACATTTGACGTCTTCGGACATCTACGTCTTCCAACGTTACACTTCCCTGGTATTTTGCCCATCATGATGGTCTGCGGGTGTTGGTTTGTCATGTCGCAAAAATATTTTTATTTTTATTAAGGCGTTTGACCGTCACCTTGCTTGATGGTGAGCAATGATGCGGTCTACGATGGAGCACGCTTGACTAGAAGAAACCGATTCACTGACGACTTGAAGACACACATATTTATCGAGAAATACCCAATCAGTCAGAGCGTTCCACATTCTATCATATCCGAGGTAGTCGACCTTTCACTGTTAATGGTCCGCATAAAATTCTATTTTTCCCCTTTCTTTTCTGCAATTGCATCTCCAACATCTTCCATCATTAGTTTTATTTTTATTTTTTTTTTAATTCTGTAATAGGCTTGCGTTTTATTAGTATCTTCTCTATAAGATAGGAGGATGTATTGAATAGGTATTCGATGAGGGCATGACCCACAGCGAATAAGATAGTTATTGTCAGCGAGGCAGCGTGTATCGCGCGTGATGTACGCGGCGGGGCCAGTCCTTGTATTAACCGGTATCGGCGGCGCTGGCGGAGCGGGTAAGAGGTGGATGTGGTGACGTGGGGAGAAAAGCATCTTTTAGAAAATAGGTATGGTTAATAAATTATTTTGCAAAGAAATAAGAAGTCAATGAATTCATCGTATAGCGATGAAATCCCAAAGTGCTGCCGTATTAAGTTTGTTACACGAATAAAGTACATCCGACTAATTTCAAAGACGATTTTTTTGTAGAAGTATTGGTATAAAGATTAACCGGACCGAGTTACTTTTTTTCAAAGCATTAAAGCAATTTTTTAAATGTAAGCAATTATTTATTGCAAAATCTTACAAATTCAGAAGCTTGTAAGTATGTAAAATATGCATTATGCAGCATGCACTATTATTGCACATTGAAATTACGCACACATTACGCATTTCATTCATCAAAATTGCGTCCTCGTGGACAATAAATCAATCTCAAACAGAAAACCTTCTCAAAAACAGCCCAGTGCGGTTGTCGACAGCACCAAACCTCCGCTTTTAGCCAGCGGCTCATTGTCATGCAAAGTTGGATGGAGCTGGCTTTGGCCCTCCTCGCCTTTTGGGGGACAATGATATTGAATCATTAATTTTTCACGGTCGTTTTCGTCGGTTACGGAAGTCTAGATGTCTAAATACCTAGCACGTTCTGCGACGCTTGATTGTTTGTGTTACGTAAATTTCGAGGACTTGTACATTGCACTGTAGTGGCGAGTAAAACTGTTTGGCGTGGTTTTTGAAATCTGTTGCTAAGACCGGTAGCACGTTAACGTAGATACCTACATGGAATGGTAAAATGCTGACGATTGTAACTAAGCGCATAAAAGAGACATTTAATCAGCGCTATGTACGTACCTACATACATTTTGCACATTTCTTTTGGTTTTTTAATGGTAACATCAAGCTTGCTCAGCCAAGCATTGGATTTGTTCAACTTGGTCTGACAAAATGAAACGAAGTGCCTCGTCCACGTTTCCTCGCTCCCTAAACTAAAAGACAATGAGCGCGGACCCACAGCACGTCACCGCTTAAACCTTTTCGCCTTATTTCGAGCCTTCCTTTTGTCTCGAGCATTTCTTTATTTTGTTGTGCGATCTTATTATTTCGCTACCGTTGGCCGCGTTGCATCCTCCATATTGTTTTTGCTCGCATTGCCGCCATACAGTAGCCGGTGGAATGAAGTAATACTGCCCAAGACTCCGAGGTATTGTGTATTTGTGCACTTTTTGCTTTTATTTCTCTCAATGCCACGTCAAGTTTTTGTTTTGGGCGAGTCGCGATTCTATGTGTGTTATGTAATGTGTGATATGATCTGTGGATGTGTTTGTAATTATCAGTGTAGAGATGGGCGTGAGTTGTACCGAGCTCACGATTTATCGACGGACATTTTTGGTAGTGAAAATCTGTTAATATGAAATGATAGAATTCTGTTTTAGCAACTAAATTGCGTTTTAATTTACAGTTTCATCATAGTTTTGTTATATTAACGGCAAAAATATCATCGTACATTTTAAACTGACGTTTTCATCTTTTATCAATCTATAGCTTTGATATAGGTCACTACTCCACACAGCAATTTAGTATTTTTTTAAATTTAATATTTATGTTTTGATTTTTTCCCATCCCTACGTTGCGTGCCAATTAAACTCGGAATGATTGAAACGACGGATGCGAAAAATTAATTTGTGATATTTCTATGGTGTTACTTTTTGTTTATTGCCATTTCTCATTAAAATTTTTGCAAACGGCCATTTTAATGAAGAAATACATTTAACGAGTTGCCAGAAACAAAATAATGAACCGCTAGGGCGGATAATTTGATAGTTCGATATGATATGGTTCCCTCTAGGATTTCGACTAAGTAGGTACACATGATTTGTAGAAATACCGATTCGTGATGTAGTCATGTAAGTCCTTTTTTATGCGCGTAACTTCTTTATAAGGCAAATTATGCGTTAAAAATTGTCCTGGTCTACCTTTCTACGTGAGATGAAAACCATTATTTCAATATTAGAAAGTGGCTTAGTACCTATGTAGATATAATTTAATCCTCTACTGTCATCCTCAGTTGTTTCTGTCTTGCTGCTGGATTTCAACGCATTTTGTATTGCTTTGGTTACGAGTTAATCGAGTCCAAGTTTGACCGAAGTAAATTGTTACATAATCTCTCTTCAATTTGTTTGAGGTTTTTGTAGCATCACGAAGATATGAGTTGCACATCGTATTTTTTCACAAAAAAACTAGGGTCTACTTTCCTATCAATTGAATACCCAATTTCCACAAACTAGGGAACAAAACACAGCAACTCTGGACTAATTAAAAACAAACATGCGCATATGACGCTTTAAGAATTTCATTCCTGTCCAGCTGCTAAAAGTTCTAGACTCTTCTCTTTACAAATAAGTTGCAAGCCATGTTTTCCCACAAAAAACCTAGGTACTTACCTCCTTAACAACCTATTTCTCCAAACTCCTTTTTAGGGTGTAGTGGTGTGAGCGCCGCGTGTCGAAAGCCTAATTAAGGTGAAACATGCGCGCGCGGCGTTTATCACAGCCTGGCTTGCTACCGGCGCCTCGAACACAGACTTGCTTTTAGCGTCCTTGTAGCAATCTCGGGAATTCCGATTAATTATATTATTTTCGTTAATTAGATCTGTAGTAGCCGGATTGGGTGTTGGATTGTTTTGTAAAAGGATTGGGGTTCATTAAGGTATTTAGAGTTTTTAACGTTCACGTGCAGTGCTGTTGTTAAGACATTTGGAGAAGTTTGGGCGATCTTAACTCAGAGCGTAGAGCTCTGAAGCATAGAGGTGGCATTGGACTGTTGCAGGCAAACGTAATGTCTGCCATAAAGCGAGCGAGTTGAAAGTCTTGTCACTCAGTTTGCACAAAAACACGTAACCTCTTCAAGAGCGAAACGAACCGTAATAGTACAACAATCCCAACATTGCAAACGGACCGAATCGCTCAAAACAAAAACGTTTTCAAAGCACTAGGTACCACCGTCACGAACCCACCGATTCTAATTTAGTATGACAGCCGATAACCTTAGCGAAGTATCGAAACAAACGAGTCCGCGAAACAATGTCCCCTGTTTTTTCAGTGCGTCGAACAATCGGGAGCTCGGAATTTATTGAGTCGTATCGAAAATAAAGCAAAATGAATGGAAATAAATAAACTGATGTGGGAGGACACGAACCCGTCGCGCTGCGGATTGATCTCAGCCATCAGCTGTCCGTCTGACTGCAGGAGCTACAGGGGGCTGCTGTGCGAATGAAGCTACGTGGAGTTTCTCTCTGTGACACATAGAAAAATCCGTATCCACAGCGACTGAACCAGCATCAGCAGAACTTAACGTTCCACTCTTGCGTTGTTAACAGTTTTAAGTATACTGTACATGTACGCCCACAAACTTTTGATACTTGCTGCTGTTACTATTATCTGCTACAGAGTTATTTTATGCAGATGACAAAGATCTGTGTTTATGATAAGTGGTAGGTACATAAAGAATTTGATTGCTCTATGCAAGCATGCTGCAGGGCATTACTTAAATAACTTTATAATAATCTGGTGTTTTAACAAAGAGCTTCATAATACAAATCTCGACAATGACGGAAACCTGATTTGCAAGAAATTGTGAGCTACAAGGTGTAAATCTTATATGTAGTTGTAAACAACCAGAAATTGACTCTATGTTTTGTGAAATATCTATGAGCGCTATTGAAAGTTTTTCAATTTTAAAATCATGAAAGGATTTAAGCAAAAAACTGAAAAAAATTGTTTAAAGGATTTTCTAGCATGAATAAAGATTGAGTTAAGAAAGAAATTAAAAAATGAAATTTGAAGTATTCAAGATGTTCTAGTTAAGATCGGTTTCGACATCACTCTGTATAGAGGTGTGAGGGCACGCGAGCCCAGCTTAATGGCAACGGCGGAGTATAACTAACACATCCTGTCGACGTCTGCGAGACACGATACGTCTCCGGACCGTACCCGTCTGGCAGACCTCACTGATCTGGTCTGCTAGACCCAGAGATTAACTTTGTTGATACCACATTCTGAGACCTTAGTTCAGGCCACAGGCCACCATCATTCAATAGGAAAAAAATATAGATGTTCCATACTTTTTGTCAAGTGTCGTTGACACATTTCTATGGATCAGCTAATCTTTTTTTCGCAGCATCGGGGTTGATTCCAAAGTAAGTTGTTCATAATGACGTACGAGCTATTCTCGGCCTAGCATACTCGTACCTTTTGTTTATAACTCTATGTAGTTCAGGAAAAACCTACCAGTTCGAGACGAGCGCTATTTGCAGCAAAGCATTCACATTCACAATAGCTATAGTAAGGTAATGTTTAGCCATATCAGCAATGACCCAATAAAAGTGAATTTTCATACATGTGTTTTGACTCGATGGTTTTGACTGATGTGTGGTGCGCTTCGATCGTCTTACGAACGGAGTCTATAGGCTGGTAATCTGTGGACGGAGCCTACTAGTAGGCTGCTCGCACATCACTGCCTCGCTGCCTGTCCTTATCGACACTCGAATTAATGGACAAACGAAACCAGCTTTTTAGTACTTTAATGATATCACTTTTTGTGCAGTTGCACTGAAAATTTGATCAGAACTTTTGTAGCTATTCAAGGTCCACAATCTTGTTTATTCTGCTGTTCAAATCTTTGTGATATAAGTCAGATAGAAAAGCAGCACCAAAACCATTTATTTACTCGTCTACGAGTATACTATAATCATGTGCAGAAAACGTAAAGGTACTGCTACCATAATCTGTTACGTAGGTATATCGAGATATTGCGATACAACACAACCAATAAAGTTTAAACTCATCAGAATTTCACTTTTGGATGTAATAGTACGAATACCTACGCTATTACTCTACCAGCCTTAACTCGAAAAGCTACTACGAGACATTATTGCAGACCATTAAACGTGGTCCTAAATAAAAGACAACTTAACTAGGCATTTTCGTTCTATTTTCTCAACAGGCGATCCAAATCGCAGGGCAGAGGCCGGCCGTCCCTAAAGGCAGCACTTACTAAGGTCAGTGTGCAATCAAGGGAGTCCCAGCGCAATCAGACGGACTGCGGCCTTCGATCGCACCGTTTATCTAATCGCCGCTCGGTGTGCGCGGGGCCTTAGGTGAAGTGTTAGTGTTCTTTCAGGGTTGAAAGGTGGTAGGTTTGAATTATGTTTTATTTTGCGTTCTGTTTTTGGTTTTTGCTCAGGTTTTGATTGCAGAGAACTAAGATTGACTTGTTGACACATTTGAACAAGGACAAGGTGAGATTGTAAAAAATCTAAAGCTTTAAAGGTATAACTTCGTAGAATCGATTTTTCTTTACAGAAGCCTCATTCTATTAGTTTTTATGTTGAATTAGAAACTGCTTTAAAGATAACATAGGTTATAAACTAGAAGCATCGAAGGATGCCTACTATTATACACAGCGCTGTAATTACAAGCCGCGCTGCTCTGCCAACATTGAGGCGCAGAATTAAACTGGGAGCTAGATGGTTATCACAACACTTGTTATAATTATCACACCGTTATAATTACAATCATAACCCACACTAACGTTAAATTAACATTTCCGTGTCAGCAGGCAACGCAAACACCATCTCAGTTCCAGACCCCATCCGAAACTATGCTGCAAATTGGCACTCAGCGACGTGTTAAGGGTCTATCGGACCTGGGCCTGGGAGACCCGCCTTTCTTTGCCAAAGGAACCAAAGGTCAGCGGGTAATTAAGAGTCCCTCAAGCAATCACAGGACTCGGGCCCTCTGTGATTGGTCCAATTTGGAAGACGGATCAAAGAGGGCGCACTCGTCAAAAGGAATATTTGATGTTTGATGTTTTGGTGCTGATGTGTTTTTAATTTTGGATGTTGTTTTATGTGGCCCGGTTTATTGGGAGCGGGACGTGTTTTAGCGGAATGGCGGACATTTTGAATTTTTTGCTGGATTTTCGATACGTGGAAAGCTTTCAAGCAATGTAGTAACTTTTTTCAGAATAAATTATGATGATGATAAGCCGTGTGCTATTTTCACTATACTATTTTTAAATTTCATTTTCTTAATCTTGGTTGGTTCATCTTACAAATAAAAAATCAACATAATCAAAACTACATAAAACTTATGTAACCCAAACACAAAAAGCGTTTAAATTTTAACTCTGAAACTTATTTTTTCAATACAGAGAAAGACTATAACGTCCCCAATTTTCACGAAAACCGTTTTATATAAATAAGAACCATCGACCCGAGCTAACCGTCTTGGGGAGGTGTAAACAACCCTTTAAAATAGTGTGCCATTATCGCAGGGTTTGAGGGTTGTGGGGGTGAAGGGGAGGGAAGGGGGTGAAGGGCTAAATATCTTTTAGTATCTGCAAAACGTCTAATTTAGTAGCAAGGCTTTGATGTTGTTTCTTGGGATTTGAGTGGTGTAGAGTCTCCGTTAGTTTGTTTTTATATTAGAATTTATTAAAAAAGCATTTGGCTTCAATTTCACAAATATACATCTTATTTTTGATGATTTTTCAGCATTATCATGAGGTTTTAGATTTATTTTCTAATTACAGTGTGGTCATGTTATTTCGATATTTTTTTTAATCATTCATTATAGAACAAAAATATTAATGGCACAATACTATGATGGCGTACTGAATAAGAGACCTATACTCAGCAGAGTGGGTGGAAGGAATGATGATGATGATGATGATAATAATACAAGTACTCCACAGAAGCTTTCAATTCCAAGTAGTTTATGTGGATTTGTATTGTACAAAATTTCAACTACCCATGTTTTATGAAGCAATTTATTAAAAAAAGCATTTAGTTTTCAGTGCCCGAAAAAAAATGTTGAAGTTTATAGAGCTACTCCACCCCACCTGTTCTGTCTGGGTTGCGTAGAGACCGTCTCAAGGGAGAGTCCTCCCGTTTACTTATCCATTTCTATCTGATCAACATCTTCAATACGAGAGATGGCAGTATGGCACTATGTAATGTTGACTCCACGTATTTTAGGCAGAGGTACCTCATACTTAGTAACGTACCAACCATTATTGGGGATTGTTTTTGAGTTGTTTGAGAAGTTTATGATAACTAAACTTTTAATTAGTTTTTGTTAATTTGAAGTAAGATATTGATTTTGAGTAGGGTCATGTTTTTGATTTTTTTTATATACCAAGAACTTAGGAGTCAATGATAGGAGGTAGGATGTTTTGTAACTCAAAATAAGTAAAAAGTGGTTCTAAAGTATAAAGTGTTCTAATTTACAATTTAATTGTTAAACGTTTTCAAACTATCTAAAATAAATGAAATAGTCTATCTTACTATTTATGTGTACTTGCATCTTTGCTTAAAAATACTTTCTGACAAAACCTAGCTCTTGACAAGTCTAGATTTTCTTAAGAAATTATCGTTTAAATCAAAACCGCTACCTTCTCAACAAGTCACCACACAATATGTTATACCGAGAGTTACATTTGAATCCCGCACTGAATCCTGTAAATCTGGTAATTATGGTTCCACAACATACAAGGCTCTGGTGGGGCTTTTCTATGTGGTGTGTTGAGGGGTGTTATGACGGTTTGTTGATGATTGACTTGGTGGGAGAAATGAGATAGATTGCATTGGATAGAGAGGCCTATATGCCTATAATGAGGAGTGGGATAGAGATGGCTGGAGATTATGAGTAGTGGTTAAAATAACAGTGATAAAATTGGTAAGATTTTTGTGGAAAATGGTTTTATTTCTTTGATAATAAAGACGTATTTACAAACCTTTTTTATTCATAGATTGTGTTTGGCTGACGGCTTATGATGCATTATATACTAATAGGCTTGATTTAGGGGTACGTGAAACCGACTGAGAAAGCACGAGAGCAGTGCGATTTATGAAACACTTTCACAAACTTCTTTTCGCTTTATGCCCACAGTTTAAGTGTACATTATTTATGTCCCCAACTCGCAGTTCCCAACTTCTTTCAGCTACGTTTCGCTGAAAATTATGGTTGTTCAGAAACAATGTCTTCGCGACTCGAGCCTTCCTTCGCCGAGATTAAGAATTATTACCTCTTATCTCGTCCTGAGTCGACAACTCGTCGGCTATTCGCTCTCACTCGATATCTAAGTGAAATTATTTCGACAAACTTTACCTAACGGTTGAACACCCCTGACAAACTTTCTACTACACAAATCTCGACCTAAATTTATGCGACGAAGCTTCAATTTTGATTGAACCCAACCGAGGCAGTTAAGACACGTGATTAACGAAAAGCGGGAAACTGGAAATCATTTGTGAATTCCCGAAAGGGACAGGTGATGTGATATTATGCAAATTACGGGCGAGAGTGAGCGAGAGGGGGCGGGTGCTGAAGTTCAGGCCGGTAGACGAGTCTCGACGGATAAAATTTATACGAGAATGAAACGATTTATTACAAAAGCGTTGAGTACGTACTCGAAATTAATTACACTAAGTTTTGCTTTCATTATGTACCATTGTGGGAGATTTTCCTTGTCTTGTCGGGTATCGGTTTTATTGCTAGGATTTGGAGGTGGGTATTTATGACAAGTTTGCGCGTTTATTTTCTTTTTTCTCGTTGCTTTTTGTGAAATATTCGCGGGTTGCGGAGCGCGTGTCGACGAGCGACGAGCGACGTTCTGTATCTTATCTGGTGGACGTGACGCTTTATATACACGATCTATTGCAGTAGGCTGGGACATAAATAAGTAGGTGCCTATTGTTGAAATAGTTTTGTTTTATTAAAGGGCCTTAGTTCAAAATTTATATTTTCTCATGTGATATGAAAAAACATTATGATTTTCTTGATAACGCCGCATAGGATTTTTGAATATTATTACAGTAAATTAAAGTCTTTGCACTATCGGTCATTTACCTCGGACAAGACGCTATAGCGCACTCTGACTTCCGTTTCCGACGTGCGGCGCCACAGCCACTTCCGGTGTCCGCGGCCGCGTGACGTCACTGCTGGCGCGCGTGTGACGTACTTCCGGCGGTCAGCGCTGATCCTGCAAACAGTTAGGTGCTAGTTTCAGGGTATTTTTCTGTCACATTAATATTAAAAATGGTAGTTTGTCGGTGCGTCAATACTCTTTCTAATTGAAACGGCTTAACGGAATTGGATGAAATTTGAAAAAAGATTATTGGATTAACATTATACTCGTGGATTATTTCCCATCATAAGCATTTACAATCACCGCGCGGCTGAAACCGCAGGGTGCAGCTAGTTATGAATAAGAGTGTAGACACCGAAATCGGATTAATCGATGGTGTGTAGACCTTGGACCAAATAAAATCGTTGATGTGGACAGGCATGACGTTCACCTTTTTTACGATGCAAGCTTTTCTCTTTTATTGTACTCATAACAATTTTTGTTAGAAAGTTGAGCTCTATGATATTTTGCGTAAGTTCAACTTAACATAGGTCATATTGTGAGTTTTATGAAGTAAATGTTGATAGAGGGCCACAGATAATCAGTACTAAGTTCTTTTTTATCCAAGTAAAGTTATAAATCTGCTAACATTTACCAGCTTATGAAAAGCTAAACAAGTTTCCACTCAAACGATAATAATCCATACCTCATCCAATTCAGAGCGAAGCATTAGTACCGAGGTTTCAGCTCACAGATCGCACAAATATCGCAGGGAAAGTAACCAAGGGTTGCATCCGATGAATATGTATGAGGGGGAGTGGGGGCGCCGTCCCCCCTTACAGAGGCCCCCGTGTAAATGGAAATTTCAAATAAAAATACCTCAAATATTAACATGAGCTGGATTCGTGTTTTTCCGCGTTTTTTCGTCAGCGAGAGACACGTGTGATAACATGGACGAAACAAAACGCAGTCGGTTTTTAATTTCGGAGTTTGTGTTGTTGTGGCGGTGCTGAGGATGAGTTTGAAACGTTTGAAATGCTTTCGATAAGGTTGTTACTGCTAGGGATAATTTGCGGGTGTATGCTATTAGGTTTTGTAGTGCTTTCTTGTAAATGGTTGCGATATTAAAAGGTATCTTTATATTGGAAATAGAAGGACCTAAATAAGCTTTAATGTTTCTACTTACCAACTTCTCTACAGAGTTTTAAGGAAAAGATATTGTAAAAGTTGTTCATAATGATGAGTACTAGGACTCCTTTTGGGCTTAACTTACCTTTTTCTTATAACCATGTATCATAACAATTAGTTTTCTAAGTATAAGTTGATCTACTTGACGTACAGGGTTATAAATTCCGTCCAAGAAGGATACACAGAACGAGGAACACGGATTTCAATTTTCTAACAAGATTATGAAAACTAAAGGCGACTCCCAGGCCGCCCTCCGACGCGATGGCGCGACGAACTGGGGAAGTCTGAAAAGGACTGGAGGGTGCTGGCCCAAGACCGGCAGGTATGGAAGAACTTGGGGGAGACCTTTGCCCAGCAGTGGGACATTACAGGTTAACTAAAAAAAAAAAGATTTATACATAAAAACTTTTCTAGTTATTACCATAGAGAACTAATTTTCCTTAAGTCATTTTCCAAGCATAAAAATGATTTACTTAACAGTAAACACAACATGAAAGTAATACGAATTAATTAATTTCACTCATGAATATTAATAACTGATTAAAATCGTCTTGTTCACAAGTTTTTCGGATTCTTTCATTAGTGGCTTGATTTACGCCGTTACACGTCACTATATGCGTGCTAATAACTTTATTAATACAAAAAATAGTAATTAAGCATGTATTATTTTTATTTATTACCTATTTATAGGGACATAAAGTTGGTAATTTAAAAAAAGTAAATAGATTACAAAGCCTGATAAAGTAATTTTCAGTGATGGTTTGCTACGTAGATTATGAAAGTTATTCAATATTCGTTCAAGTGTTTTTGAGTGTTTTTGAGATTAGGATACAAGTTATACAGTGGTTCGACATAATGAACTTTCGAGGTAGTAAGTACTTTGGAATGAAATAACGTAGCCTAGTCAATTAAAACTATACAAAACTGCAAACTTCAAAAAAATCGTCATGTGACCGTAACATTTACCTATGCCATACCAAAACTGTCAAAATGTATTGTTAAACGTTACGAAAACTATAAACAGGTACCCTGAATCTAGGCTAGTCACTTCCATTATCACCTCCTCGATCTCCGAGCCCGCGTCAATGACATCGGTTCCGGTCGTCTGGATGCGCCACTTTTTACGCTCCTGTATTTTACGACCGAGACGAATTCGAGCACGTCTGCAAGGGATCTGCTAGTGGAACTTTATCTATTTTATCTGAAGATGGTGTGGAGAGATTAGTAAGAGTTTTCCTTTTGGAAAAACAAAAAAAAGGTCAAAAGGCCTTTTGGGAAAAGAAAAAAGTAGCTACTTTAGTCATTGGTGCTCTGAGACTTTAAGTCCAAAAACTATGATCCATATTATATTATTATGTTCTATTGTCAAAAAATGTTTCATGTCAATAAAATGTTCTAAAGTATGATACCTTGTGCTTGACTACTTTAAGAAGGTAATAGGTATTGATTTTTATTGCTAAGCCAGAGTGATAGACTCTAAGATATTTTATACTGATATCGCCTATGTTTGACATAGCATTTGAGTACGACCTTCGGACTATTTTTGGCTGTTTTAATGCAATGTTTTTCCATTTTTTTTTGTAAAAGTAAATGAGGCACAGATTCTGAATTTGTAACCCGGGTAGTACACCGAGTCCTAATTATTTTCAATATTCATAGAGGTGTTTCTAGATATTCTACTTCAGTGGAGTTTTCACTTGGATGCCGACAGATTTTTGATGAATGGTGGAAAGATGGCGCTGATATGAGGAAAATTGGATGTTTGGTGGACTAGGTCGCCGAAAACCGATAACTAATATTTATTTATTTTCTTTTGGCAAAAACTATCGTGTTATTTTACATGGATAAGTTGGCATTTTTTGGCAATATTGTGTCTTTTACACAGGCTTTTGGGATTCGTTTTTATATTGTTACCTAATGTATCGTATATGAAGAAAACGCCTCTTTTCACGCCAGGATGGTATATATTTATAAAACACTTTATATATCACAATTATATTCACAGTAACAGTATTACATCGACGTCTGATCGAAACTAAAGCTAAAACCGAATTGCCTTTCACTTCTCAACATGCCACCTCGCCAAGTCTTATCCCCTCTACTTTACAATCGTTCTTCCTTTAGCGCTATTGCGTTTACTGGGCGGGGCGACATGTTTCCGGTGACCATTTTAATCAAACGACTGTTTATCAAATTAAATACCAAATGATATAAAATCGAGTAAATGACATTAAGGTGATTAAATTTATACTATACATAATTAAAAATCATGACACTCGGCCATCCGGCAACGTGATGCCTCCCGGCATTACTCACAAAATACACATAAAATACAAATTTAGAACATCTTTGAATAAATATTACATGGAAATTCAGACTATCTTAGTAAAATCATAATACAATAATAGACAATTTCAATAAAAATGATCGTTAGAACAAAATATAACTATGATTAATGACACAACACTGATAATTCAGGTTAACATTTTAACAGTTTTGGTGTACTCAGAAAACACACATTAAATACAATAATAATTTCTCTGAGTTATCTATTACAATTACAAATCATGACATTCGGCTTTATAACGATCTAGTTACTTGGATTCAACTGTTTATATACAAGACTATAATATTGTCGTCAAAAATTTAAATAAGTATTTTCATTTACACATGTCTGTACCCTTTTTGATACATTTATTTCAAGCAACCTTGAGAAAACAAACTTTCAACTGATATGGTATCTAGTGTAATTCTAAACTAGTATCCATGTCAAAACGAATTTAAGAAGCTGAATCATAAAAATGAAAACAAAGAAAAATAATAGCTTAAAAAACGTAAAGTGTAAAATATAGAAACGCAAAAATAGTAGGCCTCGTAAAAGAGCATATCCTATGGACACATTTTAACTAAATGCAACGAAACAAGTTAAAACTGTAATTATATTACACTATTAGTATACTAGTGTTAAATACTGTAAAACACAAATCTATCGAAATGAATCATTTGTTTATATTTATTTATTTAAGTAGCACGAAATATCGTTTATCTGTATCATAGCATCGTGAATCAATAATGCCGTATCCATTTAAAATATTAATGAAGTAATAGAATATTATATAAGAACCACCTTGTGTACACAATATATTCATATTGAAGCTAGATATTTCACAAAGATAGGCTAAAATTTAGCAATAATACAGCATGGATGAAAACCAAAAATGATTCAGGAATAAACTACCTAATTACCATTTTATCAGATATCTCAAAATATTAAACAAAGTTTTCATTAGTAAAAACTTAGTGATTGAAATAAGGGTTTCCGCAAAGATAAAAAAAACACAACGTTTGCCATCTTCAAAGTGTTAAACCATGTTTGGGAAGATCTGATTAATATTAAAGAACTGATATTTCTCCATGAGTTTTGATTGCATCTTACATAAAACATTACACCAAATTTAATGCTCTCAGCTAATGGTATAGGTATGCGGAACCTTATTAATATTGGTAAAATTATATCTGCAGAATAGAATCACTGCCCATACAAAAAGAGCATGAATGTTGCAACGACTAAATTTAGGTTTTATGAATGGCAATCTCGACGTACCAAATAATGCTATTAATGTTCAGACTACTACTTACATTCCTGATTTACTGGCAAATTGTGCATGATTATGCCACCATATTTGAATATTCATATTCATTTATTCGAACTAATAGTACCTTTACGTCAAATATAAAATTGTATAAAGTTTTAATGTTAAATTTTTAAAACATATTAGGTATCCAAAACATAAAGTTCATGAACTTAATAACTTAGCTTAATAAAAACAAAGCTAGCACCACACTTAAGATAGTTACAGATTGGTTACAATTACAATATATCGATTGGACAGGAACTATACGGAACATTAACGTCATTTAATTTCAAAAGTAAGTATAACTCTTAACATCAGTATTTAAAACACCGTAAACAAACCTAATTTGTAGGTTAGTATTAGCTATAGATACGTATTTCAATTTAATTTTTTTTTTTTTTTTTTACTCAAATCTAAAAGTCACTATTACCTCTTGATTACTCGCTTTGATTTACCCTCTAGCAACATTTAATACGCAACATCATGATCGTGAGCGCGTCACGCTTGTTATCATTGAGAATAAAATTAGAGTCCTATCCGACTTAACAGTTCGCAAGTTCGTGTTAATCTTAAAAAAAATGTGTGAAATCAAAACCACATTTGTTTTCATGGTAAAAAGTAGTAAGCCCCAACAAAAAAACCCACGAAAGAAAAAAAATGTATATATATATATATCTTGGGCTATACACGGGTATTCCATAAACTTAGACTTTTCATATCCACAAAAATTAAAATTAAAAAGTGAAATAGTAGTATTCCGCGGTAGATTCCGATTTAAATATAACAAAATTTTACTAAACCAACATTTATCATATATTTGATTGAAATTTAGAGATAACCAGCTTTACCAAACACAAAAATATTGTTGACCCGAATGTTTTGGAACTGGCATTGCAATGCCCATTCATCGAACAAACTACCTCAGAACAATGCTTACTTATAAAGCAGTTCAACTTTTAACAAAATAACTTCACAAGTTAAAAAAACAAAAATAAACTCACTTCACTCGTTGATAAAAACAAAACCTCACATTATATCGATGATAAATCATAATCACTAAACAACAAATACGTAAAATGGATAATTTGCTACAATACTTCATTAATTTAATTTAACCATATTTTCACAAAAACGGTGATCTCGTTATCAATGTTAATAACGCTCTTTTAACGACTATCCAAAAACTAAGGTAACGTATTTAATTAACTTCAAGTCTACTCGTTGCTATCAAAAATGCAATTGAAGGAATATTATCAAACTGAGAATTACAGATAATAATATAGGTACTGAGCCAACCATTCAAAGTTAACAAAATGTTAAAGTTAACTAGTCTTTTGTTCAATAATATGGAAACTATGTTTAACGAGAGTTTGTTGTTACTGGCAATTAACGTATTTAAACTTTCGGGTTACACGTTACTTTTACAGGTTTTATTCTTTTTGTGCTCGATCTAAACTTTTAGTTAAAACTTTTACTTGCTTTTACTTTTAACTTTTAGTTTTGATACTGTTCCTTTATCAGGAGGAAAATTACTAAATCTCATAACACAGGATCCCCTTAGCATGAGTCTATTCAGGGTATTAAGGTTTACAGACTCATTGGAAATCATGTAGTTATCTAAAATTATGCTAACACGATTCAATAGTTTTTTCAAGTGTAACCTCCATAAACAATGTATATTTCTTAAATAAACAAGCTATTATCATAACTAAATTCTTATAATGCAAGTCGGGTTGATCCTGGGACCCGAAGTAAACTTAACATTCATATGCTATCATTGCATAACGCCATGTACACTAATGTACAATATACCTATTATACCTTCATTAAAGTTATAGAATGCCAAATCTTAATAAGATAAAACAAATTTTGATGGGTACATTGCTCAACAGAATTCATCGTGTGTTAAACATGAACGACAAGTGTCAATCGAACTGAAGTTGTTTTCAACAATCTCGTGTTTTGAAAAGAACGAAATAGGATTCAAAAATATCATTAAATAGCAATTCACCAGAAAAATACCAATATATTTATATAATAATTTTTTATTTGATCTCCATTTACCTACCTAGTTTTCAAAACGATTTCATTATTAAGATCGAAAGCACTGAATCTCAAAACAGACCTGCCTTAATCTATTCAGGGTTCACACCCAAATAACATCATGAAATGAAATGATTCTAAAATTATCCACTACACGACAGTCTATCCAAAATAAGAAGTACCTTTTGAAGTTTAACACCTTTCATGGTACTCTAACTTTGCACACGCGTGCTTAAATATGTATAATGTATATTATTTTTTTTTTTGACCTTTGAGGTAAGACCATGAAGAATAATTAAACCGTTTTTATTAAATCGCAATGTAGTAGAATTACAAATCATCACTTATTTATTTTATTTATTATTATTTTTTTTTTGTGAAGTGCACATTCGAATTTAATTGTGAATGAATTATTGGTAAAATTCTAGTATTAATCGTCGCAGCAATTTATTATTATATATTTGGAAAATTGATTTTGAAGTTACTCAAAGTACCTATACTTATATTAAGTATGTATTTTATAGAACGCCGTTTTACACGGGATGTCAGTAATAATTTAAACAATAAATATTTAAAACGTGAATCACGTGGTTACCAAACATTAGAAATCGATATCTTTTAATAATCGAATATTGACACAATTTTTTTTTTTTTTTATCTTCGTTTTAATAAGTCAAAATACATCTCTATTGGATTAGATAGAATGTTATACTATTCATCAAGTTTCTCAATTATTATAATTACCTAAGCGAGTCAAGTTGAATTGAAATCCTACGACCCAAAAATAACAACGATTTTGCTGCCCCGTTTCGATTGTAAATCGAAATTAGTCTCTAGGCTTGTTCCGAGATGGCGCTACTAGAAAAGTTAGATCGCGCAAGCAAGTTATTCACTCAAATCTCAAACAGTACGGTGACACGTCTTTTTAAATATGACTGGGTAAATTCTAACCTAACATGGAGTTTCAGTTTAGAGTCTTATTATCTGAAAAGCAACTCTCAGATATGCTTGAATGTATAGATATACTCTGATATATTACTATGCTCTTGCATAACGCCCTGTGTATAATATGTGTACTTTTTATACCTTCATCAAAGTTTAAAGCATTATAAACACGTCAAAAATAGGAAAAAGAAATGTTTTGAAATATGAAAGATAAGTGTGTTAACTCGTGATTTGAAAAGAACCAAATATTATTCACCAATATCATTAATTAGCTATTCGGGTAAAATGATTAAAAATTAATGTGAATATTAACTGAATTAGCGTGTTTTAATACGATAACGTTATATAAAAGACCAATCCACTGAAAGATACCTATCAACTGAAATAATGTAAAATTATCAAAATCATTTTAGGTACATTTCAGAAGTATGGAAAAAAAATACCCTCCAAAATTTAAGTAGGAACTCTCGTAAAATAGTACAACCATCAAAATATTTTATTATAATTGTTATCTTTTTGCTAAATAGCATAAACCATTATAATTATGCAATTTGACTGTGACTGAAGTAAATTATTGATGAAAATGTCGATTTGTAACGTGCTAACTGTAATACAGTAACATAACCACCGAATTCAGATAACATAACGTAAGTTACGGTAATTCTGTATGGAATTGTATAACAGCCTTAATTAATAGAAAATTTGTTTGATACCTTCCGGGTCTATCAAAGTCTTTCCAGGTACAGCGCTGGAACAGCATGGAGAAGAGGAAGGTCTCTTCTTTATAACCCCCTTCGTTTTCTGCCGATGCCTAGGCAGCATATCACGAGTAGTACCGTCTACGGTGAACTTCATTGACACCAGTCAACACCCTGGAATGTATACATTGTCTCCGGCAGAATACATTCACGAACTAACAGTTAACATTGGAGGGGAAAAAAAAGGTTCATTTTTAGTTCGGCAAACAACAAACTAAAACCATATAACCTTTTCAATTAAATATTTAAAGTTCATTGAAATAAAACAAACTTAATCATACATTGAGTAGACAACGTAGCTCTGTTAAACCTATGAAATCTAATGACTCACTCACATCGCATCACATCCAACAGAAAGCATATTCTGTTCAACTATGCAGTGAAATATAACAATTCACTTAACATCTAGCGGAAATACATACTCGTATATCCGCGCCATTAAAAAGGGACATCTAATGTTTACTTAATTTCCAGTGAGAAACATATTATTATGCGCTAGTACATAATTTTTGTACAATTTCTGTGTAAAAAAAATTAATAAAATCGTTAACTTCGTAATGATATTAATAAAAAATTTATTTAAGAAAATGAATAAATAAGTGATTAATAATGAAAAGTTTAAAAGAAATAAAATTACTTCTTATATCCGGCAAATACTGTTGTTTATTATTATTATTAAATACAGATAATTTTTTTGAAATAATATAAACTTTATAAAGAATGGCAAGAAGTGGTTTCAATCTCGCACAATTTTGGCGGTTTTTGGGAATAGCAGCCTTAACTAGTGAATCTAACGATCCACTTAACATTCATCGGGAAAAATACCCGTAACAAACCAGTGAGTGAGTTAACCAACAGTCCGACTTTACTCAAAAATTAAATCTTAGCTCGTAAATCTCGAAGATATACTTTCAACATAAATATAATAAAGTCAACTTTAAACATATGAAAGCCTTTTACCTTTCTCTTTCTCTTTATAAAATGTAGGTAGAAATAAATTAAACGGAAACAAAACGGTATTCTATAAATACTGCTCAGCTATTTTAACGACTTCGCGCGAAAATATCAACATCGTTTTCCAAATTCAAATATACGTACGTATACACAATGGGCAAGTACCAAAACGTATCATGTGCTATTAAAAAGGAGGCCTAACCTACCCTCTTCGAGTGGATGTTTTATGAAAATGCGCGCCATAGTACTGCCAAGGAGTAGCCTTGGCCAAGTACCTACGCGCACCTGCATTTACTTTTAATTAGAATCACATTATCAAAAAATTACCCCTATTGAAAACGGTACGTGAATTTTACCACCCACCCAATGCATATACGCACATTACAGTTATTAATTTCTATACAATAAATTAATTTTAAACACAAATACCTTGGTAACAGTAAGATGAAAAGAGAAAGAGAAAATAAAAGCTTAACACAATAACAAGATTAGCATACCTTCATTTTTTTGGTGTAGGTATCCTGCACGTCGTCTGCGTTTAGCTCTTCATGCTGCTGCTCGTGGTGATCTCGCTACAGGGGGAGCTCCCTGAGCTCGGTTAGCTTGTGGAGCAACGGCGTTTACACGTCTGCTGCTTTTTTAACATCATGTTTTAACATTTTCTTTTCTTCGTTTGCGGCTTGGCGTGAGTTTTTTAACACTTCTGAAGTATGAAGAAAACGCCTCTTTTCACGCCAGGATGGTATATATTTATAAAACACTTTATATATCACAATTATATTCACAGTAACAGTATTACATCGACGTCTGATCGAAACTAAAGCTAAAACCGAATTGCCTTTCACTTCTCAACATGCCACCTCGCCAAGTCTTATCCCCTCTACTTTACAATCGTTCTTCCTTTAGCGCTATTGCGTTTACTGGGCGGGGCGACATGTTTCCGGTGACCATTTTAATCAAACGACTGTTTATCAAATTAAATACCAAATGATATAAAATCGAGTAAATGACATTAAGGTGATTAAATTTATACTATACATAATTAAAAATCATGACACGTATTACATAATATAGTATACCTAATATTAATATTATTGAAAATAAAGAAAATAATCATTTCACCCTTGCATATCAAATAAGTAAGTTTTTTTAATTTTTCTATAATTTTATAAAAAGCTTGGTTTGACCACCAGATCGCCTTACAGTACCTTGCTAACTGACGTATGAAGGTCTCCTAATGTCATCGATCTAGTATACTTCGGTGCCTAATGTGGAATTGTCGACACGCTATTATCTATTATACTTCTGTCGTTAGTCCTTTGCTGTACTTTCTGCGAACAACTGTGGTAACCAGGATCACTCAATCATTATTGGTTTTACTTTTGTCATTGTCATAATAGTAGGCCCAAGTTTGAAGGCTTTTTAAGACAGATCTAAATTTTCTAAAACTATTGGCATCCTTGTCTAATGGCTTGCAATGATAAAGACATATATTTTTAGTTAGTTTAGATCTG
Source organism: Alcis repandata (assembly GCA_949125135.1). NCBI lineage: Eukaryota > Metazoa > Arthropoda > Insecta > Lepidoptera > Geometridae > Alcis > Alcis repandata. Next base: position 14,052,221 of record OX421225.1, read on the forward strand.
TCTTAAAATGCCTTCAAACTTGGGCCTATTATTTCACATACTAAAATATTGAACTTTTTGCAAGCACTAAAAAAGCAACTACTATTTAATCCGTTTCGTTGATTTCATTTTAAACGGCCATGTAATTCAACACTACCAAAATTCTCTTTGAATATTAATCTTTCGCACCTACCCTCATATAAGTATTGCGTGGCGATATTATCATGGGATTTTTAATTTTGCAATTTGTCACTATCCCCAAGAGATGGCGCTGCTGACGTACTCATCGGACAGATGGAGACCCTCCGATAGAGATGCCCCGTCATTTTGACAGAGATTTTATACGTGATGTACATGGAGATGTGATGAGGAGATAAGATTTTTTTTTGCTGGAAAAGTTGGCAGATGTATTGGTTCAAATGTAAGTCGAATTTAATAGACATTGACCAGACGATACAAGCACTAGATTTAACGCCAATTAATATAGCTTTTCTACAAATTTCTACGATGAAGTTTTCTCAGTTAAGCTCGGTGAGCTTTGCATAAAAAAGTAATGAAGAAAAAAATATTCTAATAATAATATATTTTTGCACATCTTGAAAAATCCGTCGTTTTAACTTGGTTAACACATGTGTACCTTCAAAACAATTCAAAATACATATTATAATGGTAATAAAACGTAACCCTTCCTTTTGGCTTCGTCGTAGTCGGGCAAAAAAAAAAACAACGCAACAGGTTCAATACTGCAACACTCAAAATGCACAAAATAATCTCCAGCCAATGTTGCCAACAGCCCTCTCGTCAAAGTTATCTTTTTATCTACAATTAGGATTTCGTCGCGTTCCCGGCATCAAAGGCCGTCCTCTCATTATGCGACGTTATTGAGTTATCAAGAGGGAGATTAGTTCATACTTCCATACACAAATCCTATCACACAAGCTGACGCCTTTCACTAAAAACAAGCTTCATTTCGGTCTACCACAGCACACTTTTACGACGCAAAATTTGTCGCACTACCTCGTAGACCACAAACTAAAATCAACCCTAAAGAGATCGTGACTGGGTAATTTTTAACATGACATGTTTTTTTTTAGTTGTGACCGTGTGGAGTTGTGCGTGGGTCCCCAACACAGTGATCCGCTAACAAGGAAGTTGCCAGGGTGCTATTTGTCAGTGGAAAGGGATATAATTTAGTTCGTATAATTTAAAACGACCGATAATGAGATGCATATTCGATTATCTCTCTGTTTTGGTTAGGGCTAGTGATGGAATAGTTACGCAATGTGAACTGACAAATCAAAGAATATTTTGAATAATTCATGTACTGCTAACTGCTACAGTGGTTTGTAAGCACATGAAAATTTTGATGATTGTAATACCTACTTTACACACATCATTTTCGGTTGACAGGCTTTTAAATAAAGCTCATCAGATGCTAAGTGGCAGCGTATGGTCGAAGGTGTTAATGCCATTTAAGTTGGAATAGAAACTGTTGCGAAATATTGACGGCACTTTTTGATTGGAAATTCTCCCACTTTTGGTATCAACTGAGAACTTTCGTAAAACATCGGTGTAAATATTTTAGTCCTATTTGAAGAGATTTCTAATTTACCAATTTTTATTTTACAATATCTCAACCAAGCCGCAATTACGAAATGTCAGATTCCTAAATTCAATTTGACAACACTGAAACACAAAATGAAACGTGAATCATAACTCAGTGCGTCGACAAGAACGTAATTAACACTCCGACGCTCCCTCGCGCGCCGATTGGACCGCGGGGCCTGCCAGACCCGAGACGTGCAAATTTCAAATTGGGATGCACACCCGCGGTAAATACCTACTCTAGGTACGAATAAACAGAGAGGGCGACCGAATCATTCGTTAGGAATCACTCAAGCGTTCATTCGTGAACGCTCCACGCGACCCCGCTCTATACATGCCTACCTGTTATGTTCCTACTAAATATTTGCATACATATCGACCTCTATTTATCGCTTTGAGTGTTTGTATTGCGATTTTGATGATCTGAAGTGGTACGGGGGAATCGCGTCAAAGCTAGCGCTCTCCCTAGCGGTCGCCCTTCTGAAATCGGATCCGCGAAGTCTCTTGGTAATTAACTACCGATTTCATTTCTTGATGCATTTTTAAAAGCGTCCGACGGCTTTTTAATGGTTATTTTATGGTGACGGATCGCTTATTAAGTTTTTATGGCGGCCATAGCAGTGACAGATGGGATGTAGTTTGACACCAGATTTGAGGGTTTGTATGACGTGTGGGGAACATACGACTAGCTGTGGTACAAAATGTATTTCTGTTTGCTAAATAGCACAACATTTTATTTCAATGTTCATATTTCAAAATCAATCAATAATCAATATAATCAATAATCTAATTTGAGCGCTTTTGTTTTCTTACTTTAATAATGTAGGGCTCAACGTTTGCGAGTAAAGATTAATTCAGAAGACGTTTATTTATTCCAAAGCTCGATCTAATACAAACTACAAACACGCTCGCTACTCCGACAAACAACAGCAATTTTGCGGCACGAGTCTGCAACATAAAGCTTTTCTATTTTCCATAGCTACTCGTACCACATCCCGCTGGAAACTCCGCTATCTCCCAACCCGTTGAAAGCAAACAGCAAACAATACGGCTCTCATCTGAAGCAATCCAATCATCTCAAACAGTAACTATTCTAACCCTTGAGGATACCAAATCAACTTATCGTTTGCCCTTGTTGACTTTCGACGTTACGCTATATTGCCGAACCTATCTTAGTTTACTTAATCAGCAGGCCGCCGATCTGTGTGTGGTCCCGGAGGGGCCTTAACCGGTAACCGTTCCCCAGCCGCGCCACTATGAAGGGGTTTTCCATGGTGCAAGGAAAATGTTCCTTATCTTTTTAATTATGGCTTCGCAACGGCTACGCCAGATCATCTGTTTTAATTTTCTCTGTGTCCCGTGGGAGAGAGATAAAATGTTATATGTGAATATAAGTGACGACGCTTATTATGGTTTTAGTTTGTCTGAATTGATAGTTTAATGTTAGCAAAATATACTCTTTTCAGACAAAAATCACCGTCGCCATCTCACAAGTATCCTTAACAGTATGGTACCGATTGATCCACAAGATACAACAAGGTACTCGTATGTAACAACCAATACAACAATACGTGATCCACTTTAATTGGGCCTCGAGCCTTCGTTTCGTTAACAACGTCTATTCATCGAGAATTTAGTTCCACATGCAACATTGCAACATTTGCAACCCTCACGAACCTAGAACAGACTGATAAACATAAATAAGGTTATGAGGCGGATTGGGCGCTGCACGGCAGACGCAGCACCCGCACCTGTTTAGTATTCCGGCCGAGTGCGGCCCTGTATTGATTGCTCCCCCACCCTCCGCCCTCGGGCACCGGCCTTTTTCAAAACAATCCTAGGAAGTAATGATTTTTATAACGTGAATTTTGTCAGGATGTAGAAGTTACGTCTGCTTTGAGAAGTTACGAGTATTTTATTATTAATTCTAGACAACAGTTCATGAAGTACCTAGTTCAGTCTGATTGGGATAGTTTTTATGGGATATTATTATGTATAGAAAGATTGATAAGCTGAGCTCTACATTATTAAATTACTCAATGAAATACAGTGTTATAAGGAAAGGGTATATTAAACCGAAAAAACTTATAGTAATGAATAACTCATTATTATGAATAACTTTTACTAAGAGACCAACCCTAAAATCGTGAAAAATTATTCAGCTGTTCCATACATTTTGACGCGCGTCATTTACATTTTTCCATAGAACAACTGATTTTTTTTTGCGATTTTTGGGTTAGTCCGATAAAAATTTGTTCATAATAATGACAACATACGTCTATTTCAGCTTAGCATACATTTTATTTATCTGTATATGTTTAACAGACTCGTAACTGAATGACTTAAATATAAAATCAATATTAATCAATTATTGTAATTTAAGTCCAAATAAAAAGTTAAGAACCGTTCTCAATATATATATACTGATCACATTTAGTATCAAAGTAATCCCTATCTTATCTGGAGCTCAATTAGCAAGTGCTTTGCTTGCTAAAGCCGTAGTTTCACTACCGCATTAAGGTCTCAAGTCATTAAAGACATTGGCAATCAGTTAAAGTAAATCAAGCGGGTCATTTGGACCCGCGTCGGCCGCCGGCGGGTTATTCCTCGTGTAGTGCTAATGTTCTACGTGACCGCCCCGCTGCCAAATAGTGCCAGATAACGCTAGCACTAAACGGATAACTTGCCAGATATGGCCATTTTCAATTTTAGCTGGTTCTGGATTGAATTTTAATTATTTTGGAAAATAAGCTATTGAAGTATAAAACACTGTATTAGTATTTTATGCATTTTTTCTAGTTGCACTCTGCAAAAATTGTAGTTAAAAATGAAAACTGTTCAAATCAAATTCATGAATAAAAATGCAAGTGAAATTAAGTGTTTTTTTTTTATGCAAAAATATATTATAATTTATGATCCTTGGAATCACGTTACGATAAAGCTATGAAGGCGACACACATTTTAAAACTGATATCAATCTCCCAGCAGAATTCTCAAAAACTAGCATCACACCAAAAAATCGATGTTCTGATCGGAGATTAGCGTGCGTTATCCCCAATTTCATCTAAATGCCGCTATAATCCTACGCACAATGGCGAAATGGTGACAAAAATAATAAATATGGCCGGTCCCGCCCACCGGCACAATAGTGTAATGGTGGTGCGTTTCAATATTTTCGTATGGGGTGAGTAATAAAGGAAGCGGGTAAAACAAACCCGCTATTGATACGCGCGCGCGACCGGCCGCGGTGCGTGCCGGAGGGTTGGCCACCACGGCGCGGCGGCGGCGGCGTTTAGTTTCCATTCGATGCTATTTTAAGATTGCTATTTTACTAAAGCAGGTTACGTCACTTCAATGCTATGCCAAGAAAAAAGTCTATTAGAATAAGTATGTGACAGCATAATTTCACACTAGCCTAGAAAATATGAAACTATCTATTCAAAGACTTTGGACGCATGAATTTTTACAACGTGATGTTACGAGTCGTTTTCATTTTTGATGTCTTCTGGCACCTTTTATTGTCTGAAGCTAATCCCGGTTTGGTCAACGCAATTATTTAACTCTCAAAATCTTATAAAATTACTAGCTGCGCCCCGCGGTTTTACCCGCCGTTTTCGGGATAAAAAGTAGCCTAAATATTAATCCAGAGTATATCGTTTTTTCGTGATTGAGCAACAAACATACAAACTTTGAATTTATCTTTCCCACATACAGATACACAGCTATCTAAAAATCTAATCCAGAACAGAATCATCACAATACACAAAAGCTCCACAATATCGCCCATAGACAATAACGTGTTCACACGACAAAAAGCAAAAAATCGCGTATCCCACAGAAAACAAAACGCATCGAACACCTCCTCGCCTAATCTCCTAACAATGCATTGTTGGCGCATTTCGGCGCGAAAATAATGAACAGCACGTGCCAACCCTGGGAGCCGCGGCGAGTAGTGCGGGGGCTAGTGCTGAGTTTGGTTACTAATGTTTTCGGTGGCTTTGATTGGTGTCGCTACAAGCAAACTCAACGGTTAACTTACACTATTCCGAAATAGGTTATTTAGGCTCAGAAGTTTAAACTCTAGGCATTTACCTTGAATTGTGCGACTCGTCTCGGTCTTATGTCAGCGCTAGATTAACATCAACTCTGAAGCTAACGGCAGAAATTGACTTTTTCCAAATTATGCATTTAGATCATCAGCTTTAAAGTCTATCAAAAATAACACAGGTTCATTTTAGTAAACCTGTCTTCTATTTGTCCACAATAATCGTACTAATATTATAAATGCGAGAAGTCAGTACTTTTGTTACTTTTTCATGCTAAAACGGCTAGACGGAATGAAATGAACTTTGGAATAAAATAGCCCTGGATAAACACATAGGCTACATTTCATCATCACTGCGCTTAAAAAACGGGCACAGCCAGCTCTGAATAGTTTCATTTTTCTAAGCTTCCGTAATCGTAATTGCGACCTCCCGTCTCTCCCCACTAGCCCCCAGCCCCCGCGTGCGCACGCGCCGCAGTATCGTCGACTAACTGCCGTCCCTGGACACACGCCCAAAACGTACTAAAACACTGACATAAAGACGGTGATTAATCGCTACTACTTTACTGGAACTACAATTGTGCCATTTTGGTTTATTTATTGCCTAGTAGTAATACGAGTATTTCAGAATACCTAAAACGAAACGAAAATATTGCCTGGTCTAATCTGAAGTGTTGCAAATTGGACGACAGCTTCAGAACTATCTTCGTATAAGTAGGTACAGGGTCAACTCTAAAACACTGAAGACCTTTTGTAGACGGCTTCTATGTATTGATCCAAGCCACTTTCGTTCCACAACTTTCGAAAATTTACAAAAAAAATCACCCATACTGTTGGTCCAAGGTCTACTTTTTGTATGGAACAGATGATATATTTTTATGAAAATTTTTGAAAGTCGTAGAACAGCGTTTGCTTATCTCAGGCTGTCTGTGGAAGGTCGTGTTTTAGAGTTTACACTGTATAATTAAAGGACAACTAACACCCAGACCCAGAGTAGATATTTGAATTCATCATTCAAACATCTGCCCGGCCGGGAATCGAACCCGGGACCTCTGGCTTATAAGGCGGATATACCTACTACCGCTGAGCCAAACAGGTCGTCGATTCAGTGTCTTGTCTTTTCTTTTGTGCATAGCCAATGACTACTCCGTCGAGTTACCTATGGGGCGTCTTCCGCTACGGCTGCTGCTATATGATCTCCGATTTATCAAGGTACTCAATACTCATGTATTAATTCAGTAAAATAAGTTTTGTACACATCACACTCTCTTCATAAAAGCTCGAGATCGATATTAATGCACAAACCATCAAGCACAAAATTGACACGATTACGAATAATCATTATCTTGCAGCGCTTGACGTCTCGCTCGTAACAATGAACGCTGACTACACCCGAGAAAACTAAATAGCTCTTAAAGATTACAGAATAAAGCATAATTTTAATTGCAGAATAAACCCGGCATCACAAATCAAAACTGAGAACATAATACATCCTACGCTCAACCAAAACAATGAGCGAGCGATGAAAAGTAAAAAGTTACAAACAAAAGCAAAAAGCTGAAGACACGGCACCCAAACACAAACGTTCATGACTTGCATTCGAATTGCGAGCAATAAAATAATAATTATACACATGTGACTTATTAGCAGTACACATTGCAAATCATGTGAAAATAAAACATTGAGAATGATTTGCAGAGTCCAGCAAAAAATCGACTACAACATCAAAAGATTAAGACACAGAATCGCTTGAAGAGCAACTAGCTTTTATGACCTTTGCGAATGGACCGATGAAAACTACGAGCAAAATAACAAAAGGTTTAACAATAGAAGTACGTAGTATCATTTGTTAAACGTCCCTTTTGATGACGACCACTATTATTTTATGAATGATGCTGGGGGAACAAAACATGGTATTTTGCAATCTGCCGAATATGACTCGACGTGTCGACGGATCTGCTTCGGACTAAAGAGATCGATTGTAAGGGTACTGTTGCAGATTTGGTTTTTATTGAGCTCAACTAATTTTAGATATGTCTGGTAAATTTCTATCTAGCCCTTACTATATTTTAAACGTTTAGATTCATAAAAGTCATTTAACTTTTAGGCAGTAGGTACAGAAACGAAGTGCTCGATACTAAACAGTGTCAATTAATTTTAAGTAGCTTTATATGCAAGATACATTAAGTATATGTATAAAATACAATTGTACAAGGTATAAAAGTAAATTGTGGTGTAATAAACTGAACTCCGAATTCATCGTGTTAATAATTGTACTAGCTCAAAGAAATAAGAAAAAACAAGAAACACTTTAATAAGCCCAGGTCTAGCATGTTTTTTCATAATTTATAACCATCGTCACAACAACCCTATGCGAAAAGATTTTTGTTTCAAAGATGCGTATCACACTAAACATTTTAACTGCCATTTATTGCCACAGAAATTTACATTCTAAACAAATTAGCTTAAAGTATAAAACTCAATTACGAAATGAAAGGTTAGCCAACTTGGTTTGGAAAGAGTTGTCCTTTGACTAACGACACCTTAATTCAGAGTATTTAGTCAAGGGCGCTATGGGCCTGTTGTGAGCGCGCAATGTTTCGGAAACTTTTAATTTTGGGTTATGGCTCGTGCATAATGCACCCTTGTGACAACACCCTTGGTCACGGTGACTTTGACGACAAGGTTTGTAAACTAACCCTTATCTAAACAATGTTTCATATTTACCTACCCTACTAACAGCTATGAAAATTTAAGTAATTTTTCAGAGTTAAATTATGAGCAATTCTCTATTTGTATCGTAATTTGAATCATCATCATCATCAGCCCGTTATCGCCCACTGCTGAGCATAGGCCTCTCTTCTTGTAGATACGCCACTCATCCCGGTCCTTTTTTTTTTTTTTTTTTGTTTACCCAGTGGAAATCCTTTATGGATACCACGCCCGCCCCGGAGGAGGCAGGGTGGTTATGTGGGAGTCTCCGCCCTAGTGGCGGCATACCCACTAAAACCACTGGGGAATTCATCGTCCGCCTGGTAGGGCAAGCTGGTGTCGCGTTAGCATTGACCACCTTGCCCCGGCTACTTATCCCCCCCGCCACGGAAAGGCGGGAACCCATTCGGGGGGGACTCATCCCGGTCCTGTGCCAGTCTTGTCCAGGTTCGACCCGCGATTTTCGTTATATCGTCGTAATTTGAATGCAAACAAATAATTGATAGCTAACATGATTGATATATATTAAATTTTATCAATTCTTTATGATTAAACAATTGTTTATAAAATTATACGACTTAACTATATTGCCAAAATACACAAGAATCTACATGTTTTCAATAACGTGAAAATAACCGTAAAAAAAAATAAATAAAAAACTCTTATGATTAGACTTCAAATAAAAAAGCGAAATTGAACTATTGTCATTGAGACAACAAAATTGATCCCAGACCAAACCAGACATACGATACTCAACAAGAACATTATTTTACAAAACAAAAAACAAAAACCGACTTCAAAAGACCGACTATTGAGTTATTCATCTATTTGTCGCGCACGTACTTAATGCAATTTTAAGACTTATATGGTTTTCTCATGGATGCCATTATCAGAACTGGACTAAATTGAAATAGGACCAAATGGGAAGCGTCAGCTTTCTAATAAAAAAAGAATTATCAAAATCGCTTCACCCAGTCAAAAGTTATGAGGTAACAAACATAAAACAAAAAAAATAAAAAAAAACATACAGACGAATTGATAACCTCCTCCTTTTTTGAAGTCGGTTAGAAATAATCCCATTCTTCCAAATTAGCCGTAAGTACCGTCAGCATTAACGAGCTCATATCATGGTCCCCTAGTGTGGGATATTCATATTCCTATTTGTATTGTACCCTATTTTAGGGAAAATATTTTTTGGACATGGCCGATTAATGATTAAAGCATGAGTTCGTATTCGCATGTAGAAAATGTAAGATTTTACTGTTTTAGAAAAATCATGATGTTGTGTCTTTTGTAACTCGACCTCTACGTATAGTGACATATCTCAAGCTAAGTCTATAACTAAGTTTAGCCGTCTTGCTAAAATGTATCATTGCTGTTTCTACAAAACCTCTAAGGCGTAGCAAGCCGAAATATTCGATACCCCTGTCTCGAGCGACCAGCCATTAGCAGTAAGTATGGTGGATTCCCATTCCCAACCAGCAACATGCTCAACAACAACTACCAAACTATCATTGCTTATCGTTCATTTATAATCAGTAACCATTAAATAACTAGCACCTACTAACGATAATCACACTTACCTTTCCGATTCCGATACCCCGTATTAGTTAAGGCAAGTCGCCACCATACCCCTGGAAGCGACAATAGTCGCACCTCGGGGCGCCCGCGGACGCCAATAAAACAGCACAATGGTACCCCGCTGCGGCCGCGCTGTACCCGGCTGGTTTCTTGGTACCCCAGTATTTTCCAGTATGGTAGCAATTCATAAGCGAGCGCGACTTTTGAAAGTGTGGCTTAGTAGAATATTTGAAATGGTCGAAGAAGTCGAAGATGTAGCACGCTTGCCTAAGGTAAAATTTTATTTAATGTATAAGTTTAACATGCAACACACATATTATGATGGACTTATGTAAAAATAGACAGACTGGTCAAATTGGGTCATGGTACTGTCTGGAAGGAGGTAGGAAATTCTTTGCCAGGGCGTGATATAACAATGGTTGAAAAAAACCTATTGAAACAACTTTGGTTAATTAACAAGTTTGGTTAGGGGCTCTGAGCTCAAGTTTTAAGTCGGTCTCAGTCTCTCAGACTCCAGGTAACAAGTTCCAAAATCACAGAGGCTGTCGGAGACTGCCAACGATTTTATTTAGACCGATATACGACACCTAATCATCGTAACATCCACACGTTCACGTCGCTTGTGAATTGTAACAACAGCACCCCCAGATCCAGATTACCCAACAGTTACTATGCCCCCGGTACCCCGCAGCGGCCGTGACGTTTCTTTACGGCATTAGAGCGGCTAATCTAGCCCGGCCAGACTTATTGCAGCGGTAATCATGTCGGATTCCAGGCGGATTTAATTGATTGAGCTAGAAAGAAAAGGTATTGGTGGATTATCTTGTTCTGATGATATAATAATTAAGACATTTTGTCGAATTTGAATTAGGTACGTTAAGGTACGTTTCTCAGATCAGGCAGTCTTGTGTTGTAAAATCCGGAATGTTCTTTTACTAAATTTTAGAAGTCTTATTATTTTTAGCAAACGATTCCAGACATTCCAATCAAGTAAAATAAGCAATTATTACCTTAGTTCCTCACTGGTTTGAATATTTTATCTAAGTTTCTTGGCCTTATCGTTGACAGCAAACTTCAATGGGGAGCACATATCAAGGAACTGTCTAACAAATTGAGTTCCGCAGCATTTGCAGTGCGGAAAATAAGAGAACTATCAGACATTAAAACTGCAAGAATTGTTTATTTCAGTTACTTCCACTCTGTTATGTCGTATGGATTATTGCTTTGGGGTAATGCAGCAGACGTAAATAGCATCTTTATCTTACAAAAACGCGCTGTTAAGGCTATTTATAGGCTAGGTTATAGAGAATCTCTTAGACAAGTTTTTGCGCAGGTGAAAATTTTAACGTTACCATGTTTGTATATTTTCTTGAACATTATGTATGTGCGTAAAAATATTCATAAATATCACAAACGAAGTCAATATACTAGCATAACAAGGAACAAGTTTAAACTTGTTCTACCTAAAATTAGATTAGCCAAAACTGGCAACTCTTTTGTAATGAACGGAGTACTATTTTATAACTTGTTGCCTGTTACTCTAGTAAATAAGAAAGACACAGATTTTCAAAGAATTTTAAAAGACTTTTTAATTGAAAAGGCTTACTACAAAATTGAAGACTTCATCTGTGATAAAGTCTCTTTACGTAAATTGTATTTAGACTGTAATAATAATACTTGATTGATTATACCTACTATTGTAGTTATTTTATACATTGATATTTTGACATTGCAATTATTTACATATTTTGTTTTGACATTCTAATAATATTATTTTCTTTGACATTTAATTTATTGTGTATTAATTTATTCGTAAAAATTGTATTTGACATTCATAAGTGTACATTGATGTACCCATATTTGAATAAATTATTTTGAATTTTTGAATTTGATTGAAAATAAAAATTAAACAAGACGACAAATGGCCAAACAGAACATTACAAAAAGAAAAATAAGTACCTAACATCTAGTTTGAAAACCAAACAGCTGTCAAAGTATACAATCATAAACCCGTTAAAGTAGCCTGGAAGAGATCGCTCTTATCGACAAGGCTGCGTGGCTGCGTCGTTGCACTAGTTTTATACGTTGTTTTCTCTTTGATTGTAATTTCTGTTGCTTAAAAATGTTAATTTATCTGTACCAAAGAGTTGCTTTAAAAGCATAGCTGCGAATTTCACGGTCGGAAAAACACACCATATTTCGAAAGCTTACACAAGTGGCTGTTAATTTGGACTCTATTTTATTTGTGAATATTGCTTAGTGTGCCGGAACCGAGTGACTTGCCGCGGGCTACTGATACCACTCTTTTATTCCCATGTGCCGATATGATGGGTTAGCTACGACCGAGTTAACGTGGAGTGGTTCCAAACAGTTTTGAGTATTGGAGAGGTAGAGTTCTGTAGAGTACCTACTTGATTTGTGCTTTGTGAATTGGGTGTGATTTTCAGAGTTTTAAGTATTTCGGATATTAAATTTGGTGATCTTTGGCTTGTAATTGAGTTCATAGATATTCATTGATGTAGATTATTATTTCTTTAGAGTGGTACTATATTCATCTTAGTCTTATCAAATGTATTATTATCATCTAAGTTTTATTATCTTTGTAGATAACACGAGTATGGTATTAAGAAACAAGAACATTATTTTTAACCGACTTCAAAAAAGGAGGAGGTTATCAATTCGTCTGTATGTTTTTTTTTTTTACAAAACAAAAAACAAAAACCGACTTTTGAGTTATTCATCTATTTGTCGCGCACGTACTTAATGCAAATTTAAGACTTGTATGGTTTTCTCATGGATGCCATTATCAGAACTGGACTAAATTGAAATGGGACCAAATGGGAAGCGTCAGCTTTCTAATAAAAAAAGAATTATTAAAATCGATTCACCTAGTCAAAAGTTATGAGGTAACAAACATAAAAAAAAACAAAAAAAAATAAAAAAAAAAAAACATACAGATGAATTGATAACCTCCTCCGTTTTTGAAGTCGGTTAAAAAGTAAACCGTCGATAAAATAGCATTTCTGCTAGTTTTTTTTTTACTTTTGGCGCCGTTTAGTTTACAAACAGTAATTTCGTCATCTGCGTCAGAGAGCAGAGTGGCGCAGTGGAAGCGTGCTGGGCCCATAACCCAGAGGTCCGTGGATCGAAACCACGCTCTGCTAGAAATCTTTTTGCTCAATATTTTTTGTTACCCATCAATTTCATTTTATTCTACACGATATTTTTCTTGATTTTTAGTGCTACACCTCAATTTTGAATTTTTCCTTCATGTTTTTGTTGGTTCATTACTGAGAAGTGAACTGGCAAGTTTTGTTTCAAAACAAGCGGGTAAACATCAACAGAGGACCGCAGGTTTGTTTTATCATGGGATATTGATAATTTATAACACGTGCTGCTCGATGGCGATGTTTTTTTAATCGTCTGCCGGCAGCGATATGAACTGTGGCCCTCTATTTGTTTTAAAAATAAATAACATTATAGTTTTGGAATTGTTTATTGACGATGTGACTGTTTTTGCATAAATCATAAATATTCGATACGTTACTCGTACACATGCATTACAATTATTTTCACATATTGATGACTACGTATCTATTATGTAATACATACTCGTACGTTCCTATAGATAAGCGATATCACAAGATAGGTATACATTGAGACATTAGTTACTCGTAAATATACGTATTATGGTTTTAGTTACACAAATATTAATTCAGTCTTGTTTTGTTTAAAATTAAGTATGTATTTTGCAAATTATTATAAATTAATTTATGAGTAGATAAGTAATTGAGTAATCTCTATCTTTGACCTTGAAGAGACTCTTCGCAATAAGGTCTCCAGGTGTTGCACTATTTTTTAAACATTATTATCCTATTGTTTGTAACCTCTAGTGTGAACAATAAAGAGTTTATCTGAATACTTAAGTTACATTTAACTGAAACACTTCAGTTTTCTCACGAGTCCGCCATGTGCCCGCCGCGCACCGCCACTCGCAGCACATTCGATTACCGACGTTCGTTACCGATGGCCACTCCAATATCTTGCACATGCATCCCTCATGCCCTCTACCGCCTTAGGGCTCCGATTAACATAACAAGACCTCCATTACGCACCTAAAAACAACCTTAAACCTACAATAAACCAACACAAAATTGAACTCTATCGTAAGGCACTAAGAACAACAACGCCGTAAGCGATTGTTTGCCGCCGTTTCGTTACATAGAAAACTAGAATTTGACAGGCGAATGCTTCGTTTGTCAATAGCCATCGATTATTTACGGTTTAGTTGGCGGCCGGGGGCTAATTTGGGGTGCAGTTAGGTATTTTTCGTCGCTAACTAGATAACAAGTGGTTTAAAATTGGAATTTGCATGATAATGCGTGGGGTGATGAAGTTGTGGGGCGACGCGGACGCCTGCTTCGAGTTGACGCGAGGTGTCTGTGCATAATGAGGTGCTCGAGAGTAGTGTCGGAGCTGCGCGGACGTGGTTTAGCTGGCCACGTAGAAAGTTACGGAATTTTACAGAAAAAAAAAGAAATTTGGAATTTTTCTTGTCTTTACCTCTACAGCTAACAGAAACAGTCCTATAGGTGTTCCAGTGTCATGGGTTGATTACGCGTAACGAGTACATAACAGTAGCAAGACTGTAAATGGGCACACTCGGCCGAGCAACAAACCTTGGGTTTGTGACTGACTCGCCTCGTCTAACTGTTTATACTAACCGAATAATCGCCGAGGGCACTGACATTACTCGTTACGTGTAATCAATCCATTACAGCCTGTGAGTTTATTAGAAAGATGATAAAGCCTATGTATTTGTCAGAAAATCTGTAGCAGATCTACTCAAATGTCCTGTTTTAAAATATTGAGAGCACACTAAAGATGTTTAAATTCTTGTATCTTCGTGTATTCCGATACTAATATAATACTTGTACTATTATTGATTCTGTGACACTAGGTAGATATAGATATATGTATAAATAGGCAATAATTCAAGCCCGCACAGCGGAAAACAATGCGTAACTGGAAGTAGGACAAGTCACGTACGGTGACGCATTCCGCGTGCCATTCCGCCGCCGCCGTTGCACTGTACCGTACCTACCTACCTACTTGGGATAGGATATAAAGAACACAAAAAAAAAAACTAGAGACAAATAAATATTTTATAGATTTTTAGACTTGTTTTGGTGGCATATCTCTAAAGTTTTGAGATCACAAGGCCGCAGCCCAATATGTTGGTCTGATCAAATTTGTACCACTCTCGACACCTCGGTCTACCATGCTCTTTACGTTGCTGAAGACAGAAAACATTAGCGCAACAAGAGAGCAACGTGAGAGAAAAACTATTTGGAGGTGGTAGCCACGACCCTCAGACATGAAGAGCACGATTTGAGGAGGAGGATAGTATTGTTTTAAACGCTATGGTTCATCAAAACCTTTATCTAACAGTTCATCTAAAGTACATGCACTTCTTAGTTACCAACTGTCAGTAAAGTAGATTTATTTTTACCATTATTTCAAATCGACTAATAATTGCATAAATATCCCAAATTACTTTTCGCTGAAAAGCAGTCGTTTCAGTATTTTAATAAAGCATGGCATCCTAGCTCATGGCATTCCTCGCCATAGCTCGCGGCGCGGAATGGCGCTTCATGGTGGACGTGACGACGCGGCGGCGCGCGGCGTCTGGTGATCTGTCACTTGGTTTTTATGGAGATTTCATATAAATATCACATAAAATGTATTAATCTAAAATATTAGGGATATCATATAATTTAGTTCAAATAAATCTTAACTTATTTAATTATGGATTGTCAACTAGCGAGCTGGTGGTCAAACTCAAATATGATGCGATAAACCTTCACCAGGATGTTCTTGTTTAGAAAATATACATTATCTACAGATTCATTTTTTTTGGTGAACATTTTGGAGTATAGTTAATGAAGTTGAGATTACCTACTCAACTCGTTTGGCCGAACTAGGTACTTATATTTAGAAGCATTAAATTGTTTTGAGTATTCATATAAGATCATAACATCAAATTATCTACGAGTATTTTAGTAGGTGGTTTTGTTACTTATAGTAATATTAAAACTCAAAGTTTCTATTGCATCTTTAGTTTGTTTTAGAAAATATTTAGTTCAAGAACTCTGATCTAAACGAAGACTGCGACGAAAATGCAAGATTTGTTTACGTACTTACGATTACGCACGTGATTTCTCCCCTCTCTCTCGCACCCTCGTCTATCTCCCTCGCACGTTGACAGATCGAAAAACCACGTGACACGTCACTCGTCACCGCTTATCGTTTTCCGTCATAACTCGAAACGAAACCTCCTCGGTCACGCGCCTTTTTTAACGTCATTCCGGAATTAAAAAGTTATCAGTTTATTTTTTAATGTTGTCGGACGGCGCGAAAGCAGCGAGTTGGCTGAAAGACGTGGCCGCACTGGCTGAACGGCGCGTACTCTCGCTCGTTCAACTAAATTTTCAATTCAAACAGGGTCTTTATAAGGGTAGTGACGCTGTACAAAATTTACATATCGACGTAATAAACCAACGCGGGTGTCTGATTTGAATTCCGAGAGCGTTTTAAATTGAGACTTTTCTGTTTTGGGTCTATTTTTTAAGTGTTTTATTTGAAATGATAACGGATGACGAGTTTTGCCATGATATTTTTTTCACAATGAAAATAAACGCCGGGTCTTTCCATCCTTAGGTATAGGATTTTCACAATCAGTAAGTAGAAAAACACGTATGTAACGCAAAAAACAACGTATCAAATACAATCAATTTGAGAACCATCTCGTTTTATGAAGTCGGTTAAAAAGTCTGTTTTTTTAAGAGAATTTCTGTCTGCTGTTGTCAAATTAAGCTGAAAAAAAAACTGTAGGTAGGCAAACTTAAAACTGGTACTTATATCTTTTGATGATGGGTACTTTCCAAAAATATGAGTGTCTGTAAATAGCTAAAACAACATGGAAAAGAAAAAATGAAAGTGTACCTGTAGTAGGCAAGTAGGTAGTAAGTGTTGCCATAACCATGGTACATTAGCCGCTAAACTAACCGTGGTTATGGCGTGCGAGATTTATGCTGCATCTAATTAGGCCTCCTAAGGCATCGTTAGGCCTCTTATCTGACCGGATCATTGTAATTTTTATCTGCGGAAAATTGTAAAA
The DNA here is from genome assembly GCA_949125135.1 of Alcis repandata. NCBI lineage: Eukaryota > Metazoa > Arthropoda > Insecta > Lepidoptera > Geometridae > Alcis > Alcis repandata. The sequence continues at coordinate 14,069,323 of OX421225.1, forward strand.
AGGAAAGTTGCACTTAATCATTATATGAGTCTATGTTGGCACTGACAGCTGACATTCAATATTTTTTAATTCGAAATTAAAATGATAAATAGCGCTATGCTTGTTTGCGCTTAGCACTTGTATTCTTATGCTAATTTTAATTTATAGTAATGACCAGTTATTAGCATTAGCAATTAGCAGTGATTATAAAGAAGCAAGACTACTTATAATCATAAATTGTTTATTCATGCATTATGCTTGATTGATGTGATAAGGTTTTTGCTGTGAAACTGATATCAAAAAAGATGATAAGAGCCTAATTTAAATTGCAAATTTGGATTATTGATACTGTTTTAATTTTTTGTGAAAAAGTTTTTTTCATTGAAATACAGAGTTATACAGAAAGGGTATGCTAAGCCGAAAAGGGCTCATTCTAAATTAAATCAGTTGTCAAAAAAGAAAGCCATAAGTAAGTAATAATAAAAATTGAAAACCCTGGGGTTGTATAGTTGGGTATGATTTTTTTATCGATATAAATATAGGACGATGAGTAATGCTTAGTTCATCATCACTTCGAAATTCGAATTCTAAATTTAAATTGAGACACGAATTACGAAAGACAAGCGGTGATCAGGGCCCACGTTCGCGGCCAATATCGATTTTTCCGCCCCCAACTTTGTTGACAAAGGCTGGTTCTTAAGCCAAATGAGATGCACCCCAAAGAATATTATGGGCAGACATCGCTCCACTATCGGTAGATATATTGTTGTGAGCGCAGATATCTGCACGGGCTCATATTGGCTCTTTATTGATCTTTTAACCGTGTTTCAGCGAAGGTTTATTAAACTGCTTGTTGCAGGTTGGATAGCTGGAAGATTATAGCACTATCTTTTTGAATTTTTGTAGTAAATAAAGACTAGACTCCAGGGCAAGGTAAGTTATCATAATATTATCAGCATAGTAATACTATGCTAGACTTATAGTATACCGGCTGCATACAATATTATAAGCGACTTTTATGTATTTTGAAACGCATCATTTGTCTATAGTTATCAAAATTTGCGTAATGTCATCACAACTGCTACAGCTGTTTAGTTTGTAAAATGTTTCTAAGACAGAATATCTATCAAGTTATCAATGCATATTTATGAAAATTTCAATTATCTCATAGTTTTTCGTTGAAATCCTTACTTAAAAATAATTCGTCTGACTCTTTTAAATAAAGATTGCACTTTTTATTTCCAACTGTAACCATGTTTCACGTAGGTGCAGTACTATAAACATAGTAACACATCCATCGCTTAATCGGCTCACAATGAAGCGCGTAGTTCCCACACCGAGCAGTCTATAAATAATGTTTATCTTTATTTATTTACGTGTCAGCGAATACATTCCCATAATGCATCCTTTGATCCGTCGCATGCAAAATATTCGGGAACATTCGGCATGTCCCTTCATGCAAATTCAACGAAAACAAGGGCGTGCGTAATGCTCTTAATGCCTAAAACGCCATTAATATTTGAAAAACAACTGCAGATGATAAATATTTAAATCTGGCTGAGCCTTTAGAGTGATTGGTTGATCTGGGAAGTGTGTCTCGTTAACACGTGCTAACTACAAAAAGTAATTTGCTTATAAAGTACATAAACAAAGTACTTAAATAGTATTTTATTTCGAGCACACGATATTCTTGGTACTATCTCAGTTTATTTGTCTGAGATGATGCCATTTGTCTTTGTCACGTGATCAATTTCAGTCATATTGAAACAATTAAAAGTTATATCAGAAACATTAACATTTACATGCACAATACAAATACATACACCGAGTTAAAATGACCCTAACAATATATTTTTTCGACTTAAAAAGACCAAATTTAAAACGATAGCAAACCGTGCCTGCTTTGGCCCGTCACGCCGGTGTCCGCGGCCGATTAAAATCTATTAGTGCAGCGAAGGGGAGCGGAATTAACATTCACATCACGCGCGCGTCCTATACGCAAACGCGTAATCTTTTTATCGTGCGTCTGGCCGCCGCGCGGACAATACATCGATATCGATGTTCGGTTACGCACATCACTTTAATGTGTTCTACAAATTCTACTTTTTATTTTTTCTCGTATTTGCAATAAAAACCAGGTACTCCTTATTTAATAGCTTGAATGGCTCAGTGCTCTTTGTAATTTTTCACAACAATGACAACGAAAAACATTAACTACTATCGTTACGGAGGCGAAAGCGAAGTAAACACATTTACTCGTACCTAGTGCTCGATATTTAAAATTGAACTATCTTACTCTATCTTTAAGGGTATGTTACATTTGACAGTTAAAAAAAGTATCAAAATTAAACATACCTCGTAACTAGTAACTCCATTATTCCAAGTCTAGAAAGAACGAAAAAACATTAACATCTTCTATTCTTATCTTCTTTTCTTATCTTTATACTTACTCTTACTTTTGTTTTCGAAAAAAACATTTAGTAAGTATGTAGCACTAGTCATTAATGTCGTTAAAATCAGATTTCCCCATCTCGCCTATGTTCTACGAGTCTTCTAATTAATGGCCCCGAGTCATAGCGTTTCAACAAACAACTAACTACCTGAACTTGTAAATTGGCTCCCAACTAAAATTACCTAAGTTTCCCGGAGTAATACCAATTACGATTCGGAACCAGAATCTAGATTACGTTTTGATCTATTCTATCTGTAGATACGAAGAAAGTTTTAGAACTTACCGTTTTACTTTGATGAAGACTATTAGACGAAGAACTTTATGAGAGACGGCCTCCTCACTGTTTTTTTTAATTTTTAATTTTTATGTAATTGAGTGACGAGACGAGCAATTCGCTCGCCAGATGTTAAACTTCACGTTTGCCCATAACAGGTCTGCGCCACCCAGAATTTGGCTCAGCGGTAATAGAGGTTCCGGGTTCGATTCCCGGTCGGGCAGATGTTTGAATAATAAGTTTAAATATATATTCTGAGTCTGGGTGTTAGTTGTCCTTGTCTTTGTGTATGTTCCATGGCATTTTCGACACAGGGTATCCTATGTAGTGGAGAGCTAGGTATGAGTGTGAAAAGTTTATTATTGTCACATTAATGATACGAATGTGTTTTTATTTTATCAGCTGGATACAGAGTCCTATATATCGGATTTACTGGCTCACTTCATAGTTTATGTACCTACCACCAATCACCATAGTATACTTATATTATCCTTTTCTCAAAATATACCTAGGTATATTTTTTATCACTAAGAAAATTTTATACAGGAAGAGAAAAAACTACTTAAGTACCTAGGTTAGGCTAACACAATAAATTTTTAACATTAATCGGGTGTTCTTAATTAAAAAAGTTTTACTGGAGCTCGAAGACAACCGCTATTAGCGTTGATTTGGTTGCGACATAGCTACACTCTGTAGGTGGCTTAATGTACAAGCTGCGTGTTATGTTATGTTATAGACAGAACTAAGTTAAAGACCAGGCGTTTATACTTGGCAGAGTGTAAGTTCAGTTTTACAGCCAACGATTTTTCAGCTGCTCTCACCATACCAAGTGTTTATGTTCCCTGATTCGTTGTTATAAATTAGGCAAATATTATACTCCTCATTGTATATAAATGTACTGTTTTAAATTCAATGGTTAGTTGTATGCATTCCATTTTTTAGACGCTTTTTATCATCTTCACTTGTATGTTTATTTGTATGTTTGTAACCGATTTCTTTCGGCGCGATTATGATCCACTTTAAGCGTGTTTTTGAGTTTTTTTGAACTATTTTTTTTTTTTTTTGTATTTTCTGTATCAAAAATGTAAATCTTGAGTCGTCTCTCGTGATAAAACCATATTTTTGGAAACAGTAATAGGACACCGTTATGGTAAGCGTTTCATTAAAACTAAAATGGAATCACAGGTAAGTGGTGACAACATTAGTGTTGTCACTCGTAATCACCTGGCCGCAGCGCGTCTGACTCTATCTCAATTCGAGTCGTAACGTGTAAAACCCCTAAAAGTTGTCGTGGCGGGTTCAAATAGAATAACTTAGAACCGAAAACTCGATTAGTTTCGCAGACTCGACGCGTGTTTGCCGGTACCTGGTGTGTTGGTACTACTAGGTACATTCGACTTATTCGTACTTGGCTCTAGGTTCTTTGGAAGAAAGTTGGTACTCGAAGACTTGAACCGGAGTTAGGTATTTATGTTTGTGTTCGGAAATGCTTACTCATAATTTAGTTCAGAATATTTTGGCTTATAAATAGTAGCGTCAGATTTAGTAAATCTATCGAAGATTAACTAGGAGCTGCTTCAAAATTTCCCGTTCGGCCGCCTATGTAACTGTATTTTGTAACCGGTTACAAACGAAGAAAATTTACTCTTTTCTCGATAATTTCTCAACTGTATGAGACTTAATTATATTTTTCTTTGGAAAAATTGGCGTGACTGACTATGAGTTAACATTGTGTTATTTTTTGTCATATGCACAAAATCTACGTGTCTTTGGAATCTTTGTTCTAGTTTTAGTATCTTGGTTACATTTAAAATGAAAGTTGGACGCATACTATCCCAATCAGGTACCAATTCTGAGCTAGAGAGTAAAGCATATTCAATGCCCAAATAGCCAGTACACAATTTATTTAGAACTGCCTCAATATAAACTAACTAGGCAAGGCAGTGCCACCCGATTGAGTCTTGGCATTCGATACTAAGAGGCGTCATCGTCTCTATCTTGAACAAGTTCTTGCCAAACATCTGACGGCCGTCATGAGTACAGATTTTTTTTTTATATGATTGAGTGACGAGACGAGCAAATCGCTCGCCCGATGCTTAATACATTATACGTATTACTTTTATACGTCACGTTTGCCCATAACAGATGAAAATATGAAGCGGTCAAAAACCTCCGAGAAGTAGAAATTTGTACTTCAATTTTCTGAAACCTTTAATCGGTCCACTGCTGGTAACCAGTTCTCCCCTCAAAACGAGATTAGGCCGTACTCTGCCGCTGGTTCATAAAGATGAGTACTATGAGCCTTTTTCGTTTCCTTATAACTCTGTAGGGAAAGCCCTGTTTGTTTTACATCCTATATTAATACACTGCTCGGACATCTGGTCTATCCTCGAAGGGTGATTAGGCCGAATTACACCACGCTGGTACGCACTTCCACCACGAGGTAACCTCAATATACCCAAATACGGAAATACCCATCTAATATAAGTATAAAACAAACAAACCGTCTGGTCCTCCCCCGCCTGTAAGGTCATCTGGCAGGGCGTGCCATACGAGCGCGTCCGGCGGAAGCCGCGGCCGGCCCGGCCGGCCCTTCCTTCCTGCTGAAAATGTTCCGTGGACAGGGGTGATGTATGGGGTAGCCTATATATACTTACACTGCGTAATAATATAATGTACTTAGATATATTTGGGCTCATTTTGTTAGACTTAAGTCTATACTTAATTACTTACGTATGGTTGAGTCAGTCTTTTATGCTATTGAAGGACGAGACTAGCAAATCGCTCACCTAATGTTATACGGTACGTTTGCTCGTAACTGGTCTGCGCCACCCAGAATTTTGAATTTTTACATAGAATTCAAGACCCTACTATTCTGTGACCCTACATTGCACAGCACTGCGCTCTTCATTCTGAGAAATAAGTTTTTAGAGTTTTTAGAATTTTTTTATTACAAAATGGTTGATATTTGAAGATCTATGTTATCTGAAGTTCATTTGCTAGTTACGACATCATGCAAAAATAATAATGTGCTCATATTAATTAATTTTAGAGTAGGTTCATAAATCTAAAGTGGTTCTGTGTTTTCCTTCCTTTAATATATTCCTGAGGTACACCGAATAATTACACGTAATTACAACCTTTTCGAGGTACCTACCTCTTTTAAGTAGGTACCAAATCAAAATCTCGAAGTCATCCAACTAAAATTTCGTAAACCTTGACGTTGTATAACCTCATAACGGTCAAGAAACGCTAATTAATATTATTTATTATATGAGAAAACCACCTTTATAATTTTTTGTGTGTATGTTTGTTTCGGTCCATGAATTTTGACGATTTTGCAGTGAGATGTAATTGTAAGATTACAGGTATAAACTGCATCGGTCCGCTGCCGCCGCGCCGCTTGCCACTGTGCTGCGAGCTGCGCACCAAGGTTTCGTTTCTACCGTCATTTATTTTTTTACTGCCATTTTAAACGATAATAATCACTTGTGACTTAACTAGGCGCTCGTTAATTAAGCTAAGTGTACGGACGGGTTCATAAAACGTTTTTATTTTGTTTGTGGCCATTATTCTAGCATTGTACTTGCCTAATAAAATAATATAAAATTGCATGATTCCCAAAATTAAGTGCTTCCGTAAAAAATACACCTACTTAAATTTATATAAACCTTATCTAAGAGTGATTAAAAATAACAAGGTTGCATCGTAAAATGTAATTTATACAAAATAAATAATGTAAAAAAGACACATATTTGAACCTTTGAAAATTCCAATTCAAAGATTAACTTATTGACTTAAGCATAGACTTTACTTCGCCTATAACAATTAATAATGCAAATTTTTACAGCCAGTAGATTTTTACACTGAGAAAAATGGCCATCAAAATTCTGATGGATTTACCAGTACGGAGTATATTGATAATCACCAAAAAGTACGAAAATCAGCACCAGTTTTAACGGTGACAACTATCATAATATGTGGTTGTCACCGTAAAAACTAGTATTAGCACCAGTTTTTAGGGTGACAACCATATATACGAGTACATATTATGATAGGGTATATGGTGTTATGATATGGTGGATTAAGTGTAGGTATCTCTATCGGAATTTTGATGGCCATTTTTCTCAGTGTATCTTTCTAAGGTTTGCCCACATTTCATTTAGTCAGAAGTCATTGCATTTATGTTTAAAGAACCTGTTTTCAATATTCACAGCTTTCCTAAAAAAAATCATTTCCCACGGCAAGCAAACCGCTGGTTCAGCCATCAGATTACGGATGTCAACAAGTGTGCCAATAAGGCGCTTATCAATCTGCTGACGCTGACCCACCCTCGCTATTTAAGGGCAAGTTTGACCGACGCACCCTTGAGGAACTAGTGGACTTTGGGAAAAGTTGAGAAGTGAGCCAATGAGAGTTTGAAGAATGGCGTCATACGATCTTAAACAATACTGACCTCATTATGCTGTATTCACTTTACAATGTGCTTTTTTAATGGTTTTCGACTTTTTCAGAAATATTTCAGAATATATACCTTACCATATTTTTCGTTTACCTTATATTTTTGTGCCATATGTAATTTAAGTGGTTTCTGTTTGTTAAATTTCTGAAATAGTAATAATACAATTTCAGAAATGCTTAATTTCTGCAGAAATACCATATTTGCATTTATTAGTGTGAAGAAGATGGACTAATTTTTCTGTAATATCATCAAGATAATCTAAAATTGATGTGGCTGCATGATAGATCAAAAGTCACTTGTTTTCGTACTATTTAGAAATTGCTATTCAGTTGATGCTACTTACATCAGATCCTTATATGTCTAAAATTAACAAATCAAAGTTAACATAGAATTTCTAAGGACTGGAATAAGCTTCACTAAGTCTGGAAGAGATCGCTCATAGGAATAAAGTTGCCATTGGTTTTACTAGTTTTTAAATGTTATTAAGGTTTTCTTTGTAAATCTAGTGTGAACTATAAACTTACCTACGTATACGTCATCACAATTCAGTGTCATTCAAAAGGTTATCTTCACAAGACTCTATCAAATCCTCTATCTACTAGATAGAACGGCAATTGACCGCAGCGCCTTCGCCCCTGACTCCGGGTCCTCGAACACCCTTAAAGGATAAAAATGGTCGAGGGTGATGCGCCGATAGGAAGAGCCACTGCTAAACACACTACTTAACAAAGATTTAGCTGACTCTGGGAATTGGAAAGAAAAAAGGAAAAAAATAAGATTTTGAGAGAAACTGCATTAGTTTCTACTAGAAACTTTTAGTAACGTTGATGATTGTTAAAAGGAAGTGCAATTAATTTATTCAAAAATGTAATTAGCATTTTATGAAAATTTTAATTGTTTTTGCAGAGATTTAGGAAACTTTATGCAATTTTTAAAACATTGTTCTACCTACTTTATGATATTTAATTAGCTAATTTTTTTAGTATAAATAATTATGTGCCATAAAAATGTAAAAAAGATAACTAGAATTCGCAAAAACTACTAATCAAATCTAATTCCTTGTTAGTATTAACTGTAATATTTATCCTGCGGTCCGATTCTGTTGAACATCAAGTTTGATTGCTATACGATTGATTGGCTTGAGTTTTGTGATACGAGAAAACTCTGTCCTACTTCCTACTAATATTTATAAATGCGAAAGTTTGTGACCAACACTAACTAATAGAGATAACTTATGCCTTGAACAATGAAAAGGTGGAGTTGGTGGTGTTAACAGACTACTTTTCATTACCACCGTTTTACATGACCACGCGGATGAAACCGCAAAGCACAGTAAATCATATATAGTACATACATACAAGATGATATTGGGTTTTATGAACCTTGTCCAAAAGTGATTCCAAAACCTGACAAAGTACCCCTTGTATGGCAGGTCAGTACGAGCGCTGTAAGCTAAGATAGTTTGAAACTGGCAATCAAAGTGCAGTAAAGGAATAAAACGGCGCTCCGGTCGGGGGTGAGATGTGTCAACAGATTGAGTACCTTACTTCGTAGAGTAGGACTATTTACAGAGGTATAGCTTCTGTAAGGCCATGAATCTGCAGAAGGCTTACTATTGGCGTAGCAATGAGTATAGACACAGTTTTATTTTTAATAAAATCTTGTTTAAACAGAGAGGCTTTTTGATTTTTTTAGGTTTGCTTGTTTTAGTTTGTTGTGTCTAAGCGTGTACCTGCATGAATTTTTCATTGCGAATAAGTTAGCTTGCGAATAAGTTGATCAGATCATTTAGGGTGGCGCAAATGTAAATTTCTTATTTCGTGTAGGTATGTACTCATTAAAGTGCCAGTAGGTACTCTTGCGCCACCCATTGATAAAATGCATTCGCTGGATGCACACTTTTGCTAAGCATGTACGAGTAGCTCATACTACACAAAAGTGTTCTAAAAAGCTATTTCTCTGTTGTTTTTCTACTCGGTGACTCTAGTGTAGAGCTGTAGATAAAACGACTTGCATCGTAGAGTAGTGTAGAGCAGTGCTTGCTGACTCGACGACCTGAGGGGAGTGAGGTGACGCGGACTCGGAGTGAGATGTCGTTATTCGATTCATCTGAGTTTTATGGTGTGAACTCCTTTTCACCTCAACTACTACCGAGAAGTTGAGGTCGAGGAAGATATTTAGAGGAAGAAGAGGAAGAACATTTTTTGATAGACACTAAAATATCGTATACTTATTTTGGGAAAATATTTTAATTTTTTTTTGCTTTCAGAAAATATTTGGATTAACTCTACTGCTAGCAGGATTTTATTTGTACTCGAATATATCATTGTCCAAAAAGAGTGCCCATTTTGCCTGCCTACGTCGAGAGGTTCTGCTCGCGTTGGCGCGGAAATGATGATGACAAGTTCGGAAATTATAATGATAAATAGTAGCGTAGGTGTTAATTCAGAGTAAAAGCTATTCCCATTCCAACTTTATCCAATCCCGTTCAGCCGTTCCAGCGTGAAAGGGTAACAAACTATAGACAACTTTCGCATTTGTAATATAAGTAGTCTTATAAACAAGGTGACCGCCGCCGCCGCCGCGCCGGTGGACAACGACACGTAATTACCGCGTGTAAAGTGCACGGTCACGGTCCGCCGTGCTCGAACTGTGCACGTAATTGCATTGCACGGTGATAAAAAAATAATTTAGTAATAGAGGAAGTCGCTGATGGGCCGATTGTCAATTTTTTGACCCACCACCCGTTAAATAGGGGGCAATTTGGAAGTGTATTAAAGTTTAATTTAAATTAACTTTAAATTAACTTTATTGTTAAGATCTATGGAAAATTTATGGTTGGAATTGGTCGGGTATTCAATGTGGTTTAGTTTTTGGAATTGATGGGGAACGAGAGTGAAATTGAGTTATAAAATCTATATCTATATCTATATTATAGAACAAGATTTTCAAATAAAATGTAATTGATTGATTTCACTTTTTCTTTAGTTTTTGTCATAATTGCTTTAAAAAATAAAATAAAAAAATAATATGTCTTGGGAATGTATTATTATCTTTTTTGATCTCGATTTAATTTTACTGGCATTTTATTTAATTACAATGGCACCCAAGTTAAATACACGATAATTTCTACAACGATATATCTAAATAAACAGCTCAAATTCACGTACACTACGCGCCAAACAAAACAGCACCGCCAGAACACATCCACCGCTTGAAACAAAGCGTACAATCGGCACAGAGGTGCCGATAGCTTATAAAACTTCACACAAAACACCTACGTTTTGTTTCCATTTTAACGCGGCGAGTTTTGTCATTATTCGAGGCACGTGGTCGCGAATACATAATGTTTTATTATTAGAGGTTATGACTTCACGCCTTTAGCGGCCGACTGAGACTGATAATACTTTCATTCGTTCTGAGAAGCAGTTATCTCGCGAGTGCAGTTTCGTCGGCCTCGACTATGCGATAAGGGAATAATTGCTTGTACAAAAATGAACAAGGTATAAATGTATGAAGTATATTTAGAATTTATTCTGTGTATGTGTGTAGATACCTGATTGGAAATGTTGGTAGCTTGCTTGCTAGAGGGCTTTAGATTCGAAGGTCTAAGTAGTGGTTAAACGGATCCCAGGAGTTAAGTAGAGGAGGGTGGGATACATGGTTTAAAGAGAAGACGGACTATAGACTGAAGCAGTTACAGAATGGTAGCTGCATAGCGGAAAGCGATCAACATTCAGACGTTCTGTCAGTTGTATGATATTGTAAAAGCAATGCATGCAGGAGCAATGGATCAGACTGGTACAGGACCGGAAAACATGGCGCTGACGAGGACACCTACCTTTGTTCAGCAGAGGGTGGAAAACAATTGATGATGATGATTGCTTATACAGTTATATGGTCAAATATATGGTAAACTAACAAACGAATACATAAAACCAATTACCATTCAAAAATCAGTCAAAGCAATCACAAATGTTATCATACGTCACCTAATCATTTCCCATCAACGCTCAATCTAGCCAGCGCAGCGCCCTAACTCGGTGACAATGGAAAGAAATTAAAGTTTAAAACGGTGAATTAAAGTTAAAATGGTGAATGTTCATCATTACGCGCGGTTTTCGATGGCAGATTAGTCCGCATCAATCATTTGTTGGGCGCAAGCGGAGCGCGGAGCAAATCATAGTCCTGGCGTGTCAGCCTGACACCGGCATCCCGGGGCCGGGTAGATGTGAGCGGAGTGCAGAAGTGGCATTGTCCGTTAGGCACATAACTTGTATACTTGTAGTCGAGATTTGATTCTATGTCATCTCGTAGCACTTTACAGGATTTTTTAGTACCTAACTGTACCGCGCAGATTTATCCGATACCTTATGGTTTTCTTTTTCAGGATAAAAAGCACTCTAGGCATGGTCTTATGTCTTAATCCAGTATTCAAGGTACTACTATATCAAGTTATATAAATCCGTTTAGTTGATTGAGTAAATATATGAGCTTTCACATTTTAAAATACCACCGTGTTCCTTATATCTGAGGATCGTGACCACTACCTCTAAGTACTCGTAGTCTCTCTCTAGCGATGTTGCGCCAACGTTTCCTATCTTTAGTTATATGAAGTGTCATGTGTCATCGAGTGAGGTGTCGAGACATTTATAATATCAGTACGATAATAATATTCGGTCTCTGAGTTTAAGATCTAAAGACGCTATTGAATTAGTGTAGCTTTTGTACCTAGCTTGGTTCATGGTTATGCTCTACCCTTCTCTCAGTTAGGTAAGAAATACAAAACGAATGTCCCATCTGTACATTTCCCTAATGTTTGGTGCGGCTGCGCCCGCGCAAGTCAGCGTCGCGTTGTGGGAGACGCCTCGACAATGCAACGGAAGTGTCGACCGAATCGAATGAAACACGCACGCACGGACATTTCGACAAATTTCATATTATTTATAACGTCCATTGTTTCGAGGCGATGACTTGAGTTTTTGTGTTTGTTGCTCTAGGATTGAGTTTGATTAGTGTATGAATGTGATTTGAAAAAAATATTAATTTATCTAGACAAACTTCGAAGCTTTTAACCAATTATTGCTATTTTTGTTGTTAACTAATGATGTTTAGAGCAAGAAATATTGACACTAACTTTACATTTTACCCTACTGAAATTACTTTTACATTGGACACAATTTTTGCACGATACGTCCATCCGTTCTCCCGTTCAATCCTGAAACTTATGGGTTAATGTTTAAACCATCAATTCAGAACTATACCAAAACCAATAACCTTTTTATGGGCTCGCAACGATTCGATTATACAATATCACCGACGCACGCGTCCCTATATCCACGATAGTCTCGGCCCACTACATGTTCTAGAGGCAATTTCAGCAAACCGAATCACCGGTAATAGAAGCTTTCTGGGAAGACAGCGGGCGCGCCTTATCGCGGCTGTAAATCAATATTATGATTACAAATTTAATGCTACTGTTGGACTATAAATCAGAGATTTTAAATTACGAGGTACAGCGACGGATCGCGACGCGTGAGGCCCCCTAGTGCTGCGCCCCGGTCTGTCGGCACTCGATAATTTCTAGCCTCGTTCAGAGTGTCAGCAGCAGCTGCGTATTTGCTGCTTTTTGCAACGGACAACGGATACTTGGGTCTGAGCTATTGATCAATTGACGATAATTTCATTGCAGGCGACTAGGCTCGTGCAAAATTATTGTTTTGTTTGGATATATAGGAACAACATAGTAGATACTTTAGAAATGGAAAATGATTGAAACTACATTACAATTGTTTGTCAATTTAGATTTCTGCTCTGATTACTATCGCTGTCATTATAATAACTAATTAATTGTATATTTTATTGAGGTTTTGATCCTAAAATTCACGTGTTTGATTTTATATAAGAACCATGAAATAGTTGTCTACAATAGGAAAAGTATTAAGTGTGCGAAAGATCCAACCGTAAGTGCAAGTGTAGGCGACTCGAGTCTAACAGAGCCATTCTATAAATAAGCTGAATGTTATAATTGTTTAATGCAAATAAATCATTTTATACATTGTTGGCTGGACGGTGGAACATGCGAGCTGCGATGTTGGTTTTGTATGAGATACATTCTAGAATTATGATAGTGCGAATCTTGGAGTTGAATTGTTTTGTTATTATATTACATGTTATTTCGAGTCACAACATTTTCATGAAAACATGCATGAAAACATTTTTATACATTGTTTTATAAGTTTTACCTTGCATTTTCACCCGTTTTCTTGTACTATTGTTTACTGGTAACTGTTCCGGGATAAAAAGTAATTTGTGTGTAAATCCAGGGTTCCATACAAAATTGCATTCGAATCAGTAAAGCTGTTTTGACGTGATTGAGTAACAAACAACCAAACATACAAACTTTCACATTTACAACATTTAGATTAGAAGTATCGATATCGATAAGCACCTCGTCACGTCACTCGATGCTCTTCTGTCAGCACTATTTACACGTATCGCGATAGACTGCGCACCACATTACCGTCCGGAGCAGGCTACCGATGGTGTTTTCATGACGGTTTGTCGATTCCAACCATTTTATATCATTCACATTCGAGCTCGCGTGACAGACAGGCCTTTTTATGAGATAGTTTGAGAGGTGTCATGAATCCACAGTTGGTGAAATATTCGCGATTGTTTACGATTTTTTTATTGGCGCCATAAGGCACATCCGCTCCATAGAGTGCAATCTCAATAATAGTGGTATAAAAATGTTGGGTGGGTTATTTTTGGTTTTAGCAACATGTTGGTTGAAAAAGTTTGAGCTCTACTTTGGTTCAAATAAAAAAAAAACTTTTTTTTAATATTTTAAGGTAGTTTTCCGAAACACACATGACTTTCTTTGAGTTTTAAATTTCAGTGATGAATTTCAAAAATTTCGTTGTGATCAATTTTGTAACTTTATTAGATCCGTAGTCAATCAATCCAAATTATCATAGATAAACCTTGTATCCACATAAACAGATCAATTTCCTTATCAGTTTCAAGTAACTTATCAAACTTCTTGTATTCTGTATTTACATAAATAATTAACGATTCAAATAATTAATAAACATCTCTCCCACTCTTCTCTCAAATATCTTGATGTCCTGATGCAGATTCCTTTTAACATAATGAAGTAGTGCCACTCTCTCAGAGATGCAACTGCCAAATTAATTTGCAAAATGACAGAATATAAATTTGTTTCTGGTATCAAGCGAATGATTTGTACTAAAAAGTTAACTGTCGAGCAATTAGGGATGGAACGAAAGTAAATGATGCGCTCATATTTTTTTGATTTCCAAGATAATGGGTTTGAAAGGTAATGAAAAGAAATTGAGAGCTTTGGAAAACTGCAATATATAAAGTTCAGTTTTAGTCTTTTCATATTCAAAACATACTACATTCATTCACTCAATCATGTAATATTTGATAGTAGAAACATATAGAAGTAGTTACATGTTTTGACTAAAATGTGAATATCTAATCGGAAAAGACCAAAACAATCTTTTATTGAATAATTGTGAATACATAAAATATATTTACATCTTAAATTTAAAATAACAAACTAAACTAAATAGAACTAAGAAATTTACAAAAAATTAATAATCAAAAAGTAGTTTTTGATTATTAATTTATTATTATTATTTTATTTATCTTTTAGCAATAACAATCGATTATGAATTTGCATCTTCGGAAATTCTTAATACAATGTTACATTTACTGAAAAGACAGTTTCTTCGAAAACATAATCGCCAAAATTTGACCATACATTAAGTGGAAGCAATTCATCGCAGTAAATCATGTCGTTCTGCTCCGGGCAACGATTTGCAGCATATCGCCAGCTGTACACAGAATCAATCACCCCTTAACGAAAATCATTGACATTTCCTCCTCGCAAGGAAACCAGTGACGGCAGGCGCCGAAACCGATATGTTTATCGAAGATCGACTTGACAATGAGTTATATCACATAATCGGTAGAAATTTTAAGGTTACGCTCAAATTATCCCGTGATTTATCATCTCCAATTTGGCCGTCATATGAATTTGGCGAGAGTTTCAACGAGTCCGAGCGATTTAATGTACCCTCGATTGTAGGTAAAACGTTCCCTTTGGCCCGAAAATTCTTTAATCGATTGGCTTCTTGAAATCGAGAGTGACGTGAGTTGTGTTATCGATAAATCAAGAAACTCTCTTTTCGCGAGAATGTTAACCGTCATCGTCGTGAGACTCGTGCAGCTGCAACCTAAAAAAGTCTAGACATATTAACTTTTTGATTTGGTTTCGTGTCTACTAAACGGAGCACAGCGAGGGTTGTCGATAGAACAACAAGACAAAGCGAGAAACACGACCCTTAGCGGGGTTCAGTACGAGCCACTAATGACTTGGCGAAACCGCGGAGCTCCTTCCAAAATTAAACAACGTAAAAAAGCGGGCAAACGATCGATCACCGCCGGCCTTCAAACAAAACAGAAAAACTCCACGTGAAAGGATGCATGGAACAAATTAAAAGCTCAGCGTGAAGCTCCGGCGCGGGCGCACTCCGAGAGGGCAAATATTAAAGCTGTCAGTTTTGTGTAATTTGAAAGCTCGTTTTCGAGTTATAACTTATGTTATTGAATGTTTTCGTGGCACGAGTCGCTCGGCCGCGTGTGAACCCGCCCTAATGAGCTCCGAGCAAACACGAGAAAGTTTTATTTTAACAAGAATTTAGAAAATTGAAATAATATCCATACAATCAGCGCCGTTTACGACTCTCGATTGGCCATAAATAAGTAATGGTAGCTCGAATACCGTGTCGATCCCAGCCCGTACTCTCTCGGTGCACCGGCCGGCCCGGGATCGGCGTAACGCAATAAAAATGCCTTCGGAACGAGTCGCCATGTTCTAAAATAGCAGCCGTCAGATAAAACCGTTGAAGTCGCCAGTAAAACGTGGAAGTTATCGACGGAGCGCTGAAGACTCCATTAGTAGAAGTGGCGCTACAGCCGCGGCCGCTCATTTCGCCAAATTGGCCGCAATTATAGAACGAGTCAATTCCAGCCGATAGGGCGATAGCCGTCAGGTGATGCACTCTACTCGGCCACTTTTTCAATACAAAGGCAATAAAATAGCGCCTCGTCACGCACTAAATGGCCCGAGTGGGCGCTCTCGACGCGTCGGCCAAAGAAACAAACAAAAGTGATAAAAACGCACCATCACGCACCCACAAAATTATTTTCGCCTTGTAACACGTGTCAAGTTTCAATTTTACTAACGTCGAAATTAACAGTGGGCGTAAACAGATTATTGATATTGTAGACGATAAAAAAGTAATCGATGATCGCACGGAGCGCTCTCTTATTGTGATGAAAAAGTTCTATTGTTAAGTGTTTAGGCTTTTTTCTTGTCAAAATTAAATGGACGCACGAGTTTTGACAAAAAGCGTGGTTCATCAATCAGAGATGGTCTTATTGGATCACAATGGGCCGAGGCTCGCAATCGCCGCGAGGAATCTGCCTCTTCCGAGAACATGCTATTTTTCAAGGTTTTAATGAGCCCGATTTACTGATTTTTGGATTACATTGAACGATGTGGAGATTTTATCGTTGTCTGAAATTGGATCTATTATTAGACACTTTTTTAACATGACAGTCTACAATACTTAAAAAATGATAAAATGCAAAAGATCACAGAAATATTTACCACCAAAAATGTAAGTCCAATCACCGTATTAAATACTTAATTTAAAGTAAATGAAGCTGCAACATTTTTCACCACAATGCAACCCTCTAATTGAGCACTAATCATAGGTTTGACACCCTTCCACCTAAGTTCGCTTCACTTTTCTCTATCATAACGCCAGCACATGTTACAATGCTTCTTTTGAACCACATTTTACAGAACTCTTTTGGCAAAAGAAGCAATGGCAGTTGTTTTAGGGTTATTAGTCGGATACTTATTGTTATGCTTGAGGGGTTGAATGCGAGGTTAACACAGGATTGTGGGGAAGAAAGGTGGTAATTACAGCAAATGTGCCGCATTTGTGTTGACAATGGTACCGCTTTTGTTGTTCTTTGAACTTTGTTAGGATGGACGTGTGTACTTGGCTTGATAAAAACGAACAGACTGTTCATAATGTTCATCCCAAACCTTGACTGTACATTTAAAATAACATATTTCATTTTACCTTTGTTCATAAAGTTCATTAGTCGCCGTTTCCACCTCTCAATTAGTAACAATTAAATATCACCCACACAGTGACAGGGTCGCATGACACGGTACAGGATGTCCGCCCACGCGAGCGGAGACAAAGCCGCGGTATTTGCATATAGCTGGGGGTGTGGCCGATGCGCCGGCGCAGGATGAGGGATGTCGCAGGGAGTGGAGATGTCGCTGGGACGGGGATAACACAACATGATAAAGTATATTATTCTGTTTCTTAGGTTCAGATTTTCTTCACTGCTTAACTATGGGCACTGGGGCAGGCAATCATGTTTTTATTGTCAGGCTAGGGGGCAGTCGTTAATCACGTGCAATTTTAAGAAGCCATTCTGACTTTTAGCTTCATGGGTGATAATTTTTGAGGTCTGAGTGATCTAGGCCGGCGTGATCTTGACGTTTTCGGTAGGTACCTGTATCCTTTAAGCCAATTATTTTGCCTACAACTATTTCAACCTAACGTGATTAATAGACAGGCGCCCTCTATAAGGGTATGATCATTCCTCAAGGTATTTGATATCGTGGTCAAAGATGTTTAGCAATCTTTTCCCAGAACGCTAGAGTCTAGTTTATTTTTAATACCTTAAAACTATTGCTATATAACTTTGCTACTTACGTTTTCCTAAGCTCATTAGAACAGCATTTCAAATGCTCCGATGAATGAGTCTACAAACGTCCATTCAATTTTGATCCAGTATCAAAATCATGAATGGTTAACTTCATGAATGGAACATGTGAAAGGATTGACGCACTCAACATGCATCAAATCATTGAAACAGTACTTCTTTTACATTATTCACTTGCTGTTTTGAACTTTACGGCTATATAAATAGATGCCATTGATAGCATCGCAGATTAAGTCGAAGGCAGCAACGATGGTAATATTAAAATTATAAATGAAATTAGATCTTATAGTAATAGTAATAAGGGACGCCATGAGGTATGTGATTCGAATAAAGCAAGTCACCTGAATGGGTACTCGATGGTTAAGATGGTGTTAGATAGTACAGGCACAATAATGGTGTTGCTTGAACAGATTTTAGATGTATTGATTGTGGGATTCAATAGAAAAATATTGATTGAAATATTGATATATTTTTATGATCACAGTTTAGAATGAAGCATTGTATTTGTGTTTAAAGTTTTAGAAACCATCGAGTTTTGTTCTGTTCTAAGAATGTAGTAGCTGAATTTTGTCTTGTCTTTTATTATATCTTGCATCTAGTCACAACTGTTGTGATAAAAAAAATAAACTCAGCGCTGACGTAGTAACTATTCTTTAGGCGGTTCCTTTTGTGCGTGCACCGAGCAGTACCTACGTACTCACTCTTACCCATTGTATTTCTTCATCGAGCCCAATTTGGCTGTCCACACAATTCATTCATATCGGGCATATTGAAAGGGTGTTTATTACTTAAATTAAAGGGCCATTACGATCGCTCGTGCCCTCAGCCCGCGATCCTCGCCGGGACAATGCGTCGTCTTGTGAGGCCTTGTGAGGTTTTGTGAGGCCTTTTTTGCCTCAGCGTTTTGTTTCTCGGGACATGCACGAATCAACGCCCCGAAGACGTGACACACACTCTATAGATATGACTCAGACTGTCTCGATTTCTTTTCGATTCGTCTTAATAGGGTCTTAATGTTTGGTTTTGTTTGTCGTGGCTTTGATAACGACCAGTTGATCTTTGTTTCTTTTGCGAGTTATATAAACTAGAATTTACTTACTTGCTTTTTAAAGCTTAACACTATAAAATACATAAGAACAGATATAACATTATTATTTATTTCTTTGTCACTACTATTATCACTATTTGTTGTATCTACGCAGGAGTGTAAGTGATTCTTACTGCTACTGTATTACTTACAGTACTTAGGTGAAAGAGTTTACTTTTACACTATTTGATTATGACATTACCAGTTCAAATTGTTCTACAGAAGATTTTGTAGGTCTAGCGAAGTAGCTTCTGTAACTATAAAACCTACATCTGAGTAGGTTGATAGGTTAATTCTCTATCAAATAAAAAAAAAAAGATTAGAAACACAATCCCTCAAAAACATGTTCATTATTGTTCTTTATTAATTAAGTGAAAAAGTATCAAGTTTAGATTCATGGTTTTACTTCGTTTCTTCGTTGCTTAGAAGTACGTGCGGTCTGCGTGCGTTCTCGAAACAAAGACGTTTAATTGTTGGTTATCCGCAGATAAATCCTGCAACCTCTTATTACGTATCGATCCGTTGTTAATTGAATCTTTGCCCTTTTTGCCTTCGAACCCGGCATTATGATGCCGTGTAAGGCATCGGGTGTGCAGGAAGGAGATGAGAGATTTCCTTATGGTCTCTCGTTTATTTTTGTTTGCTCGAAAAGGTTTATACTTACCTATATTAGTATGAGAACTCGCGACTAGATTAAGGATGTATTTAGAGTGAGTACCTACTCGTGAGTTTTCGTATGTTTTAGTTGCAGTTTAAATAAATAAATGAGACTGAGACTTAAAACAGTTACAGCTAGTTATAGTTATTGGTCTCTAAAATAACTTTTGTATAGTTACAATCTTCAAGCAGTTGACAGTACATACATACTATACGTACGTATATACATACATGCGATTTGAAATCTGTTAAAATATGGAAATTAATTAAGACCTAGTGTTTGTGCTAATTACGTCCAGATTAAATTCAGGTTTTGAGCTGGCTCTAGTTCATACTCTACGAAAACTATAAGTAGGTGACAGGATTATGTATTATATTTTATCTCAATGACATATTATTTCATTTCTTTCGCTTGTAGTTATTTAAGTTTAATAATTATTTTTAGTTTAAGTATGCATCAGTATCATCATCATAATCAACCATTTCCCACCCACTGCCGAGTATAGCCAGGTCTTCTCTTCAGAACGCTATCTTATTCGGTCCTGTACCAGTTTCATCCACTCTAGCATGTTACGCGTGCTAATAAGTAATTGTCTGTCTAGTAGAGTTGTCCGCGTTTGCCCCAACTGTAAAAAATACCTCCAAAAGCTCGGCCTCACGTCACACATAACTCACCTCGCACCGAATCGGACATTGATTTATACGCGCTTTATTTGATTCGATTGTATCATCAGAACGTCATAAATCGAGTCCCCTACTTCACTGAGAAAATATATCGGTAAACAAGCTCTGTCTTGCAGTTTTACTCGAAATTTTATTGCTTGTTCTTTGAAAGAAGGGGCAAAAGTGTTACGTTTTTTTTTGTCGTTTTTAGCAATTTAACCTTACTCACATTACAAATATCAAAGTTTTCGTAAAAACAGCTGAACGGATTTAGATCAAATTAGGTATAAAAATAGCTTATCCTTGATTAAAATATAGGCTACTTTTTATTCCGGAAATTTTTGATAAAACCGCCGGGCGCAGCTGGTATATGTAGGTATATAAAGATAACTATTAGAAGTTGAAACTCATCTCGCAGTACTATGTAGCATGCTAGATAACCATACAAACAAACCAACAAACACACAATCTCACTTCAATCCTCACATTAGTGTAGTTCCCCTAGTCGGTACTTGGAAATATCGATATACGAGCAGAGTTTTTCCTGATGTCATTACGTCCATGTATAGGTGATAACTGATTCGGGAGGGTGGCCATTAGGAGCTGTGTTTTCCTGCTCGGTGATACCGGGATCAGATTGATGGAGTCGAGGATCTGGAGTGTTGACTTGTGTCGTGAGTGAGTTTGATCAACTGTTGAGTTTACTGTGAGAACTGGCACGGTTTTTGTTAATTGAGTTAGGTACGGCCTGGAGCATTTTTTATTATGTTTTCTAGTTTTAGTGACAGTCACTAAAGTCGGATTTGACTTGACAGTCTATTTTTAACCAACTACAAAAAACAGGTTAAGAATAAGAATATTTAGGATTTTTTACGGTTTTTAAACTCTCAGTGCTATTGCATCACTTTAAAGAAAATATCTCATTTTTTAATGAACGATGAAAAGTTTAGATGCGGCTCAACGATAGCTCGTATAGTTGATTTGGTTAGTTCATACAATATGTTCTTATCTATAGCTGTAAGCTATCTAGCTGTATGGTATATAATACGCAACTTTTTAGCTAGATTGTGTAAGAATAAGGTAGATTCAATAAGAGTTTAACACAACTACGATCAGATAGCGCTAGAAAATGAGTTATTTTATTGCCTTTATGTTCAAAAAACCTGACCTTCGAAAAGTTTTGAAAATCGATCGCATTCCCAAACTTCTGACAAACTACATCCCCGAACCATTTCATTTTTGAGCGCCACCACCGATCACTGTCGCCTCCCCTGCAATATCGCCCAACGGCTCGACCACATTTTTTCCCGTCCAAATAAATTAATACAACCGTCTTGGGCCTCTCGGAACACTTGTCAAATTAATTTCTTCTTGCAAGACAATTTGTCTGTCGCCCTCGGGTCGAAAAAAGTTCGCCATCGATTGTCGATTAGTTTGGGCAGCCCTAGTTTTGTGAAGAAAAATTGGTGGCAATACGAGCGATCTCTGTCGTGTAATGGTATGTTTTCACTCTGGCTTTAATTGTTAAAGAAAAAAACTATAGAAATAATTTAAGATGTACTGTGTGTGTGTATGATTACCATTAAACAATGTTTTTCTTTGTTATTAAAACCGGCTTATGGTTTTATTTTTGCAACCAAGATCGTAGGATTACACAAGGCTCTATGCAAGCAACATAAACAATCGACATCGCATAAATACCGTTAGTAAAAGTCAACCCAATTTCCAACAAACATTTAACCTATCCCTAAATCAAATGACTCCAAGATATAATTACCCCAAATAGATCTCAGATGTAAACTCAAGCAAAAACTTTTTATAGGTAATAAAATAAATAGGCGGTCGTCACGCACGGCGGCGCGCGCCGTTACCGCGCGGCCAAAACGCGGCCGAAATTAAAGTGCGCTTTTTTGAAAGCAGCAATCTCCTCGGTCACAGTCGATAAAACCGCTGCGTGCCGATTGCCAGCGCTCCCGGACTACGTGGATCTGGGATCTTGGCCTAGGCCAGTGGCAGGGGGAGCGGTGAGAACGCAACGAAGAAACGCTGGCGGGAACCCAGAACTCCTTATAAGATCTTAAAAAAATTACAGCAGTATGTTTAAATGTTGTAAAGTCTTGGATATACACAAACTCAACTGGCACCAGGTATCAAAATATAGGATTTAGGCTAAAGTTTTCTACGTTTGAAGCGTTCATCATGAATTATTGCGAAACTTATCTGAACGCTGAACGTCTAGTCTCGGATCGTTTGGACCATTTAAAGGTTTTTAAAATCACTGAAGTGGAATTTTCTGCGAACATCTCCCGAACAAATAAACAATGCAATTTCGTCACGTGATATAATTAACTTCAATGGTAAATGGTTTAATGGGTAGTTTTTAAAAGAATCTAAATTAAATTGAGTCGTTTCGCGTGTGTAAACCGCAACGTCTATAGTCAGCCTTAAAGCTTTCGAAGGCGGCACTAAAATTGCTAGCTCGGAGGTTCCGAGGTCTCCGCTGGTTCACAATTAGCCCCGCTAATAGCTTCAGGAGTTATTTTCTGGATATCGTAGAATAAAGCAAAGTATTTACGGTATCTACTCCGGTGACTGTAATTTGAACAATAGGTTAACAAAATTGAACTTATCATAGTTATCATCCAACAAACAATAGCTTTATTTACGTAACCCGTTTAAAAATTAC
The DNA here is from genome assembly GCA_949125135.1 of Alcis repandata. NCBI lineage: Eukaryota > Metazoa > Arthropoda > Insecta > Lepidoptera > Geometridae > Alcis > Alcis repandata. The sequence goes on from OX421225.1 coordinate 14,092,431, forward strand.
CTCTGACCAAGATCAAACCTTTTTAGTCTAAATAATTAACAGTAAAAACTAAATGAGGTACGCTAAATAATGTTGCAGTAAACTTTTGCGCGTACAATTAAAGCAATTAATTACCAAATTACCTATTTCTTATTACTAAAAACAGTTTTTGCTTTATTTCTTTTTTCAGCAGAACACGTCCCTATTGAGTAACAAACAAGCGAAACCTCCCGATTTCATTTCCAAAAAGCCACCCACAATATTACAAAGGGATCCGAGTATTAACCAATATGACGAGGCTGTCGCATCTCGTCACATCTCCCGTCACCGCCAGCTGGCGACGAACCGCTGTGACACGCCACACGTTACGAGGTGTGGTGTGGTGTGGCGTGGTGTGGTGTGGTGTGGTGTGGTGTGGGCAACGTGTGGTTCAATACTGATTAAATTGGTATTTGAACAAGATATTTAAAATATATTTGTAAACAACTTTAATGCAACTTTAATTGCATTTTTGACGGAGTTACACAGGTATACTAAATTTAAGTATAAGTGGTTTAAAAGTCAATTGCAAGGTTTGTCTCAACAAGGCAAGTTGTATAAAAGCTTCTAAAAAGAGAAATATATTTAACAAAATATAGAGAAGTTCATTTAGCAAAATAATCGATGTCTTAGCCGAATAGAGTCCCAATATAGAGGTAGAATCGAACCAAAGCGTTCTGTAGACGCATGTGACCGATAATATGAAGTAGCTTTCTTGTCTGTGACGGTAACTTCAGTATTCAAAGAAAATTATTAAATTAAGATTATCTTGTTACTGTTCCTCTAAGTTATTAACATTGTTCACATATTACTATATTTTCTAAATACCGTACTGTTTTGCTACAGCGCAATGTTATCGCACGCTTTTGTATGTATTCCGAAAAAAACCCCAAAACCGCTCTAACCAAAAACACATCACAGTAAACTTTCCTAACGCGCTTGCAATAAATTCCCGCAAACAGCATGTAGCAACCCAAAACGTAAACGCAAAACAAGCACGCGTTCCGCTCCCGTTCCGCGGCGGGCCGCAGCTAAACACGTTGTTTGCGGCAAAACTTCGCAAACTTTCAGTGTTGCCACCGCAAACGCGTCGCGCCGCGTTTTGGGTAGAATGTTCCAATTAAGTACAACTCAAGGTTTTGATTTTATTGTGCTTTGACAGATTCTGATAGGGTGAATTTTGGATGATTTTACAATTTGTTGTTTTTTCGAGTTGTTTCGATTTGTCGTTCCGTCAATGTTTTAAGAGGTTGCTGTCTTGCTGTGGATTAAACATTTTAGTTAAAGAATTAATTAGGAAATCGAAATGCCAGAAATCTTATTACAATACTAAGTTTTGTTTCAGGATCATTATCGTCATAAGTAACATATCTACAAGAGATGACTATTCTAGTAACTAGTAGCGCCGTTTGTTTGGATCCACGATCATGGCTAAATAACGATACGAGACACAAATATTTTAGAATAAAAAACAAACAAAACCTTTAAACCTTGCATGGCTCAACGCAGCGTTTGTCACCATGAGGTATACATAATAGATATATATTATATATACCACCGTTTATCACGCTGTATCAAAATTTCGATACGTTCTAAAATTTTACTGGATGCATTACAAAACTTTACTCACTGCTAAGAGCGCTGTTAGAACACATAATGCCTGACATAGTCAGGCTCGGTGCATTACGTCTACATAATATACTCTATATAAGATTACAAGCTCCCCACCTGATTCTAATAGCAATTAAATAGAAGTCCAATAAGAAACGTCCGATGCCCGACGTCAGTTGGCTCGACAAAAACCAATATCAAAATATTAAAACGGAGCCGCAATCACGAGTGGGGTCGCTTAAACGACACTAAATTAATTAGCTACGGCCAAATCAAGGAAACAATAACCTCAAACAGAAGGGTTCCGTATAGAAGGAGAGCTGGAGACTAGTTTGAGTAGGGTGGTTTTGAGGACTTGGGTAAAGTTCAGGCAACAAAATGGTACCTATTACTCGTATTTCACTTCACTCATTTTATTTTAAGCATGGAATAAATCAATTTGCTGGTGTTGTTGTAATGTTGCTGTATTGTCTCATTTTTGAAAACAAAGTTAATTCCTGAAAAGAAAACATTTACATTGCTATTTTGCTATTTTTTCGGCCTCGAGTTACACAAAAAAAAAAAACCATTCAACCTTAGTTAAAGTGATCTCCTAGCTCTCTGCCCAGGACCGCAATGCCGCAACATTTGTGTCAATATATTCAACCCTATATTGTCAACGTGAAATTAGTTGCGGGGAGTATTGGGTTGGATCTATTGTTTGAGGTTATGTATTACCCTCGGAATTGTACCTTAGGAACATGTTACTTGGGTCTGTTGCTCGGGTTTGGTACCTACTTGGTTGTAGTACCTAACTACCTACTTACTTGGGTTGGGTACTTGGTTAGTTTGAACCAAAGTTCACATCAATTCCAGGATAGTTACAACACCGGAAATATCCAGACGAGGTAAAGGCTGAACAAATTTTGATTTTGTAACTGAGCAATGGTTCAGAAATAAAGTGCAATTAAAATACTAGACCAGAGCAACACACAACACAAAGCACTAAGCGCATTTTCTCAGTCTTTTTGACTCTCATGACTTTTCCAATTAAGTGGCAGTTACAGAGAGAATGCAGCTCATGCCAGAATCAGGCTTCAGATCTACTTCCAAATAAATTTTCTTTCATCACTTAACTTTATACTTTTTTTATCGTTCCTAACGATTTCCTTTTTGCATTTCGTTCACGTTTCCACACAAAGTCCCTACTGCTGTAAAGAGCATTATAGCAATCTAAGACACATTACAAACGCACTTCACTTCCGACTACACAAGCAACATGCATCGGCGAGCATTGCATGGAGTCCGTCACGTCGCGTCACCATCTATCATCAGCATCATCAGCGTGACAGCGGGACGGGACAACGAGAGACAGACTATAGAAGAACAGAGGGACAACTTAACATATGTAGTCAAGTCAAATATCTTAAATTGACTTAGGGATTAAAAAGTACAGTTTAAAAGTAATAATTACGAAATAACAAACACACACAATCTACGAGTACATAATAACGATTGTATTATTACATACTCGCATGAATATGCATTAGTGAGACGAGCTTTAAAATATAAGTTATATTAACGAGAATCCGACGTCCGATGTCCTTGTGTCCTAAGATAGGTATAATCTTGGGATTTCAAAGCCTGAGCAAATCCTCTAAGTTTGCATGTTACAACTTTGAGCACAACGCCGCTTACCAACAGGTAAGTTGGTAGTCAAACATAGACTTGTTTGCGATAAAAAAACTTTGATTTGACAACAAGAGTTGATTTTCTGTGAACTTAATGAAAGATCAATGAGAATACTTAAAAAATAAATAATTACAAGAGTCTCAAACATCAGTTCACAGATAGTGCAGAATGCAGATACTCTTGAGATACTCTCAAGGCCGATTGCTAGACTACCTCTACAACAATACAAAAGAGTGTGTACTAGCTATACATCTTTGTCTTTCTATTCCGGGTCGCAGGGATGTTGTCTCCCTATTTTATCTATAATTTGATTTCAACGCGCCGTCGCTGTGGTCGGGTCGGATCGTGTTATTGTTCTAAGACTGTACTTTTTAATAGCTGTGTCTATGGTTTTACTTGCAATGTTTCGATATTCCCATATTTTTTCGGTATAAAATATTTGTATGGTCTCAAGATGCAAATTAATTTTTAGCTAAATGTTACAATACGCCTGATACATCTTAACTTTTTTCTGCTTTACTCGTATATTTTTAAATTATTATGTCATTTGATTTTTTTTTTATGTAATTGAGTGGCGAGACGAGCAAATCGCTCGCCTGATGTTAAACGTCACGTTTGCTCATAACAGGTCTGCGCTACCCAGAATTTTGAACTCGCAGAATTCAAAACCCTGCGTGCCACAGCACTGCGGTCGTCACCCTGAGATATAAGTTGTTATTACTTATTTGATTTGATTATTTGACGTACTTGTTATTTTTAAAACCTTGGTAAGTATGTATAGTTCACACCATAATAAATTAGCACAAAAATAAATTAAGAACAGACAAAACTCAATTTGTCGCAAAGCTGTCGACTTTCCAAAAGTAAATTAGAAACTACCCTCAATTGCAATTTTTGTAAAATGTGTTCACATTACGGTTTGGATTAGAGTTAATTCACCGAGTCGACTCTTAGTGACGGATATAGAGCCCATATAGAGCCCATATGGTGCGTTACATTCCCCTCTATAGAGCTCGATAGGTGAGATGTAGAGTTATTGGCGGATTCATTATTAATCCGTTGCTACTTGGGAAATAAATCAATAGGGTTGTAATGAGCTATGTTTCTAGGATCTTATTAGTTTAGACTGATTTTCACAAAAGTAACAGCATAAAGTAAAATAAAAGATACAAAAGGCTGATCATTACACTCGCTCATTTTGATGTATAACCGAAATGAGACAAGAAAATCGCTCACCCGATGAAAAGCGCCACATTTTCTTCTTTCCAATCTTTTCAGACTCTATTAACCCTTTCAGCAATTTTGCTTTTATCGAAATGCAAATGGTTTACAAATTGCAGAATGTCACCTTAATATCTCTACCCACATAAATGGCTCTATATTTTTACATCGCTTAGCTTGCAAATGCCTCCGACATGGCTCTACCGACTCTACTGCCGTTTCCACACAACTCTCCCTCCGACTCATTGACTCGAGCCAAAGTGACGTGACACACAAACTTGAGAGCGCAAACAGAACTACTCTACCAACATAACATATTCACTCTGTATAAACCTTATCTATATGACAGTAGAAGCTATAGTTGTGTAGCAGGATGTAAACAAGGTTGGTTTAAAACTCAGCGATTTTCCAAAACGACACTTGATGATGCTGACGAAGATCTGAAGATACAAAGGGAATGGGATATAGTTATCAGAAAACAATCTAATTATTTACCAGCTTTGTTTTGTTTGTATTGCATATTTTGAGAATTCGAAATTTCGAATTATAATCAACACAAAATAAGAGGCCTGTTTTGACACCTGAGAAAGACCCTATAATGTAACTTGGAACGCTTTTCGCGCATACTTTATAGTACCATGTCTAATTATAACGAAACTCTCAAAAACAGTTACGTTCTCAGTCTTCTTTTTTCGAATATTAGTATTGTAACCAATTAATTATTGAATTTCACCAGCATCATTCGATTTTAATAGTAATTAAATATTGATCAGCTGGATCAGCCGGGGGAGGTTTTGTGAAACTCTCATCAAGTACAAAATAAAATCGCGAAGAAATGGACGCAAATAAATTCACAGAGTGGTTTACTAACTCTCGCTTTTTCTTGATTTCTTTGTGATTGAATGACTGAACAAATTGACCTTTTGTACCATTGTATCATTTCAAAATAAATATTAAAGTTTAAGTTAATTTTTATAATTAGAATCTTAATCCAATGCACTTTACAATACATTCTTAAATCGGTCAAATACTCATACAAACTTGAATCGATTTATCGTGAGTATCGAGTTGTATGGTTACATCACTAGTTACGTTGCGATGACAAAATGTCAAAACGGGCCTTTTATTTTGTGTTGACTATAGAATTCGAGAAGTTTGCCGTTTTTCAGGATTTCTACGTTTTGTACCTCATCAACTAAATGTGTAGTCTAGTCTAGTAACTGATGTGTAGTCAACATTTTCACCGACCGTGCAAAAAAACAAATAATTTACTTGTACACGTGTAATTTTATAATAACAAAACTGTTTAACCATTTATGAAATTCGTATTTTGATTTTAATTAAGGAAATATTTACACAACCAAACATGTTACAGGTCCAATATGCAAATATGAGATAAACTAAACAAGTCTATTCATCAAACCAAACATGCGGCCGCGTCACAGACGCAACAATCAAACAATTTGTTTACACTAGAAACTAGTTATCCATACTCCTTTGTTGAAATAAAAATATCATATTTTTCATCTAAAGTAAAATCCCCTTTATAATCTGCTAAAAAGTAAAACGACTGCAGCCTAACAAAGCACCTAACATTTTTGTCAGTTTTTAGTCAGAATACAAAATCTTCATTTGAATTTTTCTATACTGTGGCGTGCGGTTTAAATGTGTGAGTGTTTGGGGACAAGCGTGACGAAATTGTGTGCGGAGGGTAGTTGTGATGCAACCCTTCTATATGAAGCGCGATCTGCGGCCGCTGAGGGATGCTCGGACGCGGCTCGGGTGGTCTTGATACTTGAAAATTGTAGTACATATTTCAGCGACCAGTTTAGAGCAATGGTAATAATCATTTAGTCATGTTAGAGGCCTTTATATAGGCTTTCTAAAAGTTCGAATACTGGAGCTTTCCATGTTGTCTTCACTATCTTTTTTTAGATTAATGTTTTTTTTAATGTCCATTTAAGTACTTTAGCTGCAACAAGAGAGTTTTTTATCAATGTTTTTAAATGATAGCGGTGCACCGACGACCGATTTTAGCGATGCAAAAATGCTGACAAGCGGGGTCTATAAAAGCATGTAACCCAGGCCGACAAGCGAAATAATTTAAATTTTGAATAAAGGTCAAGTTAAGAGACATTGAAAGAGATCACCTTTGACGGCCAGTTATTACACCGACTAGCGACTATAAGATTAGTATTTTTTTATTTAAATTTTTACACTAGTAGTTATCTATAGGTAATTTATGAAAATTGAACATACATTAAAAACGTCATACCTACATCTAAAACGATATTTTTTAACAGCAAAAAAAAGTACCAAGACAATAAGTCTGCACACTTCTAACCCTACACTGCAAGCGTGAAATTCGTACAATAAATGCCTTTGTATTGCGGCCGCCTGTTGACTTTCCGACAGAAGCCAAACCGCCTGCATTGTGCTCGCTTACTAACTTTATTTATTAATTCGAGTCGAAAGAATAGACTGTCAAGAAGACAGGTTGAAAGAGAATAGAAATATTTAAGTACAGAAGAATTAAGGGTTGTAGAAGAGCGGGTGAATCTGCGGAGCGCAGTTAGTATTAAAATAAGATTTAAATTATAAAATCACGTTTGATTCATAACAACACAATTGTATTAGATACCTACAAAGGCATTGCGAGCGATAGCAAGATATAAGTATGGTATGGTAAGTGTAATAAATGTTATATTTAGCTGGTTCTAAATATAGCTTATTGGTATTGGTATATTATATTGGTGAGAAATTTCTAGCCAACAAAATATTTTAGCTCAGAGAAAATTTAACTAGATTTCTAGATTTCAGAGCATTCTTCATAGCTTCAACTTTTTTTAAATGAATCATGAACCATATTTTACTATCTGAACGAGCGTATTTTGCGGTATGTAGGTACAGATATTTTGCAAAATATTATTTTATTATAAAAGCTTTTTATTTATCTAACGTTAAAGTATTATGTACCTAACTCACATTATTCTAGACTTCTACTCAACTGTAGTGCTATTAAATCAACCAGTTCCACCTAATAAGGAAGTCGCTGTGAAAACTTGGAGCATAATTAACAATACTGATTTATTAACATGACAAGATGTTGATATGCAAATGACTTGCAAGCACCAAGCTTTATGGAATGTTATGATAAATAAATAAATATGGTAATAATGTATAATCGAACAGCTTCCTGCCACTGTTCGCCTGGTGGATCTAATATGAAAATCAGGCGAAAATATGTAGAAAGTTTTCGATAGAAAAATGTGTGAACAAATGCAGTTTCCAGAAATGTCCCATTTATCATATTAAACGAGTACATTCACCTATCAAACACTCGCTGTACGTACTTTTCGCCAGAATTCAGTCTCGGTGCCCTGGACTGAAAATTAATAATGCAGCATTGGATAAATGTACATATTGAACAATTGGACATTCTGCATCCAAACAAAAATATAAGGGAATTACATACATACATACATACATATTATCACGCCTCTTTCCCATTGGGGTAGGCAGACACTACATCCCTCCACTTGCTACGATCCTGACATATGTCTATAAGGGAATTAAGATAAATTAATTGTGATAATGTTTTTTTAAATATTATTTCTTGTCAATTTAGTTTAAATTGTATGTCGTCTCCTTATTTCTAAACGTGTTTATGAAATTAGATCTCAAATAAATATTTATTGCTATTAAACAACAGGAGACAGTGCTGTCACTATTATAAGAATCAATTTTTGCAGACTTGTCATCGATTGATGTGACATCACGATTGATTTTATCGATACCGGGTGAATGGGGCAGGTGCTGCCCTTTTCAATATAATCTTTTTGTTATTATTCCTAAAGCTGGATGCACAGCACACTTCGGTACGCAAAAAGGTAATAACACAAAATAGGCGCTCATAAACTATTTCATCATGAAAATATTCAAAATTTTTGAACTGAATAAGTATTGCAAAGAAAGTTTTTACAACGTTTTTAATTTACAAAAATACGTACCGAAATCGACTAAAACAAAAGTAAAAAAACGTGAAAAATTGTATTATTTCACATCATTACTTCCAGAAAAGACATTCTTTCTCTTAAACTACCCCAACAGATTAGAAGGTCATTTATAATATATGTTAGAACATTACTCGGTGTACCACAGTCTTTACAGTGAAGTAACGGGTGACAAATTCAAAAGTATCATTCCACAAACGTGTTTCGATGTCGCAGCTTTTAACTTTTCCAGTAGCTGTCGCGTAAAAACAGTATAAATGGGACCTATTTGACATCTAATAAGTGTTTGTCAAGAACTTTGTGCAACAAAAAGTAGAAAACATATACTAAAATACTATTACAGAATAAAAAACCTATTTTTCTGACTAATTTCATAAATGGTTATAAACATCTGCAAAACGACATTAATTTCTTAATTTGAGACCTGAAGCTTCTAAATGCCTTTGAAGCTCAAAATTGTCTCCCAAATAAGTCCCGGGAACGTTTGAAATTCCCGCGAAAACCGGGTGATTAATCAACGCGGGCAACACTTCATCGTGCGATTATAAGCTTTTAAATATAGGCGGGGGTGCAACGCAGGTCAATATAAATTAGCTGGCGATGAAAATGCGGAGTTGATGCTGCGAAGGCATGGGCCGCCGATACCGAAACTATCGATATCGATAATCAAGATATTTTGAGTAACCTTCAGTTTTTTCAATTAAAGGTTTTGGTCGGGGAAAAGATACAATTTTTTGTGTGTATGGTGATTGGTAAGTTAGGTTAAAAATATATTTTGCAAGTGCATGTTGAATAGGCTACAAAACTATTGAAACTCACACTGCTGCTACTTTGTTTAGTTTATAATATTCAAATTTTAAAGAAAAGCATAATCACATATTTATAATATAATTAGCTGAGTAATAATCTCAAGCAGCTGTTAAAATGAGTTTAATGAACAAAAAATGTAAAATTTAAATTAAGTTACAGCAACGTTGAGACTATCGATATTTCCGCATAGATTAATAATTCATTTCACATCACTAGTAAACCCTTTCCCCAACGAGCCTGCATCGCCCGGGGCTGCGAAACAGTTAACTAAATTAAACCGAGTGCGAACACCAACGGGTTAACTATTCCATTTCGTTTATGGCGCAGTTCGACTTAACCCTCTGGTGGCGATATGGGGCCAATTAGCCACAACGCGTTTTTGAGTCGAAGACTTGAGTAGTACCCACTCTAAGTGATACAGTATCCTGATATTAATAAGATACGAGTATTTGTGAGAGGTATATAACGGTATTTATCTTACTAATATTTTAAATGCGAAAGTTTGTGTGTAAGTCTGTAATTCAATCAAGCAAGACCGTGGATGGATTTGGATGACATTTCATTTGGAGAAATTTATCCTGAACGATAACCTGGAGAACATGCGATACTTTTCACCCTAGCAAAATTAATGGAGGACAGCGGGTGAAATCGCGTTGTGCAGCTAGGCTCAAACTTTTTTTAGCCTGATATAGGTACGAGTATTAAACTGTTAACGTTAGAATTAGCCATTCGATCAATCACTCATACAGGACTAGCGGGTTGGTACTTGGTAGACGCTGAAAAAGGGTTAAAACGTCGTTTAGTCACATCTGTTCAGGGTTTTTAAGCTGTTAAAAATTGTACACTTAACTTTTGAGTCATAATGTTAATGAATAAGATTTAAAAATAGAAGTAATGTATATTCCAAAAGATTTGAAATGGCTGACAAAAACCAAATTAAAATTACCAAGGCTTACGAATAGATTGGCGGGAAACCAAAGACAGCAAAGTCCTGGATTAGGATGTTTCTGGTGTTAGAGACCTTAATTAAGGATCACGTTGAGTCGCAGCAACAATGAAGTTAGTAACAAAACCAAAGATTATAGTCACAGTATAAAATACGTAGCCAGTTTTAGATACAACAAGAACATTATTTTTACAAAACAAAAAACAAAAACCGACTTCAAAAGACCGACTATTGAGTTATTCATCTATTTGTCGCGCACGTACTTAATGCAAATATATGGTTTTCTCATGGATACCATTATCAGAACTGGACTTAATTGAAATGGGACCAAATGGGAAACGTAAGCTTTCTAATAAAAAAAGAATCATCGAAATCGATTCACCCAGTCAGAAGTTATGAGGTAACAAACATAAAAAAAATAATAAGAAAAAAAAAAACATATAGACGAATTGATAACCTCCTCCTTTTTTGAAGTCGGTTAAAAATGCCAGAAATATTACCTATCGGGCGTAAATGGAAACTGCGTTTGTTTACACATTTTTCTATAGTGCTATGTATTTTGAACAGAGCTCATGCTCGTACCCTGATCCTTCGTACCGTTACCGCAGTATATGGGCCACGCGTGGGCCCGTCACCCAATGACTCAACCGACACAATACCCATTGTGACAGACAGACTGCAAGTGTACGTGTGCGTATTGTTTTACACGCTTTCTATTAACCTTTAGTCGGTGGTTATGAAAAACTGAACTGTCAAATGACGCGTTTGAGTGGGCACAAAGAAGAGCAGGGGAGCGGATGTGGTATTTTAAAACAGAAAAAAAATACAATTACTAGTGATATTTGATTTTGGTGATATCTCAAAATTAAGTGGACTTTAAAAGAAACTTGCTTTGGCTTATGTATTGATGACGTTACATTTTTTTTTTTATCAGATTCTATCTTATCATGACATTGAAGAGTCCGACCAGCACTGAGTGGGTTTACCCCGATAGATATAATATCTGTAATGTGTATCTTCAAGTCGAGAGTGAATCAGTTTCTTCTAGGTACGCGCTTCATCGTTGACCGCATCGCGTTATTGCTCATCATCATTCGAATCGCGATCAAAAGTAAACCAATCTTCGAATAAAAGTAAAAAACGAAGAAAATATAGAAAATAATTAAAAATAAATCTTTTAGGACTAGTACCTATAGCCTACCTAATCAGAATGCTTTTACTTCACTTAACAATGATTTATTTTCTAAATTACTTTCACAAATGATCTTTCACAATGCCTTCTCCAAAAGTTGCGAAAACTGTCTCCTCCAGTGCACGAGTAGGTACATCGAATTGACAGTAACATGACATACAAGCCTACCGTTACAACATTCGGTAGGACGCGACACGTGAACCGAGCAGCGGGCTACAGGCTTCACGCTGTATGGGAATATAAATAAAATGATATGACAATTACCGATACCTAAAGTTATCGTTATTTGTCATATAATGAAAGTGACCGCATGTCATGTATTTCGCTGAAATAACTTCTTCAGGGTATTTAGATACTTGTAGAACAGTGTGAAATATGAGCGCATATTTCACAAGGTTAACAATGCAGTATTGATTATGTCAGGCTACAATGTTTAGTTTTTTATTTACCTAATAACTTTCCTAATGATTTGTTTATAATTTATGTCTGGTCTATGATTCTACTAATTTGGAGCAGACGATAAAAGTTCCTACTTCCTACATTATTTTTACTATGTATTTCTCTCTTTCTCTGTATTAAATAAAGAGTGTTTTTTAAATATTGATATTAATCAATTTAGTAAGGCAGTAAGTCTGAGGTACGGAATAGCATTTAAGCCTGCCAAGACTCCGATAATGCACAAGTTTTATGGCCTTAAAAATAGTTGTTTGTTATGTTTTATTTTGTATAAAATAGCAAATGTGTTTATTTTGACTTTCCTGGGCTATGTAGTAGCTTTGCAACAAAGTTCTCTGAAGTAATAATGAAATAAAGTCCGAGTAAGTTATTTGCTCCATTTTACCATATTTCTACAAAACCGCAATTATTTCTCTCCGATCTCTAAACAAATAGGCACAATGACATAACCACAGACAAAGGTAACGTAGACGCGGAATGTCTCTACAGCCGCGTGAACAGAAGGTGATCATGTTCAGTCGTGACGACCTTCGCAGACTGTTCCTAGGTACTTCGAGCGAGGAATGGCGGTCTAGGAGTGTCCTACGCAAATTCTTGTACAAGATTGATAGCCGCTTTATCTGTTTAATGTTGGTCTAGAACTCTAGAGAAATGTGAGGTTTGTTTTGCTAATTCTATGGTTGTAGCAAAGCAAGTTAATTTACTAAAAAAAGTAGAAGTTAAAAATGCCTTCGTTTGTTAATGTTAATATTTCATAATTTGCATTTATGTCTTTTAAATAGAGAGAAAAAGTAACTTTGAAAATTTGTTTAGTTTTTTTGCATTGGTACTCTCACTTACGTAAATTAAACTTTTTATTGGCAATTTATTTTTTGTATCATTTTATTCAAAAACATATTTGTGCAAAAAAAAAACAATAATCCCCTATATACTGCAATTACAGATATTATTCATTATATTAACAACTAATTTCATTTAAAACTTATCTGTTCAACAGATCTGCTATAGGAAACTTTATTCTCAGCCCTGTACTGGAAAGTATTTATTACTTTACAACAAGTCGTAAACACATACTCGGGAACTCACGTCAAATTCATACTGAGCATTAGAGATAAGGACGTGATTTAGTCTGTTTGTTTGTTATTCATTTTCCGTTTTTTACTATTTGAACTATCTCGACAAACAGAGCCAAATACTGCAATAATAAGTCTGATTTAAAAAAATAACAAAAAATTGTGTACCAAAAGTAGATAAATAAATGCAAATTTTAAAACAATTAAATAAAAAAAAAAAACAATACAAAAAATACGAAAGACAAAAATTTTTGTAAAACATGGCTGAAGATGTACTTTTCGGATAATCAGGAAAAATTTTCGACGACAAATTGTAGCAAAAAAATCAAAAGTAAGTGTAAGCAAAGCTGCGGATAAAGTTTATCTCTAAAATTGTTCGTTCATTGAATGAAAGTACAAGCTCACGCCAGCGACCATGGTAGTGCCACTTAACCCGGGGTCAGGGATTCCAAGTTTATGACATTTCTTAGAAAATACTTTACTGTTATTATATCTAACACTATCCCATCAGACTAATAGTAAATGCGAAAGTACGGGTAAGCATATCTTTTATTCCATCTAGCTGTCTCTACTGGGTTATAAGGAAAGCCAATGGATAAATGTCCCACAGTAAAAGTTGTTCATGACGATGAGTACTATGAGCCTTTTTCGGCTTAGCATACCCTTTCCTTATAACCCAGTATATAAATCAAATTATCTACTTCTTATAATTTGTACTGCTTTCGCGAATCTAAACGTTTGAACTGCATGATCTTTTAGTTTCCAAAAGAATTAAAATTATGAAATTGGTTATAGAAAAAAAATATCCAGAAAAAAATGTGTTTGTTCTTGATTTGTAAACCTTTTAGCGGTTTAATTGTTAGCCTGTTCACTTCAGACTCCCGTGTAATATATTATATTCATTGTAAGTGTTTCCAATTTTAACTTAACCATTCAATAAACATTGAAATGCAATTAACCTGTCACTATTAGATCAAATCAAATATAGCTCAATATCAACAGCTCAGATTTAAACGAAATTCGCATAATTGACGATGTTTTATGTATTTATGTTAATGCACAAAACAAAATCCATTATCGGCCATATCGGGAAACATAGCTGACCATTGACCTTTATTGAGAAGATAGATATGTTATCTACGTATGAAAAGGTTTAAGTATCGTTGTAAGGTTCTATAATAAATCTTTTATGTATGATAAGATTATATTTATTTTCTAAAGTGTATTTGAAAGTTCAAAATATAACAATAATTTATTATGATACTTGAAACTTGCTTGGACTCTATGAAGTGCCAACATAATAGCGACAGGGACAAGAAAAGTTGGAGAGCTGAGTTTACCGAGCAGATACCTCAGAAGAAGCCTACAACTAAAAGTGGATTAATTAATGTCGGCCGATATCGTAAATAAAAATGCCTTGATTTCCCTTAACACAGTATATAATAGCAAAATATTTTTTTGTATTGTTAAGTAATAAGAATTAGGTATACAGTTGATTAAAATATCCAGGGCACCCAAATGTGGGTTAAGGCCTCCTCCATGCTTTGCCATTCTTCCCGGTCCTGTGCTAACGTCGACATATCTCCTGTTATGGGCAAACGTGACGTATATCATCAGGCGAGCGATTTGCTCGTCTCGTCACTCAATTACATAAAATAATATCTATGACATAATATCAGAGGTTCCAGCCGTCAATGTCGATTGACGTCGCAGTCAAAGTGCGACAATCGAACGATGCAAAAACGGCGCAAATCCGGCTCCGACTTTACATTACCAATTCTGATGAAGCTCTTCAAATTCCCGTAATGGACGCTTCCCGTGGCTACGCAGCAAAATATTAATAGATGTACAGGACACTCGTTATTAAGCTTGGTCAAATAAATATAATTGATGAAAAGCTGAGACGAGTAATTTGAAATTTAACTTGGTTACAGTTTTTAGTAAGCATGAAGCGCATACTAGTAGAGAGAGGACAAGGTAAAAGGTTATGTAGCGGGTAAATAGATAGATAGATAGATAATCTCTTTATTGTTCACACCATAAATTACAAACAGAAGGATTATAACACCTAAAAACTAGTGCGACAACTGGCGGCCTTATTGCTAAGAGCGATCTCTTCCAGGCAACCTTAGGATGGAGAGGATAGATTAAAAAAAAATATTAAAAACGGGGTGTGCAATATAGAAGAAAAACATCATCATATAAACCTACATAAAAATGCTTTTATCACATTAGTCTAATGAATTCTAAAGATGTGTGTAAATGTGGTTATTCTTTTCCATTCCACTTCGTAGCAGATGTCCTGCTATGGATTGTATTTTGAAAGAAGCTATGCTACTTTGAAAAACGATTACCTATATTATTTTTATAAGGTAGCAGGTGAAAGTGCAAGACACTGCTCGAGAGAAATAGATTAACTTAATCATTACTTTGGGTACGTACAGTCGTACATACTTAATACATCTTAGTAGTAAGCCGGTACTTCATTAAACATTAAAAGTACTCAATAATTCCAAACCAATACCAGACCCACAAACATACAGCACGATTGAATCCCACGAAAACAAACATAAATAAGCCACCGGCCCAACTTTAAACAGGCATCATAAATACGTAGCCCATAAAGAGGCTGAAACTTTACCGTGGACCGCGTATAAATCATGGAGTGCGACCCTCGAGGAAAACTCGCCATTCCGGAGTGTATGAGGCCCGCAATATGTCATCTCGGTCAAGCGGCTGCTATTTGTCTTGCAAAAATTCGGGAAAACATCTTAGGAACGTCGCATCCTCCAACTCTCCCTAGCATCCAGGGAGTTGCAGGAATGCGCAGGGTTGGCGACACGGTGTTCCCTGCGTCTTGATTGATTGAAATTCAGAGCGAATTCGGTAAATTGGCGGAAAAGGGTGCGAAGGGCTATTTTGTAGGGGCATTTTGGATGCTGAATAGCCGTATTGGACATGCATGCCATTTGCGTGTCAATCATTTGAAGTGCTGCCTACGTTTATTCTTTTCCTTTTAAAAATTCTTGACGAAAGTTTTTTAAGCTTTGAAGATTTCTTGGTGTTGGTTAGTTGTGTCCATTTTCGCGGATGAAATAAATCAATCTGATATGACTCTGATAAAAAATATCTGCGTCACTTTTTATTTCAGTGTGTGAGAAAAAGACTGTGGTGGAGAAGGATGAAATGTCACAGATGTCTTCTAAGTCTGCGTGATTCATCTTCGACCACATCGTCGCTTACCATCAGGCGAGTTGGTGGTCAAACGCGGACTAGTTCACGTTAAAAAAAAAAGAATCGAATATTCGTAAATTAAAGTTAGTAAGAATAATTTTATGATACTTTTTTACTAATCTTACAATAAAATAGTGGTTAAACCCAAACAAAACAAATCAATTGCACCTCTCTCCACGTCTCCACTAATGTGTCCGCTAATTCGACCGACTACATTTGCGAATACGGCGGCACTCGGGCTGCGGTCACTTTGGCCTCGTTCCGTTGGAATAAAAAGAACCTCTTGACCACTAAGTAATTTACTTTACATTGTAGCTTCATGTTATATAAAGTTTCAGTTTCATTACTACTTAATTTGAAAATGCCTTAACTGTTTTTTTCACCCATATTATTATTATTATTTTTTTACTATGTCTAATGACTTCATACTCTAATGACTATGTTCCACTTACGATTTTGATCAATGACTATGTAATAATGACTTAAATGGTAAAGTCTGCAATAGATAGTGGGAAAAAAATCATTATCATTATCTGCCCGTAATCCCTCATATCCTCGCATATCCGTCTCTTCTTAAACTGGAACAATAATATTCTTGACGAGATTGTAGTAGGCACCTGCCTCGTTGAGACTAGACGCATTATATTACAGGATATAACACACAACAGGTCAACAGGACAACTAACGAAATTGACATTTTTATATGTAGCCTGTCTGAGTTCACAGGGGCAGCTCGCATACTTTGTGAAACGGCCATTTAAACGTGTTAGATAAGTAATTTAATTAATTTATTAATGTTTGTTTTTATTATGTACATTTTGTTTAGTTTTTATGTAAGGGTAGCACCGAATTGGTGAATACTGTTATGGTGTTACCATCTGTTTTATAAATAAATAAATAGGTAATAATAAATAAATATTTAACAGCTCCATTCATTCATTCATTAAATTACTCAAGTGTTGTATTTTTCCATTTGACAGTTTCGATGAGTGCGTTAACAATGTGCGAGCTACTTACTTATGCCAGTAAGTAGCCAAACAGGTGCACTACAATTTTCGATGATAAGCCGTCACTTTTTTCTCAGGAACTGCGATGGTGGCTCCACCATCAACTGCACAGATAAGTTGGTCGGCAGTACAGTTGTTATCGTAATTGTTTTACCGACATCGCATGCGAATGTATTTTAAATTACCTATGACAATGTTGCAGCTATTTGTAAAAGTATAGGTAGTGTGGGTGTATCGTGCGTATCAAAGTTAATTGTAGTTATCTACTTTATTGAATGAAGTTTTAATTTAAATATAAGTAGCTTCATTTTTAGTAAACTTTGTTGACTCTTTTTAAATTAAGTCATTCTTGTTTAGGAAGAAGTACAAAACATTTTGAAATAGTAGCTGTAGCAGCTGTCTAATTATAACTAAAAAATACAAAAGTATTTATTTTTACTCGATACTCAATTACGAGTACAGTGGCGAGACAGTACCCTCGGCCGAGTACTCGGTTAGTGTAAACATTTTGATGAGGCGAGTCACTACAACTATGATTTGTTGTCTCGCCAATGTACTCGTTTCGTGTAATAAATCCATTACAAAGATTACTAACGCCAAGTTACTAATACCTTTTTTCGATAGTTCACTGCCCAGCCACCGACTCTCAAAACTCACGGTCAAAAGGAAAATCAAAATACACGGCGTACTCTCCAAACACTTCCAAAGAATATTCAAAACGTTGAAATCAAAGTGTTTACATACTTACCGTATTTACGCCGCAATCAGCCGCCCAGCGCTGCCGCCCGCCCAGACCGAAGGACTCTGTTTATCGGCCGCCCAGTGGCAGAATAAATAGCAGTTACCCAGCGCTGATTTGTGTACCCACATCTCGTTTGTCTTGGAACGGAAGCGGCGGAAAAGGAAATGCGATTGGAATTAGGTTGCTTTTTGTGTTTAGGAAAGTTGGTTTAATTGTAACGTTTTTAAAAATGGACTTCATTTATACATTTAGGTTCGATTTAAGTCTCAATTTGGTGCTAATTTTGGTTGATTTAGATTGTAAAGAAAACGAGCATTGATTTTGTTTGTAAGTAGTTCCGCGCTACATAAATGAATAGAGCAGATAATAATGCATCGAGTAAGTAAGTATGTACTAATAGGCCGAGTGGCAATCCTTGGTGTCAGAGTTTGACAAATGCGTTAAAATATAATTTAATCGTCTATGCACCGTGAGAAATTGGAGTACATACATTACTTGTTTAAAAGGTTGTTTATTCTTTCAAAGCAAGTACATTTTTCGTATTTTTGTGTTGAAATGGACAACAGTGTCCAGTGTAACGTATGGTGGTGCTCCCAGAGGACAGCATTCAATAAGAAGACCAAAAACCGGCAATCAGACAAAATCGGCCACCTTGGGGATTTGCAACCGTTGTCTTGAAATACTTTCATATAATATAGATCTGTAAGTATCGGTTTATTCTTTATTATTATCTGTTTTATTTTTATAGTTTTTTTACTCCGCGGCTGCACCCGCGCTGTTCTACATTTTTTTTAATTTAACCGAGATGAAAGTAGCTTATCAGTAGTCGCTTATTTATAAATTAACGTATAAGTTGTCTCCATTCTTAATTTCACTCAAATCTAGCGGATTCTAGCGTTCCAGTAAAATACAAACACACGCTCACTCACTCAACTTACAAATTTTTGTGTATTTAATATTATGATAATACTAGGTAATACTCCGGACTTCGTGCCCAGTGCAGCTTAGCCTTCGGCCTCGCAGGCTTGAGGCAATAAAATACAGCCTGTAGCTCTCAGGGACAGTGTGGTAATAAGTTGACGAGGACTAACCGTATGGCAGCGCATAAAACACGAACAAACATAAATTAAACAAAACCAAAAAAGTTAAAACAAAATTATTCAAAACCACATTAGTTTTCGTACTAAACCAAAAATTGGTTTTCAATATTAGATAGCAGGATTAAAATATTGTTTTGAATGACTAAAGGGGTTTTTGCATCTTAACATACAAATTGAAACAAGTGTGTAACAACCTACATTTAACACATAGGTATTCTAAAAAAGTCCGAAACGTCCATTCCTCAAGCCGGTCCCTCCCGTCCCGCACACATTTTATTTCACTCCCATCTGATTTGTGGGTGATTTACCTCATCCCCGGATACGGAGGAAACAATTACGGTCAAAGATATAAATGGTTTTATCATTGATACCTGTTATTTACGAGTTTCAGTAAGAGTTTAGTGTAAGAATTTAAGGATTAAGAAAGTAATTAGATTCATTTTATTGTGTTGGTGTTTGAGACTAAGGACGTTCGAAATAGCTACACGCCTCTTGTTTGCTGGGACGCTAATTACAAACTTTCCTGCGAACGATTAATGAGTTTAAACTATTTATAAGTACCTTATACTAATTGTCTCATTTGTTTATTCTAGATTGCTTAGCTTATCCATATAAAAAACCATTAGATGGCCTTAAATTTTAAGACATAGGGTTATCACTTAGTTCATAGGACAGTTGAATATTTTGTTTTAACTAACATGGGAATACTGACATAGGACATAGGAGGCTACCCAGATTAGTTCAAAACCACATTTTTTAAGTAACATCCAAATAAGATGTAAAGATTTCAATTACCGTACAATATTTGTATAACAAGCCAATCACCGGTTAGAAAGCAGAAGCTCACGGTAGCGGCTGACCGACGGTTACTAACCATGGGTTAAATATCTCTCACTGACAGCTTTGATTGACAGCCGCCTCGCCGCTACTTTGTAATAAACGAGGAGCTTGTAGTTGTTTACAGGATAGTGTAGAACTGGTTTAATATGAATTGTTATAACCGCGACAAAAATGTAAATTTTACGGTAGATATGTGCGGAAAAGTGTAGTTATTTTAGACTGTAATGGCTGAACGGATTTGGATGTCATTTGTTTTGAGAGATCTTAGGTGGTGGTACTCTTAATACATAGATAACTTTATGAGTTAAAAGTATGGTTTCTATAGCAGAGCGGAAAAAATGTTCGGAAAAAATAGTATTTTGTCGTACAGTTACTGAAGAAAGAATAGTACAGTACAGTACAGTCCCGCCACTTTTGACTAATCTAACACGTTTTATAAAAGCTTTTAAATTTTTTTTTGCTTTTTAATTTGAAGTTTCATTTTAGGCACCACTACAAGCCCAGAGCTACAATGATGGCAGACTGCACATCTGTCGATCCCATACTTGAATTTCCATAAAAAGTCCTGCAACGTGCACACTATGCAAATAATAACGTCTACGGAACTGTAAGCGACACTTTTTACTACAAATGGAATATTCAAAACCCGTATAAGATTCTGAACATCTGCCTCTGATATTTAAGAACTCGCGCACGCTGTAAACTATAGTGGCTTTACTGGTAGGTTAATAACTTAGTGTATGTTATGCCTTTATAGGCGAAAGTGTAAGTGTATTTACCACCAAAGAAAAGCTTGCAAGAAAGCATAATAAAAGCCTAGAGAGTTTGAAGGCCATTTTAATGAGTTTTGATAAACAATAGAACTGTAAAGTTATAATTATTTTATATTTTATACATGTTTTTAAAAATTCAGAGTTGGTATATGAACTGTTGGAAGGTATAGGTACTGACTGCGTATTTAATGTTTCATAGAAAATCGTATGTTGTTTTGGATATAGAAACCGAACTTTCGACTCAAATCTTACGTATGATGTGTACTTGCTTTGAGCCACATTGTGGTGACTATTGCTCGATAATACAAAATAGTCTGAAGTGTGCGCAATTCCTTAACTGTCACTCAAATAGATGATAATAATTACAACCCACAGAACTATTTGCTTTGGAAAAGGCTTTTTGCTCCGAAAACTTTTTGCGGAAACTGAATTTAATTTTAAAACGGCTAATAGATGACTTGGCTACTTTGTTGATGATGTTTTAAATAATTGCTTATATAAACGTATTAATAAGAGCCTTTTAAAGCGCATTAATAAAAAGAGCAAAACATAACTTCTCTAAGTATTTATCACATTCCTATTACTGCTTTCCTATAGTAGAGTTTCGATAATAATTAGAACTATGTGTGGGTAATTGTGTTTATAAACAATGTTGGCAAGTTCAATTATCAAACACAAACACACAATTATCAAAGCGATTATTAGTCGCTTTGATAAAATTATTGTTGCTAGTTGTATGAGCAATAAACTGCGGTAACATATGACTGACTAAGTGACTAGGTTCTTTGGTACTTCAAGTTTTAGATTGATAACCACAAGAACAAATTATAGCGTTAACTTAGCAACTGCAACCGCGGGCGAGCGGATGGTGCCGAGTTCGACAAATGGGCCACAAATGGGCCACAAACGAGCCACGATTAGCCGCACATGGGCCACTGGCGTCATTTGTAACCGCAGCGGAGCGAAGTATTTAAAGAAATGTCAGATATGACACGTTTTTACAACGTTTTGAACTTTTAGAACTCCTTCTACGAAACAATCCAGGAACTATTGTCTTTTTAGAACCGTTATTTTTTGTAAGATTATAAATTTGTAAAACGTGCTCTATATGCTAATGCCGACATTGTATATGCCACTTTGTAACAAATTTCGTCCAAATCAGTCAAGTCGATACAGCCTGAAGAAGTAACAAACATACACACCCTGTTTCAGAAACTTTCGCATTTAGAAGATTGTTGTAATTTATTTACATGCACGTGCCCTCCAAGTCTTATAGTGCCAAATACTGTCTTAACTATCCATGAATTAATATCAACCATTTCCCACCCACTGCTGAATACAGATCTCTTCTAGTCCTATTGCCAGTCTCATCCACTGCCTCCCCGCCGTCCTAACAATATCTCCTGAACAGCAAGCCGAAGGTCTGCCCACTGGCCCAACTATTATTTGCAGCTACGAGTATTACTTGATGTAAGCAACCCATATCAGATACAAATTGACAGCCGTCCGCTGCCGGTCGGCAGTCGACGGTCGGCGGCCGGCGGTCGGCGGTCGGCGGTCGGCACGCGTCCAGCAATCGGATCGTATTTGCGTAAGCTGGCCGCCTAATCCAGTGGATTATTGATGAGACTGCCCCGTGGTTATTAAGGGTCTATGATCTAAGGTGGAGAAGAATAGCGGCTGTTAACAAACCTGAAAGAAACACGACAATTGTCGGATCGTAACAATCAACCAGACTAACCGTCAAGATACCAATGATGTGGCAACTTTAATTTAAAACGATAGGGAACAAATTAAGCATGTTAATGATGTAAAATCGTCATGCTGATACTAAAATCTTGAGCTTCAAACCAATTCGCGTGTCTGATCATTGAACGGGGTGCAAACGACACAAGATAATTACTTGAACTTCAAGACGAGAAACTAGGCCGACCCACAGTGACACATCAAATCTATCGTCTCTTATTTTCAAAACGCCATCAAAAAACACGCGAGCTTGTCCTATGTTACTCGCCCTCAAACCGCTGCGCTTGTGTCTCGCATCGTTCCGTCCAAGACATCCAGCCAACTTTCCAGCGAGGGCGAAGCCGGCACATCCTTACCTCCACAACGCAATTACAATACCCCGCGAGCTTGACCCTTGTTACGGCTTGTTTTGGAGGATTTGCATGCTAAGGATATGTCTTTAAATTGTGGTCAAGAAACGAGAAACCTGTGCGTAAGTTGTTGATCCGATTGGTTCTTTGTTCATTGAAAAATAGAAAAAAATACTGTTGAAATAAATATCACGTATAATATAATCGTAAATATCGTATCTTTTTTTGCAAATTATAGATTGGTTAGCTGAGTGGATGGTGTCAAAGTTGAAGCTATGTACCAGATTTTCCAGAAAAAAAAATAGACTAACTCATTATGCAGATTCGCGTAGGTACGTAAGTGAGTCATTTTCGACATTTTCGATTTTGTGACAATATCATAGTTTTGTTCGGAATATTTCGAGTTTTTCTGCAGTTACTATCTTACAAGAGTTTTTCTACAGTTACTATCTTAAATTATATGAAAAGTTCAACCCATAAATAACTGGTCACTAGCTGAAAAACTGCAACTTAACCGAGGTGCCGGACGGTTACCTTGCAGAGTGGCCGCCTTCGAGGGGGCACAATGACGGACCGACTGACATTAGCCCAAGAATGTGTTGGCCAGATCTCTATAGAGCTGTTATAACTACAAGTAGCTTAAAGTTTTTTTACATTATTCTTATTAAGCTTGACACTTACTACATAACAGGCGTTGATCTAAAAAGCTCTTCAATTCAATGAGTCAAAAGAGAAAATTGCTACAGCCAAGCTGTGCCTTGTAAACTGTATCCTAAATTCAAGGGTAATGTTTGCAGTAAAATGATAAGACAAATAGACTTAAAAACTTATCTAATAATATCTGAGGAAGATGCACCACTTAAGGTTGGTTTACTAAAATATTATAAAAATAAGCCATGAATCAAACAATAAATTTGCCAGTTTCACTCACTTCTACGAAAATAAAAGAAAAACCCTACAAAAAAAACACTTCAAGAATGCATCAAAAAAAGCGTCCGTTTTCATTTTAAAAATAAAATAATTTCATACTTAAAATTGTACAAACATCTCTATAAGTCTCCACCGGAACTCTTTTAAAAATGCGTCTTCAAGTAAGTGCGAAGGCCTGACACTTCACCCCTGGGCCCCGCCCTGCGCCCCCGGCCTGCGCCCCGCCATCTGATGACCGTCTCTTATCGGGCTTGCCGCCCTCGCTACTCTGTTTACTGCTTATAGCTGCACTTGAATCCGAGGTGATAGTTCGCCGGATAGTTGGCTGTTGATGGGGAGATAGTGAGGATTGTTTTGAGGAGGAGATTGAGATTCTTAGATTAGTTGGGCACAGAATAGATAGCAGTTACTAGTGTTAGAGACAAATGGATCAGAACTTCCTAAACTTAAAAAAAAGTGTGAATCAATTGTTTGTAATTAAATTTTTTGAAACTCAATTGCTAATTTGGTGAAAGGTCGTGCAATTAAAGCTTAGTAGATATATTTGGTATTTACCTACAGAAAGACCAAATACAAAACTACCTTTTAATTACGATATATATATACCTACCTATGCAATACGCATAAAGAATGAAATTCTCAAACAAGTGTCCAAGTCTCCACGTGTTATCATAATCAATACCTTAGTTACGTTATCAACTCGTAAGCGGATTGCAATTGTAACATTCAAATGAACGTCACGCGTCGCAGAATATCACAGACGAGTGTGAACACGCCTTTGCCGGCAAAAAATCACGCGAAAGTGAACCCTATCACTGAAGCTATAAAGAAATGGAGTTGTAAATGCAGTTTTTATATGAAAAAACGTGTTTACAACGAGCAGTTATTATGTTGTCATTTCTTACAAGATTTATACACACTGCTTAGTTTGTTGCGAATATTTTCTGACATGAAATTATTTTCTTACGTTTTCTTTTTATGTGGCTTAGTATAAAAATATTGTGATTAATCTTAATAATGTTACAATAATGTTTTATTTTATAGATACAAGGTAAAGTTTTTGCATGCTGGTTGTAATTAGGTTTCTGGTAATGTTTTGTCCTCTATGCCTTTATATGGATTAAGTAAGAAGTTTTAAACATAAACTAGGCCCAAGTTTGAAGGCTTTTTTTAAGACAGATCTAAATTTTCTAAAACTATTAGCATCCTTGTCTAATGGCTTGCAATGATAAAGACAGATATATTTTTAGTTAGTTTAGATCTGTCTTAAAATGCCTTCAAACTTGGGCCTATTATCTAAATATACGAGTATACTTACACCTAAAATAGTATTAGAATTCTAGATTTTTCCAACCAGTCAAATTTCAAATTCTAAATCATTTATTTAAATATAGGTACATCAATTTACACGTATTAATGACAAATACATAATAATATCATAATTATTTTTTACGAAGGGGTAATGTGGCATGAAAGTGGCTTGCATACCTCGTATTAACATAATTATAGGCTACGTTTTATCCCGAAAAATGCGGCTAAAACCGCGAGGCGTAAGTAGCATATCATAAATTTAACCATGAAAGTTGAAAGCAGTGTTTACCGATAAACAGAGCAAATATGACACAAAACAAAAAAGTTAACGCTGCTTTGTTCAGCCACGCTCGGCCTACATCGTAAAGCTTCCAAAACATTAATAAGCCAGCATCATCTACCCATCTCTTTTATTTGAGCGATCTGTCTTTATCATCCTGGTGGAAAAACATGGAGAGCTACCGTGGGTCGGATGGCACAATCAATTGTAGGTCCCGGATGTTGTCCTATTACAATAACCGCCAACGCCAAGCCATGTCTTCTTTCAGGTGGCCTAAAAACCCTGACGTCAGGACCAGCCAATCAGCATTCACATCCTCTCCATCCTAAGGTTGGCGGGTCTTAGCGATAAGACCGCCAGTTGTTGCACTAGTTTTAACCCTTTGACTCGCGAACGTACACATTTGTCCTCGCGACCGTTGGTCACGTGACCAACGGTCACGCTCGGAAACGTACACATGTGTACGTTTCCGAGCCACCATTTTGAAAAGGTTACGCCCATTCGATTCTCATTCGATTCTCATTCGACCTTTTCAAAATGGTGCGTGTCCGTACACATGTGTACGTTTCCGAGCCTACTGAAATTTAAATTTAAATTTAAATTTTAACGTCTGCGAAACGTCTGCGAGTCAAAGAGTTATTAAGTTTTATGATCCTTTTTGTCTGTAATTTTTGGTGTGAACAACCACCAAGAGTTTATCTACTCGTATCTATCAAATACGACTTTATTTGCCTATATCCTGGAACACAATTTTCCAAGATAAAGAAAAATAAGGTGAAACTGAGGAATTCTGTATGGAATTTTCCAGATCGATCGAAGCTCGGTCTGTCTTTAAGATTTATGTATTATCGTATTTATGACATGTCCTGACAAGCCGTACCTTAAGCCTTCGCACATGGCTTCCTTCTTAATAAGTCATACCGGCTTTTTATTTACCGCGCCTTTAATTAATTCCTGATTGTCCAGGTGGAACGAACATTACGCAATTTAGATGCAAGACTTGTATTTACAGCAACATTATAAAACAAAACCTTTCTTCAGTTAAGGACTTGAAAAATTAGGACGTAAGCATAGAGGTGTGTTTATCGATGTCAGGTCCAATACTTCCAATTAAGAGTGACCAATTTATTTACACAGCTGATTGTCGAGCCACTGTTGTATTTTCTGAACAAAACTGTCAGAAATCCATTGACCATTTTTAGTTCTTCATTTAAACACCTTATCTTATAAGTTGGTGGCACGACTGCAAACCGTATCGTCCAGCTGTCAGACTTATCACAGAAAAAACAAAAACCAACACCGTGACGTGTAAAAATAACCTAATTTTACCCACTTTTACTTTTGTTATCAAGATCCCAACGTTTCATGAGCATCGAATACGGTACCTAATTTATCAAGACAACCGTGTCCACTAATATAGAGCTATAAAAAGGTTTATATTTAGCTAAATAACGTTAATCTATACGTGGGGTTGTAAGATCTTTCCGGTATCATCACCCTTACCCCCTACTATCATAAATTCCTACCTTAAATTCCCACGAGTAAGTGTCAAATTCGATTGAAGTTTTCATTGTAGTTAGGTCGTTTTGTGATCGTTTTAATTGATATCTTGTATCAGTTAGCAGACGCAAGGTGTACCGCAAGGTGCGCAGTGACCGTTGGCGCACCTTCCTACCTGGTTGCGCCTGCGCCGCTGCAGGCGGTAATAATACCAGAACGGAGCGTGACAACTGATTAGTGGTGTCACGGAGCTGAGGCATTGAAATGTGAAGAGCTGATAACTTCATTTTGGACCATAGATTGGTTGTATCTACCAAAATAAAATAGTCGAAGGAGTAAAGGAAATCGACTGACCGATTCTCTATATTAATCTGAGATCCCCCGATCTCAGATTCTTATTCCCCCCCTATTCTTCTAAGTGAGATACTATATCGGTCACTGTCGCTTTTGTTAAAAATGTCATGAGAGTGAGACTGACGGAGACAATCTCGAGCTCTCAAAAATAGGGTCCCAGGTCGAAAGACCGAATATGTCAATCTTTTAGAATGTACGACATCACCAATGCGAATTTGCCAACGTAAAATTGATATCTTTCTATGCATTCAAAAGTCACGATTCGTAACAACTTTTTAGGAACAACCTTTTATGGAATATGGAATAACGAGTAGGTAATTGTTATTGCTCTATTTCGAATGCTTATCAAATTAAGCGTGTCATTACTCATCGATAATTACGAGTGTAAACGCATTTCAAGTATTGCAAGTACTTGTGCTACTAAACTACTGTTGCGTCGTTACTCGTGGTACTCGTGGTCTACGAAGTTAGTTTTTACTTGAAAATGACCGGACGAGTTGACTGTTTACGGAATAGTTATTTGTTGTGAAACTTGATGTTCTTGGTTTTATACCAGTTGTGGTTTGGTTACAAATTGGAAAAAAACTAAAACCACTTATTTGGGATTTTTGTCCTATTTTTTTTTCCTTAAGCAATAAAGCTTTATTAGATAACATTGACGTATTTTTTTTATGTAATTGAGTGACGACACGAACAAATCGCTCGGCTGATGTTAAACGTCACTTTTGCCCATAACAGGTCTGCGCCACCCAGAATTTTGAACGTAGATCCCATTAAGAACTTAAATAGATAGTTTAATATTGTCGTTTTTGTTTCATAATAATGTAAGAAATGTGAAATGCAGCTAATTATTGTATTTACTTGAACCTATATTTGCAAAGTGCCATTATAATGCATTGCGTAAACACACTTTTGGCTCTTGTTTAAACTAGTTATGTACCTATCTAATTTGTTGTCCAAGTACAAACTAATAGAATGGTTCCGAATCGATCTTATTCCTGTCCAATCTATCATCAGCTTGAAAATGATGCTTTTTACGAATACTTCAACTTATAGCGTTTTTGTGAAATCGTGCTACACGATAACTGACTGCTGACTATTAACGAATCCCAATGGACCAAGTAATTTAACTTTTCTAGAACTTTTTCAGACGTTTACGACTTTTAAGACATATTAATCACGAATCCACATTCAAATTGTTTGTGGAACCATGTCACAATATATCGTCGCTTGCGCTTCCTGAAAGTTTCTAAGACTTGTGTTGTAATTTTACTGCGACAAGGTAACAACGAGCTAACGTGTGTTAACACTATATTCATGCAAAACTGTTTGCTTCGCTGCACTTGCATACGAAGTGAACTCGTAATTCTAAGTTTGCAAAGAAATATGCAATTATTGGATTAGACGAGTGTTTTGCTGACGCATTAGAGTTTGAAATTACAGTTATTGGTTTACGAGTTGTTTCGTTTTTTTAACGAATTTATATGGACAGTTGGACAGTTGTAGAAACGTTAAGCCTGATGCAGAAAAATAACTGTTGTTTGAAAGAGTTATTTGTATATTTGAAAGACTTTATAAACACAGGATGTCTAGAAATTTAACGATATCCCTAGTTAACGAATAGATTGCGATTGTACTTTTACTAAAATTACATCTCGGTATGTAGTAGGAAATGATGTGATCTATTCATAGGGATATCATTTAATTTCTGGACACCTGTATTTGCATTTGACCACATCCTGTCTGACGCTATGTTGTTATGCGGTCTAAGGTAGAACAGTGAAGTGTAGTGTGTAGTGTACAGTACTCTGTTATATTAAGTACTTGTCTGAATGGCAGAAGATATTTTGACAAAATGTGATTGCGTCAGTACTTAATAAAAGCATAAACACAAACAGGTGTAAATGCAACTGTTGCTTACACCTGAAGATATTTCGGAAACATTAAGCTCCGGGTACAAACCTGCGCAAACTTCGAATGCAGCCGATTTTGCAAATAACTGTTTTGTACTTTTAATTAATTTCTCATTTATTAATTTAAATATAAACTAAATGAGTAATAAGTAACAAATAACAATAAAATAGTAAATGACACTGTAGTAAATATTTCGTGTAGGTATCTACTGAAACACACAAAATTGAGCTGAATAAAATGTTAAATAGTCAATGACGTAAATGAGTAGTTTTCTAAGTTCAAAAACATATATGTATTGTAGATACTATCTAAAGCTTGCAAACGGATTTCCTGTATATATTTTGTAAATCAATTTCTCTAATGACACTGTCACTTTGCAGACACACAGCTCGCTCAGGTATGACCAGCGTAAAAAGCGTAAAAAACTATATTTTACGCTACTTAACGACATGGCATTATGTCGATGGTAAATTAACCACGGTCACAGAATAAACAATATGTAGTACGAGCGGGTATTTCGATGGCCGAATGTTGACAGATGTGGCGGACATAATGAGGTGTCCTTAGCAATGTGTGCTCAAGTCGTTTACGCGAAATGACATGAAAAAGTTGGCACAGCAACATTTTGTGGTCGAAGGAACTCGTTTGGGTAAATATTCGTACCTGTAAGAATGTGTGGGCTTACCATTTTTCAACTAAAGGGCACTAAGCACGGGGACTTCCTGACTTCTGTTCATTTTGCAATTGAAAAAACTAACAGGGTTTCGGCTTCCTTGTTCCCTGAGTGATGTAAACTTGGACTTTTCAAAATCAGAGTGAATAGGTATCTTTAAAATCGACGACATCGTCGCTTACCAACAGGCAAGATGGTGGTGAAATGCGGATTTAATCAATTTATAATAGTAAAAAAAAGCTAATATTAATTGACTATTACTTTTTAAAAATCTAAACTATATTCAACGTCGGCGTTTTTTCATAACGGAAAAGCAGTGTTTTCATATTTTTGCTAATAACGGACAGCTGCAGTCGAAAATACGGTCTAAATAACGATGTATAATATTAATACGAAGCCTCCATATGAAGTTGACATTAACCCTAGAAACTACTCGAACTCGCTTAAAAAAAGTAGAAATGAAGGTCTGATTATTTCCCAAGTTTTAGAAAGTCCCTGACCGTAATGGTCGCAAACCGAGCGTGTCGGCCGAGCCCGCCAAATGTCAATGGTGTCCTGACATTTATTAACAGAAGGGTTGAGAACATTCCGAGAGAATTTCCTTTTCCCAACGGCCCGATGTTTTGTAGTTATTGGACGTGAGCGAGTGACGACTGGCGAGCGAGAATGTGACTGGAGGCGCGGTTTTTAAAACATGATTTATTTTTATTCAACAAGCTTTTAAGAAAAAAACTCATCATTATGAACAACTTTTATTATGGCGTTAACCCGGAAATCGCGAACAAGGAATTATGAACAGCTTTTACTATGATAACAACCCGGGATTCATAAAAAAATTAGCTGTTCCATACATTTTGTCGAGTGCCATTGACATTTTTTACGGAACAGCTGATTTTTTTTCACTAATTCCGGGTTGACCACATAGTAAAAGTTTTTCATAATGATGCTTACTGCGAGCTTTTTTTGGCTTAGCATACCCTTTCCATTGTATAGGCTTTTTTTACTTTTCTACTTTCTAATGTTTTGAAAATAGGTTTGACAGTTACGGAAATACATGGTAACCTCGTGGTACCTAAAGCCGGCGACTGACCTGTAACATTCCGTCGTAACGTAACGTTACGTTACGACGGAATGTTGCAGGTCAGTACAGCGAGCCGATCCGCTCGCTGGGAGCGCCGCGTGCTCCACCACGCTCGCTTCGAATGCTACGTTACGGCAAAATGTTTGAAATCCACATGTCAAGTGGGTACAGAGCGGAGCGCAGTCTAGCACTATGCTCGCCACGAGCAAGGCTACAGGTCAGTCAGGTAAGGCCGTAACGCCGCAACGTAACACGCTCGCTTCGAATGCTACGTTACGGCAAAATGCTCAGGTCAGTCGCCGGCTTAACAGACATTCACACACATCGAAAGTAATTCTTTCTTAAATATTTTTACAAGTTATTAAACAGCAACAGAAGGCAACTCATAAAAAGTAAGCCAGCCATAAAACAATGTTCAAACAACTATTCGAGCATAAACCCCGAGCGCCACCTACCCCCCATTTAAGAAATAGTTCCTAACGAATGCGTGAAAAGTTTCCTCGAATTTCCATAGTTTCGGAGTCGAAAACTTTTGGTAACACCTGATTTTACGATTTGTTATGTAAATTCGGGAATAAAAGTAATATTTATTTCGCTATTTGATGAACAAAACTGGCAATATGTCAAGTTTATTGGACTAGTTAGGATAAACGAGATTCAAAAACTCTAGGGAATATTTTGCTCTTTATCATCAAATAACTGTTTTAAATGTATTTTCGCCTTTTCTTCATCATCATAATTAACAGCCTAATTTATCCCACTGCTAGGTATACGCCTCTCTCTTGCCGTGTCATCTGCCCCGATCCTTTATCAATCAGGTCCCAGTTCGACTCGTGACTATGACAAAGTCGACGACCTATTTTGCTTTTCAATCATAAAATTAAAGCATAGGAATCACAAATCTTGATCTGTTAGAAACTAACAACAGCTTTTATTATAATTACGTGATACTACTCCCGTATGCTAAGGTAGGATGTTATGGGCACGAGTCACACTTGTAATCACTCCTTGAAAAAGATCACCCGATGCGATCGAGATCGGACTATCATTTGAGTTTTGTTCTCCTCTTTAGCGCGTCATCTTTTTCAGTCCTTTACCAGTCTCATCTAATGTCTTCCTACCACCTTTATTTACATCAACTTAAACTTGGCTTATTTTTACGTAAATAAATTACAATGCCAATAAACAACTTAACACTTTTCTTCATTCATAAAACGGAAGCGTAACTTCAGTTTTTATCACAGAACACTAATCCCTGGTTATGATCGCTTACCCGCTTAACAGAATACGATGATGTTTTTACACTTTACATAAAATTTACTAGTGCTGTACCGACTGTACCGTCAGCACCTGAGTTATAGAATATTTAAAAGTTAACTTATACGAATGTCTCTATATCTTATGCAGCGACCAATTATCTTAAAGATGGTCAAATGAAAAGTCTGGTTTTGTACACCACCTTATGCCTTTTGATAACAAAAAAATTGTTTGGTAGAGGCATTGGTTGGGTAACTGGAAGTGGCATTTACAACAACTATCATTGTTTGAGGAAACGTAAAAATAGACCCCGGCGGTTTGTCTTTAACAATTGCCAAGTCAATTTCAGAGGGCTTCTAAAATCTGAAAACTTTGACATTAGGTTTCGAGCCACTAGATCTACTCGAACCTACTTTATTTTTGAAATATGCTTTTAATATGTTAATCGCACTGTACCGAACAGTAACTTCACTCTTGTTCTACTAGTGATGTGCTGCATCATAACGTAGTGATGTCTCAATTACGGCCGTTTTGCGGCCTCGTTTATGATTACTGCTCTTCTTTTAGTGTTAGTAGTACTTGCCGCGGTTTATGTGCGATTTGCTTACTGCAGAGTATTTGTTTATGATTATCAAATATTTGGATAGACGTTAGCATAGCATGTAATGTTGATTTTTTAATTTAGTTTTCAACACGAAACTAAATTTTGATAGTTCTGTCGGTATATATAAATGGTACCAACGTATTCTTATATATTAAAAAGAAAAGAGTTGCAAATAACTTCAGCGCTGACAGATTACTAATAATAATTAAGTCAGACAATTACAATTAAAAAATAATAATATTATTAAAGTCAGTCAAAATCCACTTCAAATTAAATAATAATTAAACTAAGGCTTCGTCCCAATAGTTCTGTATTTCAAACCAAGTAAAGAGATGATAGTAGGTAGTTATTGGGCATTTCAAATCACTTTTTTATCTCCTGTTAGTCGACAAAAAATTATTTGAAATGCCCAATAACAGATTTAAAAATCTAAACTTACCGTAACGGCAGCAGTAATCCATAGAGCACTTTATGAAACGAACGAACCAAATCACTAGTTATTTGTGAAAGTTTTATGAATGAACTTTACAAAAATTAAGGTTTCACAGTGTTGAGGCCGGTTGCTCAGGGAACGATTAAATCTCTAGACCGTTTGCCCATGGCAAATTTTTGACACCAAGAGACATTCCCTCACAACACGAAGCAAGCTTTTGCTAAAGTATTGTGGCCGATTGCTCAGGGAACGATTAAATCTCAAGGCCGATTGCTCGTGTCAAAATTTTCGCTACCAGAGACGATTGTTCCCTCACAACACGTTAAAACCTAAGTTAAAGTAAGTCACTCAATTTTCACTTTCACAAGCTATTGTCCGATCAGACCTTATTGCAAGTATGATTTCGACCGACTGAGGATCACATTGATGTCGACTTTAATGCAAAGTGCAATTGCTGAATGGACATATTATTATCGGCATAACCCGTGCAACACTCGGATGACCAAACTTAATGAGTTTCAGTATTTTATAAATATACGCTTTATGTTTTCATGTACTTAATAATCTTATATAAAATAACATATAATAAATAGAGATAAAAATAGTTTCAACCTTTGATATCATATTTAGAGCTTTTGTCGCTTATAATTATAACATCATTATCACCACAAGAGATAATTAATAAAAACTGGGCAGAATCTAGATGAGATTGAAATTATTTTGATTTAAAGTGACTACATATTCATGTTATGAGTTTCAATTTACAAAATTATATCCTAGTCTCACAAAGATTATGGTGACCCTAATACGATATTACTTAGAAAGCAGGCGGCTTATGATAGAATATCAAATGACTGCATATTGTAAATTGAATTTGATATTTTTGTTTGTGCAGTGTGCAAAGTGCAATTGCTGAATGGACATATTATTATCGGCATAACCCGTGTAACACTCGGATGACCATACTTAATGAGTTTCAGTATTTTATAAATATAAGCTTTATGTTTTCATGTACTTAATAATCTTATATAAAATAATATAAATTAAAAAGAGATAAAAATAGTTTCAACCTTTGATATCATATTTAGAGCATTTGTCGCTTATATAACATCATTATCACCAAAGGAGATAACTAATAAAAACTGGGCAGAATCTAGATTAGATTGAAATTATTTTGATTTAAAGTGACTTCATATTCATGTTATGAGTTTCAATTTACAAAATTATATACTCGTCTCACAAAGAATATGGTGACCCTAATATGATATTACTTAGCAAGCAGGCGGCTTATGATAGAATATCAAATGATTGCATATTGTGAATTGAATTTGATATTTTTGTTTGTCGCAAACGAATACATAAATTGCGCAAATGCATAGGTACATCCGCGAAAACTGATCAGGTGTTGTAAACATTTTGGAAAACAAATGCGTTACTCAATTTATATGTGTAAGAAACAGACTGGCTGGGGCAGAGTGTACTATAATGGACTACCATTCTGTCTATGTGGTTTCGATTCTCTTCACCCAATGCTGTTTTTGCACTCTACGAGATATTTAATTTATTCTAAGTTTTCATGAAATGTTTTTAAATATGTATAAGTATGTAACAACCAAAGTATTCTTTTAAGTACTTTCTTAGTTGAGTATAATTTTATTTTAACGGCACATACATATTTATGTTAGTTCCTAAATATCGAGTAACTTGTACCTATTTATTATACATTTATTTTTTGCTGAAGTGTTTGCCACCACTGCATTTTTGCAATACGTATAAAAGGGAAAAAATGCATAAGCTCCAATTTCAATTTATGTTGAATAATTACACGCGGTTGCCATTAAGTCCGAGTGCCGGTGCCAGTGCATACCTACCTACCTACAGCCGTCGGCACCACGACCTCAGCTTGCATCAATTGAGCTGCCCCGTCCACCAGCTCGAGTATCGCTGTTCATCAAACCTGCCTTATTATAATGTTCGTAAGTTTTTAATTATTATTTTTTTTTTATAAAAACAGTCTTTGTAAATTTTTAATATCGTGCCTTTATCTCAAAAATGTATAAGTAGGTACATAATAATATAGGATATTCAAACCTAATTTTTTTTTTAGGTCGGATACCGAGTATTTCAAGAGAGCGCGTCAAACAAAAAGATGCTTTTCCGATTCAGAGGATGAAGTCGAAGAAAGGTAATGAAGATCTTTTTCGTTTAAAAAATATATATTATTTATAACTATTTATACATTTAATTTAGCGCCGCTGAGCGCTTATAATATATACATATTTTTTAATTTCGTTTTGCTTATATTACAGATCTCCAAAGAAAATTGGAAATAAAATCAAGGCTAAACCGAAGCGTTTAGCGCCTAGCATCCAAGATTCGGACAACGAAGTACTCGCAAGGTAAGTCTTGTTAAATTTATTATTATTTTTTACTAGAATAAAAGATACCAAGTTTCTCTATCGCGACATCACAGTAGTTTTTTGATGATTTAATCTTGCACTTGATATTAATGGGTAGATAGTATTCTCGTAAAATCGTAAAAAAATGATATAAAAAAATAATATAATTTGTATTCTTATTACAGAAAAAAGAAAAGCTCTACCAAGCGCGCAGGAAACAAAACGTCTGCAGCCTCCAAAAGCAACGTCCTCGGCTGGCTGAACAAAGATGGTGACGATGGCGGCGAATCCGAGTCTGAAGTGATCAGAGCCTGGAAGAACTCACCGCCACTGCTGTCTTCTTACACGCGTCGCGTCGCTGACGGAGTCCTGCGCCACACTGCGCAACGTGAGGGTACTATATTCATAGAATTAAAAGTATACGAAACCAACGAAATCAAAAATATTGACCCCAAAAATAGATGGGAGAAAGCATCAGTTAATATCAAATACTGTTGTGACGAAGAGGAGCTAGACTATCTAAAATCATTTATAAAGGACATAAAACACAACTTTAAGTCGGAGGGGACTTTTTTTGCTAATAAAAAAAAGTAAGGATATGATTTCTTTGGAGTCGGATTATATTTTGATAGTTTTTTCTTTGTGGAGCGCTGTTGGTTAATTTTTATTCCATTTCATTTTACTAAATACTTATGTTAGGAATTATTTCACGTAATAATGTCAAAAAACAAAATATATTGTACTGTTTGTGACGTAGGAGTCAATAATAAAGGCTTTTCAGCACATCTCAAAAGTAGTGCTCATAAAAATAATAGCGCAATTGAAATTAGTGATGGCATTCAAAAAATAAGCACTGCATTTCGTAGTCGCATAGCATCGTATAGAGTAGGGCCGGTGTCAGAGGCGAGCTCGACTCAGCCTAGTTCAGCATTTGTGCCGCCACCACACTTTTTGCATCAACTTTGCAAGTCTGTGAAAGCCCTAATCGAGGCGAGGAAGGCTGTACATAACACAATAAAAGTTAATTTTGAATTTTTCGCTGAGTTTTCACTGCCGAAAAATGATTCTATTGAAATAAAATCCTTTGCTACGGAAAATATAATAATTTACGGGAATTCAGATTTTAAAGCGTTATTCTCTCAAGCAGTTCGTACTATATGCACTAAAATTGAACAGTTTGAGCAAAAAGAGAGCGGATGGAGCTTTGTTAGAAATTTTTACTTAGAAGTGAATATCAATAAGTACAATCCCTTGCGAGCTTCTAGCTTTATAGACCTACCGCGATGGTTAATTAATAAAAGAGCATGTATCAATATAAGAAACAGGGATAATTTCTGTTTTTTGTGGTCGATCATGGCGGCTTTATTTCCAGCAAAGCTGAATAGTAGCAGAACACGTTCATATCCTCATTTTGAGAACGTTTTGAATACCGAAAATATGACGTTTCCAGTTGGTTTTTCTGATATTAAAACATTTGAGATACATAACCAAGACATTAGTGTAAACGTTTATGGATTAAAAAAAACTAGTATTGTGGGTCCTCTCTATAAATCACGCTGTAAAAGAAAACATCATATTAATTTGTTGTTTATTGAGAAGGGTAATCGAAATCATTACTGTTTGATCCAAGACTTAAGTAGATTACTTAGATCACAAGTTACTAAACATCATAGCAAAATTTTTTTCTGTGAGGAATGTATGTTGTTTTTTAGAAACCAAAGTCAAACTGATGCTCATATATGCGGCGGTGTCGCTACTATTTTACCGGAAGAGGGCAGTTTTATAACATTTAAACATTACGAAAGAATGCAAGATTTACCCTTCGTTATATACGCAGATTTTGAATCACTATTAGAGCCGATTACTCATGATGACTCAGGTACCAGCAAAACTACGTGTTTGAACAGGCACACACCTGCTGCGTTCGGCTATTACGTCGTATGTTCCTACGACAGTTCATTCAATAAATACGTTTCTTATAGAGGTAAAGATTGTGTAAGTCAGTTTTTGAAAAATCTTCAAGAAGATGTAAATAAAATACATAATCTTCTGAGCAAAACTGTTCCGATGATATTCACAGAAAAAGATTTTCAAAAACACTCTACTTCAAAATTTTGTTTTCTATGTAATAATCTCTTGTTTGATGACAAGGTTAGAGATCACTGTCACTTGACAGGATTATATCGTGGGGCCGCACATTCGTATTGTAACTTGCGATTCCAACTTCCCAAGTTCATACCAGTTTTTTTTCATAATCTGTCTGGATACGATTGTCACTTGTTTATACGTGAGCTAGGTGAAATGGAAGGCGCGATAAAAGTAATTGCTAAAACTAAAGAAAACTATATTTCGTTTACAAAATTTTTTGTTGCAGACAAAAAGCAAACTGTTGTAGCTGTTCGATTTGTAGATTCCTTTAAATTTTTGGGCAGCAGTTTAGAAAAACTGGTTGCAACTTTGGATGATCTGGACTTTATGCACTTATCTCGTTTTTTTTCCCAAGAAAAACAATTGAAATTATTAAAACGTAAAGGAATTTTTCCATATAATCATATGACTAGTTGGAATTCTTACAATGAAGAAACTTTGCCTCCAATTCACTGTTTTTTTAATACTCTATGCAATGAAGTTATTTCTCAGAAAGATTATGAACATGCAATGTGTGTTTGGAAAACTTTTCACATAGTCGACATGGGTGAATATACAGACTTATATCTTAAGTCCGACGTTCTCCTTCTAGCAGATATTTTTGAAAAATTTCGTAAAACTTGTAAAACAAACTATCGTTTAGACCCTGCTTTCTATTTGACCGCTCCGAGTTTAAGTTTTGACGCAATGTTGCTCGAAACTGGAGTAAAGCTAGAACTCATCAGTGATTTGGAAATTATAAGAATGATTCAGAAAGGTATTAGAGGAGGGGTTTGCTTATGCTCTACTAGGCACGCGTGTGCTAACAACCGATACATGGTGAATTACGATAAATCTCTCCCAGATAATTATTTACTGTATATTGATTGTAATAATTTGTATGGTCATGCTATGTGTGCCAACATGCCGTGTTCAGATTTTAAACTTTTAACGGAATCAGAGTTAAAGATATTTAATGTTTTAAGCATTCCTAATGACTCTAATGATGGTTATATTTTAGAAGTAGACTTAGAGTATCCTGAATATTTGCATGATTTGCATAACGATATTCCATTTTGTCCTCAGAAGTTTATACCACCGGGCTCAAAGAATGAAAAATTAATACCATGCTTATATGATAAATTTCAGTACGTTATTCACTATGTGCATCTTAAAACTTGTATGAAACATGGGTTATTATTAAAAAAAATTCATAGAGTTATAAAATTTAAGCAAAGTCCATTTTTGAAAAAGTATATTGATTTAAATACAGAATTACGAACAAAGGCTAAATCAGCATTTGAACAAGATTTTTTTAAGCTCCTTAACAATAGCATTTTTGGAAAGACATTAGAAGATAGCGAAAAAAGAGTGAATATTAAGTTGGTCAATCACTGGAATGATTCAAATAACAAAACTAAAAAAATGAATACTGCAGAACAATTGATAGCTAGACCAAACTATCAGAGCTCAACTATATTTACAGAAAATTTTGTCGCTATTCAAATGAAACCAGAAACAATAGTACTCGATAAACCCAATTACATAGGATTTACTGTATTAGAAATATCTAAAAGCCATATGTACGACTTTCATTATTCAGTAATGAAACCATTTTATGGCCAACATTTAAAATTGTGCTATACGGACACCGATAGTTTTTTGTATTCAGTACAAACTAAAGATATTTACAGAGATTTAAAAAACCATTTCCTATCATATTTCGATACAAACAACTTTTCAGAAAATAATGTTTATGGTATACCTAGATGTAACAAAAAGGTTCCCGGATTATTTAAAGATGAGATGAGT
Source organism: Alcis repandata (assembly GCA_949125135.1). Classification (NCBI taxonomy): domain Eukaryota; kingdom Metazoa; phylum Arthropoda; class Insecta; order Lepidoptera; family Geometridae; genus Alcis; species Alcis repandata. Next base: position 14,131,909 of record OX421225.1, read on the forward strand.
GGGAAACCTATTATTGAGTTTGTAGGGCTCAGATCTAAACTTTACTGTATTAAAACTCAAGATGAGGAACATAAAAAAGCAAAAGGGGTAAAAAAAAATGTAATTAAGCATCTGAAATTTAGAGATTATGAACAAGTTTTTTTAAATAATTCTATTCAATCAAAGAAAAACATTTTATTTAAGTCTATTAGACATCAAATATTTACCCAAGAGTTGAACAAAGTGTCTCTTTCTTCGAATGACGACAAACGCATTCTTCTGAAAGATAAAACATCTACTCTATCTTGGGGCCATTATAATTCTCTTTTATAATTTTTTATTACTAATTAATGAAAACTTCGTAATCATTTTTTACTACTCACAGCGCTCTTACAAAGAAATAAATCGATTAGACAGTAGAAAGTTGGTTCTTACATGTGTTTAATAAGTCTTTATAAGCTGCTTAAAGTTTTAGTCAGTAAGTACTGCGCACATAATTTTTGTAATGCGCAAAAACTAGATAAGAATTAACAATCAAAGCAACGTTTATACGTGTTATGTTATTGTTTTAGAATAAGATATGAGGGATTGTTTTACTAATGTATCTATTTTTCTTCAATAAATGGTATTCATAATAATTATGTCTTGTTTTCTTTAATGACCCTTTACAAACATAGAAAGGTAGAGTCACATTTTGTTTTTAACCGTAATTCTAAAGGCCCAAGTTTGAAGGCATTTTAAGACAGATCTAAACTAACTAAAAATATACTGTCTTTATCATTGCAAGCCATTAGAGAAGGATGCCAATAGTTTTAGAAAATTTAGATCTGTCTTGAAAAGCCTTCAAACTTGGGCCTTAAGTCTATATAAATAATGCTTTGTTTTATAAAAAGTTGTAAATGACTCTTAGGTCGATATGAAGTACTCAATTTTGTAGGTTTCGTCAAATTACAATTACTTAGGTGTAGGTAATGCATTCTGGCGATGTTTACATTCTTATTTTGCTGGAATGCACGTTTAAACACGTTGCATTATTCTTTGCGGCGCATTCGAGGAAGGTTGGACCGGTTCTCTTCAAAGCAGTTGTAAGTAGAATTTTATTATTAAATTGTTTACACAAACTTTTGATCTATTGATTTTAGCAATACTAAGCATATATTTGAATTTGTTTCAGAAAATGAGTGATGATACAATTTGTTTTTCACAATACGCGCAAACGTACGACGACCCCTTCCCTGACCCTGAGATATCGGCTGAAAAGAACAAATCTCCAGCTTCAAAAGGCACGTCGACCAGATCTCGATCCAGCGCATCAGGCAAGTGTAAACAGAAAAGGGAAACCTCGAATAAGCTGCATGGCAAATCGTATGTCATCACCAAAAGAGCAGACAAATGTGTTAGATTAATTAAAATTAAGGTGATAGACATAAGCGAAGACTCCAACAAAACAGATGTGGAAAGTGATCCTGACTTAAATGTGGTGCTTCAAGCGCAGTACATGGCGAAAGATCTGAATGATACGATTTTGGCGGAAACTGAGGGGATCATTCATAATATCTCAAAAAAATTGTGTGAATCGCAAAGTTTTTTCTATTAGTTAAAATAATATATATCTATGATTGTATAAAAGTAGTATTTAGTTTAGATAAGTTTCATTTATAATAAAAATGTAAATATTTAAGAGTTTTTTTTATTTATTTCTTAGCATTATTATAATTTTTAATTTGTCATTTCTAAGCTTGTAGTAATAATAACGTAATATTATACTATTATTTAAAATGTTAAATATATATATGTAAATAAATTTAATTCTTAAACAATATGTTTTTTTTAATTCCCTATTCTATTATACCTTAGTAAAACCATTGAAAAACTAACTAATTTCTCTTTATAACGATATTCAAGGTTTATAAAAATAAAATTAAACAACGAGTTGACGTTTTGCTTATTTTTAATAATAATTATTTTTGTATACAGTTATCAAAATACCATTTTTTTATACATATAACATTTTTGAGAGCACAATATTTGCTATGGGACAAACAATTGTAATAAAATTCACTTTCACAATATGTTGTATATAATAACGAAAAATTAGGACAACCTTGATCTTCAACGTCTATCAAAAAACAGTCAACACAAAATTCCTTTAACCATTTCTGTTTTTCCAGACCCTTCATAATTATCGTTTTGTTTTTCAATAGTTGCTTAATTATTCTTTTGAATTCTCTATAGTCAATATGTCCTTCACTCCACGTAATACCTCTATTTCGTTCAGTCCATCCAACTCTTCTTTTTTCTTCGGTTGATAATTTTGCATATGGATATGGAGGTTTTATTAAAAAAACCTGAGTAAAGTTTGCGGTTGAGATTGCAAGCTCTTTTAATATAAACTGGTTTAGAGAATCTTTAAAACCTTGTATATCAACAAAAATTGTTGGATTCATGATATCTTCCGAACAATATTGGTCAAAGGTTTATATTCAACGATACAATCATTCAAAATAAGGCAATATGCTGAAGTATGATCAGGTATCTCTTTATCACTTTCTAATTCAAGACGAATATTTATTACAGGTCCGGTTTTTATATTGTCGTTTTGTCGAGAGCAATCTATTACAAACAATGGTGCTACGTCTTTAAACTCTTGAGCACTGAGCAAGCAACTAGGTCTACGTCCATAGTATGACTGTTGAAAGTTTACATATTGTTCATATATTAATGCAAAGTTATGTTTGGCAAAGTTAGTATTATAACTTTCATACGGATAATAAGTAGAATTCAAGAAAACCTTGACGTCACGTAGATCGCAGTGATCAAAATGTGACATATCTTTAGAACCATTGTTTTTTCTATCAGTTTGCAACCCTAAAATAACATATCTAGGTTTTTCAATTTGCGTTGAAGTTTTAATCGACCACGTATGTTTTGTCGTCTTAGGCAACATAGGGTACTCATAAAGATCCCAATTTCTAAAAGCTAACTGAATTGGTCGGTCTTTCTCAAGAAGCTTAAGCAAATTTATTTTTTCTTTATCTGAAACTTTGACATGAGGCACTCGCCAAATTAGTTTGTGTATATCAATGCTTTGCACTTTCTCTCCAGTAAATAGTTTCAACGCATTAAGGTCGGTATTACTTCGCAACAAAACAAGTTCATGTTTACAATTAATAATAACTTTGTTATAATCTTCTGCAAATCCGAGTATGTTCCTGAGAGGTACTGACGCAGCAAAATGTCCTCCGATATTATTTTTAGTTCCGTTTATATCCCAGCCCCACGTTTTAGATATTTTTGATTCGGCATCATTCATCGATAACAATGATTTCATGGTAGTCGTTATGCCTGCGTTTTTCACTTTATCTATTTCAACACCATTCAATTCATATCGTATATCTTGAAATAGGTACATCAGGGGGTTATTTGTGAAGTTAACGACAGATGTCAAATCAGTACTATCTTTTTTACTAACTTTGACTACAGCCTCTATATACAAAGTACTTGCACTTGGTAAAATATTAACATCTTGCTGATTAATTGGGATGCGGATTTCATCGTTACTGTTGAAACTAGTAATATACGGTTTATATGAATGAAATTCCACACTCTCTATAGAGTTGTCATATGCCGGTGTGTTTGTAATATTTAGAACATTCATTTTATTAATCCAATTGATTTTAGAAATTGCTTATTGACAGCTGACAATTTATGTTTTTTAGCTCGGGTATGTGTTAACTTTCGAACAGCTCGATTGATACTAGTCTTCTGAGTGCATACAGTTGTATATTTATTATAATCAATCATATTTTCTTAAAATGCAAGTACACCTGTATTTCTTCACCGCGCAGATTAACTAATTGGTTGTTTGTATTTAGTATCCTTATGCTTAAAGCATAGATACGTGTTCTGTTTACAGGAAAATAAATGGTGTTTTTTGGTATTTCTATTATCCTGTAACCCGGTGGTACGTTAGGAGCAAATTCGTGAATTATATGACTTGGTCTCTCGTTAATATATGAACCACTTGTAATATCACATTCGACCCTGAGCACAGCTGTAGGCAGAATGTTTACGGGAAGAGGTGACTCGTGTAATATATTACTTTTCAGAACTACTCTATTAAAGCCTAGTAAAGCTGCAATTGAATAAGGTTTATAAAAGTGAATGTCTTTGCTGCAAAATATAGAGGTCTTAAGGGTGTTATTATTACAATACAACTTAAATACGCAATTGGTCATTTTAGATTGTATATAGTCACATATATCTTGGAGCTCATAAGCTCCCTCAGGAATTTCGATAACTTTATCGTTATCATAATGAAACTTGTTGTTATTTGCTGTTATATTTGGTATAGAATTAAAAGTAGATAAATGTAAAAGAGCGCACTCGTAATCACCTTCAAGGTCCAAAGGAGGTGTATAGAGAGTTGTTAATTGAGAGCTATTTCCAGTTATGGACAGTGTGAAGGACATTGTAGAAATAACACACTTATAAAACAGTTTATTATTATATAGTATATTTATTCCAAAAATTATGTAAAAATTGTAGACATAAGTGACCGCATATAATGGTATCAAACTTTTGAAATCGAGTGTAGTTATAATATACGTTAATTTTATCTAAATATTTTAATATTTCTAATGGTGGTTTTAAATCACCAAAGCTGTCAAAATATTCACAATATTCATTTATTTTTACATAGGCTACCCAGTGAGTTCCGTTACTCTTAAAATCGTCTAAGTTAACAATAGCGCACTCTATTGCTTGTGGTTTGTTTGGTAATCTATCTCTCATGTAAACACCGCGAAAAAATGGTATATTTTTTGCGTGTTTGATAATATCAAAATTTGTAAGAGCTCGTTGAGGTAGCCTGTCAATTAGTTTTTTGAGTTTTTTATAATTAGCCCATGGCCTTTTTTGTACGGCTTAAGGTAAAGACCTTTCCCTATAGCTATAGCCTCCATGGTTTTGTTGTGACGTTCAGATTCTTGTAAATTTTGTTTTGCTGTTTTAAAGTCGTTTATAGTTTTTGCTACACCGGCTGCACCGCCAGCTAAAGCCCCAAGTGCTGATAGACCAGCAAAAATTGGTATCAAAGGTAAAATTCCTCCTGTCTTAGGTATCGGTATGATTCTCGGTAGTCGCACATGACATTTTTTAGGTATAAGTTTCTTAGCAACTTCGTAAGCATATTTAATTGCAGTTTTATTATCGTGACATTTTAATTTTTTTATATGTGATCCTATTTTGGATACAACTGTCTTAAATTTCTTCATTCCTGAGCCTGTTTTAAGTTTAGCTTTCATTACTTTGCTGACCAACCATGACGCTAATTTTTCCCCTTTTCCAGCGTCTTTGGAATCTAATCGATTTTTAGCCATGTTCAATAGCTCTAAATCTGCTTTATGACGATCAGTTAAATTATTATAATTAGAGTATGCGATATCGTGGTATTTGCAAGCTTCGTCCAGCTTATTGATTCCTTTGTCACCTCTCAATAATCTTTCTTTTAATTTAGTACCTGGTCCACAGTAGTTATATCCTGGCAAATGAAGCTCAAACGGTAAATTATTTATTAAATTGTTAACAAGTCCTCCGCCTTGCATTTCTTGATATATAATGATTACAACATATTATAGATATTGTTTATATTACAATAGAACTTCTATCCACCCAACTGTTTTCATGATCAGGAAGGCCCAACCATTTCACAAAAAGTTTGTTTCCTTTTGTTTTTATAATTTTTTCAATCAAATAAATATTGGGATACTTTGTCTTTTGCAACTCTTCTTGGTAAAATGAACCCAATATATCTTGTTTTCTTTGATCTTGTATATGATATGTAACTGGATTTGTATTATTAACAGTTTTAATAGTAAATATTTCCGTTGACCAATTAGGTGTATATCCTTTTGCGAAACTACTTTTATATTTACTTATTCGAACACTGTCACCTTCTCTAAATAACTTCTTAGTTGATTTTACTCTTTTTTCCTGAAATTTTCTTATGTTTTTTTTCACGAGTGGTTCGTTTTGCACATTAATATCGATGGGTTTAAATTTAGTCACGCGATGTTTACTGTTATTATAAGCAACCAAAACGTTTTCTAAACATTTGCCTATCCACTTATAGGTGCCATTATAACTAAAACATTTGTATAATTTATTCTTTAATGTTCTAATTAATCTTTCTACTATGGACGCCTTTTTAGTTGAATATGATGAATAATGATTGATTTTTAATAAATGCATTTGTTTCTGAAACATGTCGTTATAAAATTCTGTTCCCATATCAGTTTGCAAATTTCGAGGTCTGTGACCATTATTTTTAATAATATGATTAAATGCATCAATGACTTCTTTTTTTGTTTTGGTTTTCAATGGGTGCGCCCATGCATATTTCGTAAAACAATCCATGACAACTAAAATAAAAGTAAATCCATTGTTGTATTTTTGTAGAGACTTAAAATCAATGAGGTCAGCTTGCCACAAGTCGTCTATTCCTTTTAGTATAACAGAACGTCGGTGAAAATTTCTGCGTGCTGATCGATGAATTTCATTTACTACTAGCTCTTTGGACATTTTGTGGTTTCTTTAGTAATTTGTCGACATACTCCTTAGTGCAATACTTTGTTTCAAACTGTGTAAAATGGTTTTGTACATCTGCTTTTAAAGAATTTACAAAAGCCGTGATTTCATCAGCAATCTTGCTATCAACGTATTTCTTACTCGCGGCGTCGTCGGGTTTCACAGGAATTTTAATTCCGGTTAATCGGGACGATAATTGCAAATCAAAATCTCCCGTTTTAGTTTTAACTAAATAATTTTCTGAGTTATCCAGTAATTCAGATAAACGTAATCTTCTATGGACATGATGGCCAAATTTATCAATATTCATTTTTTATAATTCGACCTCCTTCGTTTGAACTCAAAATCTTGAATAAAACAAACATTAAAATGGTTACTAATTTATAATACCATTTTCACGTAGTTCTTCAATAATTGATATGATTTCATTGTCAAGACCAGTGTTGCCTGCATCTCTAGAGGCTATAAGCAATTTTAGCCTTTCTACAAGTTCATTAGGATCATCCCAGTAAATATAATCTGTATTCTTTTTAAATTTCTTCTTAAGTATTAACCCATTCCCTTCTGCAAAATCATCAAGATTGCTAGTCGATGATGACATAGAAGATGTGGAAGGTTTACGATGCTTAAAAAGAGGTTTGATTATTTGTAAATACTTTCGTCCCTTATTAGACTTTATCGGTTTGTTAGAGTCAAAATCTCTTCGATGAGCATTCGTTTCCTTTAATATAGCTTTGTAGTTTTGACTGTCCTCCTTTGTTATTAAATTTGGATCAGGCATCTTTTTAAATAATAGTTCCCAAAGTCCTAGTGTTTTGTTATAACTATGTCCGCCTATAGATATTGTATCATCATTTACGATAACACGTGACGAACCCATCATTAGTTTACCCCGTTCGCTTCTAACTCCAAACGGAACATCTTCAAACACTTCTGAAGAAAGTGACCAAGATGAGAAATCTTCAGGAGCACTCGATGTAGAATTTGCTGATGTAAACGAACTATTACTGACGTTTATTTTCTCAGTTTTATTATCTACGTCATCTGCGTCAATTTCATCATCAGAGGAATCTATTTCGGAAACGGTACCAAAATTATTTTTAATAGTTTGGTTACCACTGTTTGATGATGATGGAGAAATGAACTCGTCTTTCATTACAGATGATTCACCTACTGCATTAAATTTAGTTTTCGAAGGTTCGAAATGCTTCGTGTCTCTGATTATAGTGTTTAGTGGATCCGTTATAGGTTTAAAAACAGTTCCTAAAATGTTATCATTATATGATTCCATAGAACGCATGTCCTTTATTTTCTTTTTAACAGCTTCTGCAACTTGAACTACTTTCGCCTTTAATTCTGTTTCCATTTTAATTTTACGTTATATGTCTAACAATATAAAAATTACAATGAAACTATTTAATAATAGAAACCTTTTTTATATATAATTGTTAGTCAAATTTGACAAATGTATCGAACTTCATTCTGTAACAACCATTATTTTTTGGACAATCTTTATTTATAATCAAATAGTTGTAAGGTTCTCCCCATATTTTAGAACACATTTCTCGAAATTCTGTCCATGTCATATCTGTATTAACATGTTCATCATATACATGACGTAAATTTATATCGTCCTGCTTAAATAATATTAGAAGGTTTGCATTATCTCTGACGAGTTGTTTTGGAATTTTGCTGTACGTTTGATTTAAATAAAAACAATCTATATTTTTATGTCTTCCCATAGCAAAATAATCCCTCATATTTGATTGATTTTCACAAGCAACATCATCAAATATTATTACTGAATTTGATTTTGCTTCATGTGGACTCAATATATGTTCCCCAGCACTATATTTTGCAAAAGATACACCAGGTACTAAACTCAACACCTTCTCTAAAAATATATATTTAGGTTGGTACAATGTTTTAGAATACACATATACGTTTCTAAAACGTAAACCACTCTCATGTAATAAAAGACCTATTACAACATTCGTTTTTCCGCAATTTGATGGTCCACAAACTATACATCTGATTGTGTTAGGTAAAAGACTCCCATGACGGCTTACAGGTGTCTCTGCTTCCGGAAATATCTTGTCCAAATGTAACTTTTGAGATTGCTTTACAAATTTCATTGTAAGAGTAGTATTTACCAAGAATGTTTTTAACATAATGATATAAATTTTTAACTTTTTCTTATATATATACACAGCATTCTAACCACTTAATATACTATTGTATTTTATGTTGTGACAGAGCTATCGCCTTTATGTGTCGTAAGTTTGGTATGAGCAAACGACCAATTTTGGTATTAGCAATAGATTCCTTAAATTTTTTCCAATACGTTATGTGCTCTATGGATTACTGCACGTTACGGTAAGTTTTTAAATCTGTTATTGGGCATTTCAAATAATTTTTTGTCGACTAACAGGAGATAAAAAAGTGATTTGAAATGCCCAATAACTACCTACTGATGATTTAGATGGAATTTAAAATCTGTAGGTTGTGCTTTAATCTAGGGTCTACAATAATTTGCCTGCGTAATAACACTTTGTAAGTGTCAATACGTCCAAGAATATTATACTTGTCTTTACCTAAGCAAATCTAGTTTACAGATCGTTTCCTCGATAAGCTTGCTAGCAACTTATTGTCAATGATTGAAAAGTTATGCATACTAATTAAGTTCAAGTTATAACTGCGTATATCAGGCGACAAACCCAGACCAGTTCTGCAATGCATCATAATCGTGCTGCGTGTTATGTAGACGACTTAGTATTTATGTACGACGCCATGCCACGCCTTGTGTTCTGGAACAAATGGGTTTCTAATTTTTTTACACGACCGTTACTAGACGTTGTTTATCTACGGGCAATTTGTTCGACTATCTGTTTATCGAAAAAAGCAGCACTAGTTCATGGTTCGCCACAGGTGGAGTAGCAGTTAGTGCGGCCTGGCAGCGCCGGACCATGATTACGCCGACGTCGATACAGCACACTCGTTAACTTTTTCCAATGCCAATTTTACGCGCAGTTTATCCGAAGGTAATGGCGGGGCGTCACGAATAGAAAAATGCATTATTAAACCCCATAACCGTTTCCAATATCTATAGAGAACTAGGTGCTTGTAGTAGCACCCTTTCTCGATACAAGTCAGTGTAAATGAGTCGCGTCGCCCCATTGTCCGACGTCGGGCCACTTTGGGGTGACTTAAATCCGAAATTGGGTATTTCGAAAAATGTGCATGTGTCATTTATCACGACCCTCGCTACGAAAGAACGTAACCCTATTTAAAAAAGTACCCTCGCCTATAATCCCGGAGCTAGACCGGAGCGGCACAAACAGTATTAAATTTTTGTACTATTAATACAATGGCGTCGGCGGAGGATAAATATTGGATGAATGGAAGCGAGCCGTAATCCTTATTGAGTGAACTGCCCTCGTGTGGCGAGCGATCATCGGGAGATCATGGACGGGCTGGTTCTATTATTGAAGAACACATTCGGTATCGCATCGACTGGTTCGGCCGGCCGCTTGATTAAAAAGTTCAGGAATTACGGTTGAACTAAAATTGTAAAGGTTTTCAGGAAATAATCAGATACAAAAATAGTTTGAGTTGGCTGTACCTATGTTTAAATTAAATTGCAGTGACTTGAACGAGGGGCAATGTAATTTGATTACTATCCTTCAATTAATTGCTCGAAATTAAGACAGTCGCGTGTCGCATTAAAAAGATCTAGCGTGTTGGTGCGATAGGTCGCGGGTAGAATGGCCGCTGCGGTTAAAGTTTTCAATATTTTGGCGAGCGCACGTGTCGCCACGCGCCACGTTTTAGACCCCCGCCGCTTTATTTTTTATTATTTTCATAATTCATATTTCACAATAACAACCGGGAAGGCGTTTCGCACGGTTAGCTTATGAAACCACTTTCGCGATTTCGCGTGGGGCGTCAGAGACTCTGGCTTACCGCAAGGGCCACTCTCGGGCCCGCCGCCGTATTATACGTTTTGTGATCCACTTTATCAAACGCTTTACTCGGATCGCCGTGGGGTTGAAATGACTCGGATAGTAATTTAGCTCGCGACGTCGTACTTTGGCTTATTGTGTTTTTTGGCGCAGGATTAGCGAGCTGCGGGCGTCCTCCATAAAAAGCTTCTGTTCCGAACGTTACGGCGGACAAATACTAAGCCGGGCCATTTTCGGCTGTCTTTATTGAACTCGATATTATCTCCTCTATAGTCCGCAGATAAAGAAGACTGTTATTTCTGTTTTTTACCCAAACCTCTAACGCACGCTCTGGTTTTTCCTCTAATAACAAAGAAATAGACGCACTCCCCGAAATAATTTCGCAAAGTTAATTTCCAGACGCCGGATCTACTTTAAAACAATAGTGATCCTCGATCCCATAATCAAATCACGTGCTCGGGTAGAAAAACAAACGAATGTTCTGGAACATTTCGATTAAAACTGTTGGAGTTTTATGAGGTCCCGTAGATCGCGAGGGAAGGAATATGTGCATATCGAGACTTGCTCCTTAGTGGAATTTTTAGTGTACCGGGGGAGTCTTATCCAAATTGCCGTAACATAAGGGTTCCGTTTGAGGGAGACTCTTTTTTTATTTTAGAGTAATTTCCCATTACGTTTTACGCGACTCGGAATATTGTGGGGTAGAGTTTTTGCGAATACTGCGCTCCAGACCGCTGCTATTGTTTTTTATTGCGTTCTTTGAAAGTAGACGGAATGCAGTTTCAAACTTTAATTTACTTCGTGAGCTACTTCAGCGATTATAGCTTTAATAGACACATAACATTGTATCTATAATATAAAATACTTTATTGTGTTCTGTTCATTAAAAGCAGCGTTTCACATTGATTGATATAATCGATTCCAAAGATGGATGTCAAATATTTTTGAACAAAAAACGCTGGGAGTTAATCCTCGAGAAGCAATTAACTTTTTAATTTCAGTGGCTCATAAAGCCTACCGTCGGCGGTAGCACGAGAAATAAAAGTAATTGAGATAGTGGCTTTACACACGCCTTCCATTAATGCAGGTGATTGAATTAGTGAAATGTTGATCGTGTTCATTATACGGTAGCGGTAGACGGTAGTAGGCGAGTATTTGATGATTTACAGCTACTGTGGAGATGTGGAGATGGTTTTGAGTTTTCTCGAAGTGAACTAGCTGTGTTTTGAATAGGAGCTTAATTAAAAAAGACAATTAATAAAAATGTCTCAGACAGCAACACATCTAACCATCGCTTTTTTTAAATACTAAGGATATAATACTCGTAATTACTATTTTTAGTAATACCAACTGTAAATTTGTTACTATTTATCGACAACTTTTTATATTTCTCAAATCAATGCAAAAGTATGAAAAACTTATATCAAGATTATTTTATTTGTATAAGTACTTAGACGACAAATCGAAATAAAATAAACCTACACAACCAAATAACATTTCTGCAAGTAAACTTGACAAAACTTCCAAATGACTTTTCATTTGTTAGCTCAGCCGAGCCAAACCTGAGCCCTATTCTGGCCAGTAAGATATCATCTCGGTCACTGTTACTCTCACCACATATGTCATAAGAGTGAGGGTGACGGAGATAATCTCGAGCAGCCAAGAACAGCGTCCCTGCAATTGCAAAACGAGACCGATTCTCCCTAAATAATGTTCTGTACGTGTAAGGAAGCATTAAATTCGTACAAGTTAACCCCACGCGCCACCCCAAAGACTTTAAATACATCCGATAAAAAACTAAACGACACCCCTCAGTTTGATACAAAAACAACCCCTGGAAAAGCAAAATGAAAACGTCCATAAAAGAAATTTATCCGCAAATTAATTTGCACGGTAGGAGATAAAATTGAGAACTTGGCTCGACAATCTTTTTTGACTTTAATCAAAATTCGTTTTTATGTCCAAAATGACTAAAGTAGTTAAGAACTGGCTTAATTCCTTAACTCATTCGGTATCTATTACCTACTTTTAGTATGGTTTTCTGGACTGGTTACTCAATTTCAGGTTTATGGTGATACTTTCACAGGCTTTTATTTATCTTAGAATTTACCTCTAAGTTTGCTTTCATTTTCAGGTCAAATCCTGAAAGAGCTATGAACTCCGATGAAAATACAATAAAAGTTTGTTGTTTAAAATATTGTTAACAATCTGGTTTGAAAAATAAACCTTTGTTTGGTGACTTTACTGAAATTATAACTAAATGCTAAGTTTACAAGCAACAAAATTTTGACCACAAATTCCTAAGTTATTACTTCAGACTAAGAACATTATTTTTACAAAACAAAAAACAAAAACCGACATCAAAAGCCCGACTATTGAGATCATCTAAAAAAAAAACATACAGACGAATTGATAACCTCCTCCTTTTTTGAAGTCGGTTAAAAATGGGAACTCGAACCAGAATGACACTTTACAAAACTAATTAAGAAGTAATTTTATGACATCAGATAGAGATGCAAGTTATATTACAAGTTAATTCAATAAACGAGTCGAGAGTTATTATATCAGTGGCTTTAATCAGTTTTATCAACGGATCAGGGACTCCCTTCAAAGTGAAACATCTTTATAGGAGTATGAAATATCGATGGTATGTGAAATACTCGGCAGATGCACAGTTCTGACATCCGGATTCTTTGATACAACCTGCTTTTTTAACCGACTTCAAAAAAGGAAGAGGTTATCAATTCGTCTGTATGTTTTTTTTTTTATTTTTTTTTATGTTTGTTACCTCATAACTTTTGACTGGGTGAATCGATTTTGATGATTCTTTTTTTATTAGAGGCTGACGCTTCCCATTTGGTCCCATTTCAATTTAGTCCAGTTCTGATAATGGTATCCATGACAAAAACAATATAAGTCTTAAATTTGCATTAAGTTCGTGCGCGACAAATAGATGAATAACTCAATAGTCAGTCTTTTGAAGTCGGTTTTTGTTTTTTGTTTTGTAAAAATAATATTCTTGTTATTATGGAGATTTTGTTAATTCCATGTCAAAGTTATAAACTTGAACACGTATATAACCTTGTTTATTTGAAAATGGTAGGTATGCTAAACTGAAAAGTACTCTTAATTGTGAGCAACTTTTACTACGAGAGTACGAGACCAACCCTGAAATTGCGAAGGGAATCAGCTGTTTCATACATTTTATCGAGTGTCATTGAAATTTTTCTATGAAATCAGAAAAGTTCTTTTATCGCGGTGTTAGGGTTGGTCCCATACTAAAAAGTGTTCATAATGATGAGTAGAAACTATAAGCTGTTTTTTGGCTTAGTAGACCATTTCTTTCAACTAGTTTTTAATAAATCGCTTAAAGTGACAAGGTCAAACGCCAACTAAAATATTAGATCTTCACTAGCATAATAAATTACTCTGTCAAAATAAATAGCAACTAAAAAGTTCCCCAACAGTTCAGAACAGTAGCATATCTTCACGCGACAAAGTTCAAGGCTATTTGTAAGGTATTCACTATTTAGGGTATCGTTGTGGGAACTGTATGTCGAAACCGAAGAGTTTTCGCCATTAATGTCGACCTCCGTTCTAGTGATTTATCGTATACGAACCTGCATTAGATTTTTATGTCCGTGTCTCGTAGGTAGTAAATAACGCGCTCCTCCGCTTCGAGAGAGGTACTTCTGTACTCGCGACTATACTGTGTACAGGGCGAGACGCGTCGGGACTGAGAATTAAAACCTATGTTTTTCAATTAATATATTTTATTCACGAAAACCAGATTTTTAAGTTTACAAATTAGATGTGCAGACAATTATATTTTTGTAAGACTAAAATTATCAGAGCTTTCTTTTGAAGGGCCTAAAGTTAGAAAATAAATAAGTTTCCAAAATATTCAGAGGCTTCGACTTTAATAATAGCTATAAGCAGACTTAGTACTTCTTGTGCTACTTCCTTTCTCTAACTACAGATACTTTTGAGTACTTAGCATATTATCTTAACTTCACTTCACAGCTAAATACAAGTATTTGCCTTAAAAATTGTTAAGATATTTATTAAGTCTGAGAAATGTGTTACATTCGTAGAAGTCATAATCAATAAGAATAAAATAGGGCTCTATTGTTGTAAATTGTTTTACAATGACATTATGTAAAACTAAGTATTTGATTAAATTAAGTTAAAATTAAACATAGCCAAAGCTACAGAAATAGGCTATCATAAAAAAATGGAACACTTAAAACCGATTTCGAATTAGTTTTACTTACATAAAAAGAATAACAAAACTATCTATGTTTATTTTCATTTTTAGGACCAACCTGCATACCCCGGTGGGTTCCGACCCCCAATGATTTATTTATCCAAACGCCATGATAGATCGTCTCTAGATTTTTTCCACGGCCTTCAGTTGTAAAGTTTTGACAGAGCAATTGTGATTATTACTCAATGCAATTTATCTTTGGCTATAATTGTTTTAGTGATCGCGAACTGTAATTAAGGTGATGTTGATGTCTCAATTCTCGATTTATTGGTGTACATAATTGATAGGTGAGGAATGTATGACGGGCGTGTGATATTGCCAATTATGGGATGAAATTTCAAGGGAATGTACTGGGTTGTAGAAATTTAATTATATTATGCGAATTATGAATGTACAAGTTTGTGAATTTTGGAACTGATTTGGATAAAATTTTGGTATACAGGGTTGTAAGGGATAGATATTGCTAAGCCGAAAAGGGGTCGTGGTACTTATCATTATGAACAACTTTTACTATAGGACCAACCCGGAATTCGCAAAAAAAAATTAGCAATAAGTACATTTTGTTGATTGAAATTGATATTTTTCTATGGAGCAGCTGATTTTCTTTCGCAATTTCCGGGTTGGTCTCTTGGTAAAAGTTGATCGTAATAATGAGTACTATAAACCCTTTTTGGGTTGACATAAGCTTTTCTAATAACCATGTAGAGTTAGTTTATACTAGGCATCTTATATGCCGGAAAAGCTAGCGGTTGCTTCAAGACAACGGGCGCAACCGAATGGCAAATTTAGTTTCGTAATAATCTCGAGCACTGGGTATATTAACTACATTGTGGTTTTAAGGTAATTGGTAATAATAATTGGTAATTGTGATTTTAAAGGTCTTGTTGCTGCCTTTTCAAGTTGCAAATCATTAAATTCCGTTTAAAAAAAAATTGTTTAAATGTTTAAATTTAAAGGTTTGTAATAAAAACCGAAGCCCAAAATATGTCTCCAAATTTTTCTCACCATCCCTCTTCAATCTGCAGATTAATTACAAAACCCATCTTTGCATCGCCCCGTCCCCGAGGACTATTGAAACTTGAAAGCCAATTCTTTTCTGTAATTGGCTAATATTTCCAACGTGAGTTACTCACGCTGCCGGTAGGTGAACCAACCGCCCTTGAAATGGTTATCTTTTAAAGTTACAAGCTTTTTAAAGAGGGTAAACAAGATGGAGATTCATACGAAGGTTCTCTAGAAGAGATGGCACAGCTTCTGTGCCATCTGTTATGTTTTTAGTGTTTGTACTTTTATTTTATGTTGTCAAAAATTTTTTAAATTGTATTGTTAAGGAGCTAGTTGTACGTTTTTGAATATGCGGATATACGGAAAGGGTATGCTAAGGCGAAAAGGGCTCATTAGTACTCATCATTATGAACTACTTTTACTACGGGACCAACTCAGAATTCGCAAAAAAATAATGAACAGTTGTTCCTTTTTTAACCGACTTCAAAAAAGGAGGAGGTTATCAATTCGTCTGTATGTTTTGTTTTTTTTTTATTTATTTTTTTATGTTTATATTACCTCATAACATTTGACTGGGTGAATCGATTTTGATAATTCTTTTTTATTAGAAAGCTGACGCTTCCCATTTGATCCCATTTCAATTTAGTCCAGTTCTGATAATGGTATCCATGAGAAAACCCTAAAAGTCTTAAATTTGCATTAAGTACGTGCGCGACAAATAGATGAATAACTCAATAGTCGGTCTTTTGAAGTCGGTTTTTGTTTTTATTGTTTTGTAAAAATAATGTTCTTGTGTTGAGTATCATTGACATTTTTCTACGGAACATCTGATTTTTGTCATACAAAAGTTGGTCACAATCACAATCATGAGTATTATGAGAACTTTTCGGCTTAGCATACCCTTTCCTTATAACCCTATTGTACCGTATTGGCGATATTTCCGATAAATATACCAGACCAGGGACCCAATTCTATCTCGATCGCCAGAACAGGGCCCTAACTCTAGTATGTCTTATTAATTAATGAAACTAACCAACGCACCCGAGATTGGTACCGACCGATTATCGCCACTAATGAGGCATTCCGTGAGCAATAAATAATATCAAACGGTTCATCGTGATGTGATTTACTGAATATAAGTTGTTTTTAATCGCTTTGAACTTTGATTAATTAGTTGGATAGTTGTTGGATTGAAACCATTAAAGTTTTGAAGTTTGAAAAAGTTTTATAATTTATTTTTAATTAAGTTTGGCTAAACGTGTAAGTGTTACTAAGCGTCGTAATAATTCGAGCTATGTTTCAATTCTTAATCTGCAGAAGTATCTATTAAGTTAAAAAAAACTTTTTTCAAGACCAACTTAAAATGTGCCTAAACTAAATCACATTTTACTGTAAAATTTTGAATGTGACATTTTGTCAGTGTGAATATAAACTGTAAAGTAATTTATGTATGTTTGTCACTTCACGCTAAACGGCTCAACAGATTCGAATTAAATTTGGATAGAGACAGCTTCTAACGTAGATTTACATTTAGGCTACTTTTTGTCCCATAAAAATTAACATTTCCTGCATATAATTAATAGTAAGATAGCGGTAGTGGCTTTATTGTGGTATTTTTAGATTTTGATAATTTTTTTGTACGATTTTTTATACAATAAAAAAGTCTCTACTATAAATAGGTACTCACCTAGATGCATAATAATGTAGTTTTAGTTATCTACTAAAACAAGGAAAACCACACGCTTATTCTATTATTAAGCTAACCTGCTATAAAAAAAACTCTATTTCATCGATAGTGATCTAGCCACCTTTCAACCTGATACAGCAATAACTTATTAATTTAATATCCAAAACCAATCGAATGCACCGTCTCACCATCGAGGTTAGAATTACACTTTCTGCCAAACTTTATGACCGCTTTGTAAATAGTTAAACATGGATATCTGCGTCTGATTGGTGACCGGTTGGACGTCAGATTTATAAAGCAGAAACTAAGTTGGACAAGATTTTTCGGAGTTTCAGACCATTTTGTAACAAGAGTTAAATGAAAGTGGTGTCTTTTTTTCAGTCAACAACTATTTCTTTCACTCAACTATATAAATACAGAAGTAGTTATACTTATTAATCTCGTGAAACCTTTTACGTCTGCAGCGGAGAGACACTTAATTCAAATTTCTCATTTACCTCTATAATATTAGTAGATCGTCGCTGTCAACATGCTATAGAAGACATAGGTAGTATGAGACTCAATCATTCAGAGCGGCCACAAAGTCTGTCTCGCTTTACATACGAATAGATAGTAGGTATGTATACTCGTTCCCAAAAATCGGCTTTCTCCGAACACTATTGGAATTGCCATAAAAATAAATATCACTAACAACTATATTTACGACGGCGTGGATCCGTGTCATTTGGCGAGATACCGTTCTCTATAAACTATCTCTATAACTCACATCGGAGAGAACTACTCTCGTAAAAGTGAGAGAAAATGTTTACTTCTATGAGATGAAATATCTAGTCAATGGGCGCAAGGCAGATCTTGTATCTCAGAAGTGGAAGGATTAAAGGTTGCATACGATGATGATGATGGGCCAAGTTTGAAAGCTTTATTTGACAGACTAAAACTAAAATATATCTGTCTTTGTCATTGCAATCTATTAGACAAGGATATCACTACTTTTATAAACATTAGATCTGTCAACTTGGTCCCATTGTAATTGTAATTGAAAACGTCCTTGGTAGGTAGCGTAGTGTGTAAATGTCGTGATCGTGACTATATGTTATCTTTCCATCAAAGCTAACAATGAAAACCAAAAGCATAAAAAATCTTGAATATCTTTTCACTTTGAAAATTACCAAATTCAATGTAATTATAAAACATAACTAGAGCTTTTTCACTATCACTTAATTACTAACACCTGAATAAAACTCACTTCGCAAAAACCCTTGGTAGTGATCTAGTGATCGGAACTATAAGTAGCCGGAGTAGTAGCCCCGCGCAATTTTAACAAAAATCTGTCCAAGCTATATTTTGCCTGTTTTAATTTTGTAGTGAACCATGCACTTCAATATTCTCAGAAAAGTCCTCATTTTTCAAGTTTTGCCTAAGTCGACTCCCTCTTATTTGGCAAAATTCACTATCGCAGATTGATAGTAGTCCCCCAGGGTCGTCTCCACATGTCGTGGAGATGATTTACTCCGCAGGAAATATTCAGAGTTCTTTAGTACAAAATCAACCGTCGCGATAAGAAGTTATTGTGATGCAAAGCAGATTTAAGGACTCTATTATCCATAAAATAGAGTCCATATATCCATATATCCATATATCCATATATCCATATATTATGTCCATATATCTGCTATTAATTTAGTATCACTCTCTAGAAAGAGAATTAAGTAATTTTTTCTAAAATATTGTGATTGGATATCAGCGAGAAAAAATTATTGAGGTTGCAGTTTGTAGATTGGATTTATTATAAAGAGAAAATAATATTAAAATATTAATTAATTATTTTTTGTGTGAAATTTATTAGTTTAATCACCTGGGAATTTCTTTACAGCGAAAAACCACCAGAGTTCAGATAAAAAAATACAAACAGCTGGTTGTACCACTTAACAAGGAAGAAAAAAGAAAAAAGTAGTTGATATCGTTGACTTAGCAACAATTTTACTACCTATTCATGTACCATATCACACTTATTAACCCTTACAATGGGGCAGTGCACAATACACTCCAAGCGGGACGTTGCGTCGCCGTCGGTGCAAGTCGTATCACCTCCACTTAGAGTTAGAATTAGAACCGAATGATTTACCTAAAACCTTACATCTGAAAGATGTTCACTTAAAAACTAACTAAAAATTCACCAAAAGCTGCCTTAACTTTCACTCTCAAGTCCTAAACCCAGTTAGGCGAGGTCAATGTCAAACCAATAATTCCAGCTTGATTACCGCTTATCTTACTTTACGGCCGCAAACCTGTAATGGAAGGCCCGCTTTTTGTAGCTAAATCTTAACAACTTTTGTAATTAGAGTTGTGAGAGCCGTAATATTAGTATCTACTTAATTTAATTATACATTTACCAGTATATAGCACAGCAGTATGGTAACGTCACGCTTTTTAAATGTACAATGCAATACATTATACAACACAATAAAACAAGCAATATTCTGATTTAAGAGATAAAATTGGGCTAGAATTATTAAATGAAGCACAAAGTTGTAAAAAATTTAGGTGAAATTTAGAAAACGTAACGGTTGGTAAAATAAATATTTTGGTTATTTTCTATAATAATAATAATAATAATAATAAAATCGTTTATTTCAGGCAAACATAACCCATAAAAATACAATAAAATAAAATAATATAATGCAATAAGGTTTTACCATATCCCCAAGTAGTTAATTTTTTTAGGAACAATCATAGTCCATTTTTCATAGCATATTTTGTCAGTTTTTTTATCCGACAATTTGCCTGAACTTGACTTACTGCGTATCGTAAACGTATGTCTCATAAAGTAGAAGCTTTGAATTTATGATAACCTGATACTTTAGTAATACCAACAGAGGAAAAAATCGACCCAAATTCTTCGCGAATTCGCGGCCTTAGCCCACTTTATTTATTAGACGAGTTGCTAATCACCTGCGAAATAAATTAATGTTTGTTTTTTATAAGTTGCTGCTTAAAATATCTGCTTATCGTTTCTCGCTGAAGGCTGATGGAGTCTAAACTTGTAATTATTGTAGCATTTAAAGGTCTATTGGTTTACATTTTGTTTATCTTTAATACATAGGTAGGTATTTGGTTTACTAGCTTGCGATTGACCGCCGTAGGTATAAGTTATCTTTCTATTGAATTTAAAATGACTAAGGCTAGATTTACACTTCAGCAAGTTGGTGCATAAAATTATATTATCAAAATATCTTGCAGCAAGTAGCACCTACTTCCGAGCACGCGTCGTCGTCGGAATGTCAACCTGAGCTGCCGCCGCGCCGCGCGCGATACCCGCGATATACGGCGGAGCACTATCAGATTACACACCCTGTATGCTGTCTTGTTTCGAGGTTACATTGTATAGAATCTAATTCTGAAAACTTCAAGACAAATAAAACCTAATGGATCGATGAACAATAACTTCACAAAAGAAAGTGTTACAACGACCTGCCTTATCACTAATAACAATCTCCAAATCCTAATAAATCACAAAACCTCACGTTTATATCATTAAAAATAATTGCAACCGGCAAAAACAAGAAGATTGAATAAAAGCCTTATCAGAAACGTTTTTGAATTATTGGTTAGAAAACTTGAAAAATAATTGCCAATTGTAGAAAATAATGGATGAAGTTGTCAGGAATAATTCATACTTCCATGTAAATTGTTTAGCTGCCAATGTTGTCGATAAATCGCGGGTTCGACAAGACATTCACCACATACGACGTCAAACATCGCATCAATAAGGCTCACGCCACACTCAACGACTGGGATCGCGCGGCAACCGAGCGACCAATTTGAGCACGCGTTCCGTTCGACGACGCAACAAATAACATAATGCGATTTGTGAGACAGCACGCTGTCCGCTCGTGGGCGAAGATTATGACGCGTCTCGTTATACAAGCTTTATTGTTTATCGAGTATGAGTGCCTGTAGTGTACACATGCTTTAAGCTGCACTTGATTCATGGAGCGTATGAATTGTTGTTAGTGCTGGACAGATACGCCTTAAATTGTCTGGTTATTTATTTGCAGGTAAAGGTTAGTACGAAGCAGAATTTGCTTTTCCTTTTGCAAATTGTTATTTAAGACCAAAGGGCGTCCAACAAAACTAAAACGCCACTTGTTCTAAACCATAGGTTGTATTTTTTTTAGCAAAAAACAATTTAGATTTAATGTGAAACATTTTGAAATATTAGAATCCCAACGTGTAAGCTATAAAACGTTTAGCTCATATCTTTATAAGATCTGTTATAACTTGAATTTAGTTTAACATGCTTAAAATAATTCGTTTCAATACAGTAAAACCTGTCCGCCACATACAAGTTCCAGTGCTAGGTAGATTAAGGTGATAACACACTGTCAGCCATGCGTCAAACCACGCCGGGGCGCTGGCGGCACGTAGGAGTCCGTCAAGTCGCCAGGTGTGGCGGCGGCTTTATTTATTGCCTGACGTGGGCACCTAGATTTATAACACCCCGTGTACTTAGTCTGGGAGCTAACACCGATATAGCTACCAGTAGGCTGTAAACATGGTTATTAGCTAGCAACTACGAGTATATCTGTGACGCTCTTCGTAATACAAAGAGGACGGCGCCAAAATATTATAAAAGAGAGATTTTACGAGGTATTAGGATACAGGTTACATTTTGTGAGGAATTACAAAATTACGCCACTAAACACGAAGAGATCATATTATGGTTTTTTTGATGCCCAAAAACGCGGATTGTTTATCTGCAATAAGTACTTGGTGTTTTCTTGACTTTGAACATCCCAAGTTCGAAAATATAAGAAACGTGATTTTAAAAGATCGTGTCACATGATAGTCCATTTTACCTTTATCAGCCTAATTTAACTAATTATTCTCAGTCAAACATTGTTTGAACCCTGTCTCTTAGCCTACAAGACTCCTATCTCATTATAAATTAGTTGTCCGCGTATTTACAGCGAGGACCGCGTCGCGAATTACTGGCTCTACTGTTCGTTTAGAATCGATGTGTTTTGTCATTCTGAACAATTATTCTGACTTCTGAAGGAAGTAATTTGATTTGATCTACGCTACTCGAAGACTAAGGTCAAAGTTTAAATATCGACTTTTCTTCATAGCTTCTGCGGTGTTGCCGCAATTTGTTAATGTCTAGTGCATTTGCTACCTTTAGAGCATGTTTAGAGCACACTAGATCACGTTCAGGCCTAGATACCTTTCAAAAAAAATGTCAAATTTGTTTGAATTCTGAAGATCTAGATATATTTTTCTTCACATTTTGTTCTTACTTACATATTTGTAGTTTAGACCTCACGTCTCAGTAATGCCAATGAGTAGGCAACTTTTCGGAAAACTCTCGTAGTAACTTAACTTATCTCTCTTTTAACCCTAAATTGAGTAATCCATTAATTCTAAATTAAGTAATCCAAACTTTTAACGCCCCCATAAAATCTTAATCTAAAGTTTCTGCAACGCTTCATTACTTACTCGAAGGTATTAGGCACCAACAGAATCCTTTAAAGAACGTTCAAATGGACCCCAACGTCCCTAACCAAGGGTTGGTGCTCATTAAGGAAGGGTTAAGATTGAGCCGGGTCTTATAGACCGACGTGCAGCGATGCAGTATTTCAAATGGAATTAGCGACTAAGGGTTAACTGTTGAAATATTAACAGCTGTGATAAGAATTATTGCTAAAGTATTTTTAAAATTGTATGCAACTGCTGATTTTTTTCGTGATTTCAGAGTTAGTCCCTTGCTATAATTGTTCATAATAATGAGTACGTACCATGAATCCTTTTCGGCTTAGCTTACCTTTTCCATATAACTCTGTATTTAAGGTGCTGATAATTACAAGCTTATAGATTCAAACAAGATTGCACGATCGATCAAAGATTTGACCAAGGTGAGTTACCCCTATATCAATTTATACCTATATATTTTCGCAACTTTTAGTGTTTCAATAATTAGTTTAATGTTTGATTTGAGCGATAAGTTAAATCAAGCTGCAATTACGTTACGGAAGGCTGTTAGTACGATCGAGTCAATAAAAATTTACGACTTTAGTCGAGGAGTCTTGTTTATATAATTAGATGAACTACAAAGAATAGCTTCACAGAAATGCAACTCTTTCGCTTTGGGTTTGAACACAGCGCCCTGCCTATTATCCTAAAAGTATATTTACCAGAAGAATATGGTTATTCAACTTAAATTAAGTAAAAATCTAGACTGCTTTCAGACTAAATTTCAACAAAATCCGTTGAGCCCTTTCAGCGTAAAGAAGTGGGTAACATTGTCGTTGTGATTTTCAAGCTTTCACATTTGTATTAGTTTGAAGTGGGATAAATTATAAGTTTGTTTTTCGATTTTTTTTTCTTGTTTTTTATTTATATTTTCAATTGTTTATTTTCTGGTGCAAACAATCAAAAGTTTATCTATCTTTCTATATTCTGTGGTACTCTTTGTATTGCCCGTGGCTACGTAGCCTCAATGTCGGCCGAGAGCCGCGGACGGCGGGTCCATGTAATTTAATTAGACGTGGTAATTATTGGACGCGTGGGTTTCTGGGTCCGTAAGTTTATTAGTCCGCGGGTACTTTTACTTGTGATAGTTGTTTACTGAAAATCTATATTTAGCGACTATAATAATAACACCTCTTGCCCTTCTTTGTTGTCCTGGTACTTACAACATACATGTTATTATGTTATTTTTTTTATTTAGTTTATGTTTACCTAAGTGCTATTTTGTGGTGTGCACTAGTAATGTATTGTATTGTAACAATTTTAATTTTTTGCATCTTAGCAAAATTAAGCTCTATCTATAAAAAAATATTCTTCGTGCGTCGTGTCTTGTAAAACAATAAAAATAACTACACCGATTTAACTCTTGTTTTGTTTGCCTCTAATTCTCTATGCATGTGGTTTGGGAAAAAATGTGGGACAAACCTAATATATGGGGTTATACAAAAAGGGTATGCTAAGCCAAAAATGTTTCATTGAATTGATCATTACGAACAACTTTTACTATGGGACAAACCCGGAATTCCCGAAAAAAAATCAGCAGTTCCAAACATTTTGTTGTTGTCATTTTTGTATGGAACGGTGATTTTTTTTTTCGCGAAATCCGAGTTGGTACCATAATAAAAGTTGTTCATAATGATGAGAATTATGAGCATTTTCGGCTTGGCATTCTCTTTCCCTATAGCCCTGTACAGACTTAGCTAGTACATACTCTTTAAATATAATATTCTAGCTGTTCCCTGCCACGCTTCGCTGTGGATAAAAAAAAAAAAAATATAGCCTATGTTACTTGGGGATAATGTAGCATTCGAATGGTGAAAGAATTTTTGAAATCGGTCCAGTACTTTTTGAGTTTATTCCACACAAACATACAAAAATACAAATCTTTCCTCTTTATAATATTAGTAGATATAGATATTCATTTCCAGGATTAATAACAACTGCCTACGTACCTACGAGTAGTACCTACTTAGATAAGGATACAACAGCGCAGCGGTCCAGCGACTGGTTGATTGATGTGGCCGGCTTATCTCTCGCCTTGTACTGATAACGACTGGTCTCGCTAATTAATATTGCGATACTAGCGTCGAGAGAAGTGATCTCAACACTCGGAGTAATGCTGTTACGAAATGCTTTTAATTGCGATTTTTAAATAGATTAGTCTTGTGTGTAAGATGTTGTTGGATGTGCATGTAGACATCTTGCTTGGAATATTTTACTCTAAAAGTGATAAAATAATATAGTTAGTGTAAAAGTTAATCTATGCTAAATACAAACTGAAACTAACTAAAATGGAAACAGTATTACTATTTTTTCTGCGGCATAATTTTAACGGAACATCTCGCCACTAAAATAATCTAACTGAAAATTAATTATTTTATACTCAGTTTCATTTGGAACTGGCGAATGACCGGTCAAACGAAATTTTATTTTAAATATCACAAAAATTTCACTTTTGTCCTTTGGAATGCATCTTTTCTTATATCATAGGTCGTACACAAGCAAAGGGGCCGCCTGATGGTAAGCGATCACCGTCACCTATGGATACCTGACTACATCTTATGTCATAAAAATCTCTCAGCTTGGTACTCGTACAAATTGATTTGTGAAATTACGAATTGAACTGTACTCGGCCCTCCAGGAATGTCGTCCAGCTTGTTGCGAACATTAAACATAAGCCATTTATATTTCTATTAGTTTTCTAATCAATCTTTATGTACCTATCAAACCAAAGAATAGTTACAAATTATAACTCTACTGACGATTAACGAGGCAATAAATATCGTAAGAATAGGTAACTCTTAGCTTCGGTTTTTTGAAATAAAATGTAAGAAAAATAATTCTTACCTATGATTTTTCAGACTAAAAGCACCTAAAAGTAAGAAGAATAAGTCTTATCATTGCTTTTAGAATCCAAACTAATGAGATGAAATTTTTTTGTTCTTACGTTTGATTTTATACACAAAGAAAATTGAGCGCCTAAAAGTTAACTTTATCAAAAATCTGATTACAATAAAATGAATAATTAGTCTCTAGGATTCATTCTGACTGTGTACGTACATATTCGTAAAGATAAATAATCTATACTAATATTATAAAGAGGAAAGATTTGTATTTTTGTATGTTTGTGTTGAATAAACACAAAAACTACTAGACCGATTTCAAAAATTCTTTCACCATTAGATTGCTACATTATCCCTGTGTAACATAGGCTATATTTTATATCCGTGCAAAGCCGGGGCAGGTCGCTAGTAATATATAAGATATAAGCTTCTTACATTATAATGTTCTTAATTATCTAAATAGTTGTTCGCTGTTACGAGTAGGTATACCTATTGTTAGCTATTGTTTGCAATAAATCAGCATTAATGTTAATAAAGCATCGTGTGTCGGATGCGATCTCGGTAAATCAAAGGGACGGAAAAACAAATAAATTATTATTAACCAATGATCTAGCCGTTGCAGTTCGGGAGCACGTAGAGTTAAGAAATGACAGACCTACTCGTACCTTGATAAAAATATAGATTTAGAAATACAGAGTCAAGAATTTTGCAGGAAATTAGACCTTTGTATAATAAATAAATGATTTTCTTTTTGTTAATATGGGTCTTAAATTTTTCATCCACTTCCAAAAATTGTCAAAACACAATTTATCTTATTTTGACTACTTCTCACAAACGTCATCTTGCAATTTAAAAAAATATTTAAAACTTTCATTACTTTTTTTATTTTTTTTTTACAATGAAAAACGTATCTTACAAAGAAGCGGACATTGGATTTATAAATAAAGCGGATACTTAAAGTTGTTCTTTTAGTCAAAGCTCATACAATCGTCCTGCCACTTCTACCACTTTCCTCGGTTAGCCGTGAGTTACAGCAGGGGGAAGGTGTTATAGCCATCCAGAATAACTGCGGGATTACTATTAACTGAACGAACACAAATACCATGTAACGGCAACTGCTAATATTTGCAGAGAAAAATTATCATTATTTCATTTATTTTATTTTATTATCAAAGGAAAACTGACGGCTAGTTACAATTATGAAGATAAGAATTTAAGTATGGAAGGCCAATTAAAAGTTTTCACAGATATTATAAATGCACATATTGACATACACAACACAGTAGACATACGGACGAGCACAGGCGTGAGGACAATACCTATTGGTGTCTGATTAACAAAAAGATAACATTCCAAAAAGATAGGTAAAAAAAAAGGAAAACAAGAAAAACAAAACTGGTTTCACAAACAAACAGAAAATAATATCAAAGAAAACAATATAAAAAGTTACTAAGTGAAGTATCGATGTCACACAAATAATACGAGTACGTAATCACATCGAGAGGACTAACCTTTTAATGAAGATCAAGAAGCTTCTGGAAGATAAGATGAGATAAGACAACTTTATTAATAGGCTGACTTAGCTTATATGAGACATCTTGTAATCTAATACAGGGTTATACAGAAAGGGTATGCTAAGCTGAAAAGGGCTCACATACTCATCATTATGAACAACTTTTACTATGGCACCAAACAGAAAATAGTAAAAAAAATTCAGCTGTTCCATACATTTTAAAACAGATTAGAAATCTAAGTAATATTGCAAGACGTAGCAAATAAAGAATCTGTAGCCAAAATGATTATGGTCGCTGTAAGAGAATCGTGTAAATTCTCGAGTCTCGAGTAATCAACAGCTTCATAAATCTCGCCAGTTTATTGCCAACATTACAATAAAAAGCTGATGACCACTTCCACTTCATCCTATTACCAAGCCAATACAGCAAAAGCATTCTCTATCACACTCGGCGATCGTCCTAACAATAACAATTTCAATACAACGTTATAACTTACAACGTATTATGCGTCGCCGCGTCCGCGCAATACCAGAAATAACCGGAAATAACTGGTTATAACCGCATAGAACCGGTTATCGACACTCCGCAATGTACCGCGATAGATTTTTTCTTAGTGCATGAAATATATTTCATCGTAAAAAGAGGCTCCAGTATCGTAAAAATAGATGTAACGCGGTTACCCTATCAATAAGTTAGGATTACTCTTGGTTGTGGGGTAGGATTTATAAGTAACATTTTCTATGTCAATCAGTTATGTTGACACAGCTCGGGAAGAGTAAAGAAGTAGACGTAGTTTCATATCTGTTAAAACATTTGCTAATTCCATTGACGTCGCTTAGCCAAGCTATCGCAGTCACTTCTGGCGTTCAGCTTGAGATCTTCGGAGTTATAACTACGCACCCTCCATTGTATTTATTCACGATGAGCAAGCTGCTCGCCTAAAGGTAAGCGTGACTCTTGTGACAAGATGTTGTGACACTGTAAAATTTTTGGACAAGAGTCTTGTCCAAAAACCTATCATTGTGTCACAACATGAGACACAAACAATGATAGGTAAATGGTAATTTAGGAAAGGGATTCAAACATTTACCAACTTCGCTACTTAATAAGAAGTCATGTGAAGTCCCTGAAAATCGAGAAGCAAAATAAGTTATAAAAACAAATTCTGTTCCGTAATTCTAAAATTCACTTACACTCAACAGTCCAAAGACCTCAACAAACTTGTCCCTTCCAAACCTAATCTTGCTCGAGAAAAAGATTTCTCTCAAAAATAAAATGTCGTAAAATTGTTAAGGGAACGCGGGCTGTCAAAAAAATAACGATACACATTTAAAAAGATATACAATAAGTGTAGGATTGTACGTGTTCGAGGGTGGGAGGGTGCGGAGCCTTGCGGAGCCAGAATTTATGGAAATTGGGCACATACAGAACTAATTATTTTATTGGATTGTTTCCGATGCGTTCTTTTTGCGCTGGTGAAGGATCATTAATACTCATAGTCATTCAATCATCACTCATTATTATCATTAAAGTTCTATTCATCGTTCGTTATATTTTTCTTCTTATCAGATAGATTTCGGATGGCTGATGTACAATTGATACAATCAAGTCAAGAAAATAGATAAAATAATATGGTTTACAATATTTTAGTACCGCACTATTGTTAAAGTTAGTTTAGATTATTTATTATCATATAATCTTAAAGTACTTAATACTTACATTTACTACTTACTCGCTTACTTGTACTTTTACTTACTTACATTTTAATTTATGTAAGACATACGTAATCGCCGTTATCACGCGTAGTTAGTATCTACATAATTGAATAGACAATCTACAAGACAGATTATATTTATCTAAATCGAACAACAAATCAAGCCATCTCGATCTGTGCAAACACAAGCCAATTAGACGGGCGGATTTAATCCGAACTAGCATCTCCAGACATCTCGTCGGTCGCAGTAAAAACGTCGCAACTGAGATCCATTCAATTTTGCGTCTCCGACGATAAAGCGTGATTGTCACGCACGTACACATTGCATAAAGCGGTATTACAGGGGGAGAGGGGTGTTTCACGCACGGAGGGGTTTTTCCAAAATAATATTTTTTAGGTTACGACGTTTTTGCTTTTCACTGTCGTGACCAATGTTTCTCGGTTGTAGTGCATGGTTACTCTTTTAATCATAAAGTCATTCATGGTATTGTCTGATTTTTTCATGCTCGAACAACAAAATACAAGAACCACTCGTTTCATTTTTATTTCTATTGTAAGAGTATCATGATAGTTTTCGTAAGAGCTGCACTTTGATAAATGGAATTACAAAAAAATGAGTTGTTCCATTTATGGACACTATCGGCGAGCTTTATTAGATTTATTACATTCGAGCAATAAAACACCCCAAAATATTTTCTAAGTTTAGTCTAGATGGCTTAAAATGGATCTATTCTATCTGAGAATCACGTTTCAATTTTAAGTTTTACGGCTGTATATAATTGAGATCGACTCGAAGCACTGTTATTAAAGATTCCTTATAGTTATGCATTTGAATATTCGAAATTGAAAGCAAAAACCAATAACTTAGGCTAGACGTCGGGGAAATCGAATTGTTTCAAGTAGGTACAAGTGTACTTATGTTACTAAAAGACTTATATTAGGCACCCATCAAGCTAGGTTATTGGCTGTCTCTGGAACTGAATAGAAAGCTTTTGGATTTTTGTTGTTGCAAAGCTTTTTTCATGAATGTCTATTGTCTTTACTAACAGTAATTTTCTTTTGTGTAGAGGTACCAATACCAATACCAAGTACCAAATCTTCCATCGAGAGACATCGATTGAGTGGATCGATCCTCAGGTATCTTTTGAAGCTGGTTAATTAAGCTATACCCCGGATATGTTGCTACTGTTGCTAGGCAGGGATCGGTTGCCTGGATCTTTTGAAACGGTCTTATTGTGCCATATATACCTTGAGCTCTCCGATATGTTTCAAGGTATCAATATCAAGCAGCGTGTCCCGCACTGAGAGGCATCGATTGACCGAATCCGCGCGGCGGATCGGCGCGTAATTCCTCTCCGGGTACGTGACTCGCCTGCGGATGCGCTCTCACCCCATTACGGAGCAATACTGGGAGCTGCTGGCAGACGCAGGATGGGAGATGTAGCGAGATGTAGCGAGGTGTAGCGAACTCACTGGATCGAACTGCGGAGACGAAGGTAACGTGCGCCAATGACAGCAACTGAAAAGAGACCGCGAAAATTGGCGAAAACAAAAGGTATTGTCCAGCAGTAAATAGGTGTAATTTAAGCTAATAATAATGACTAGAATCATGATAATCAAACTTTTACAAAGTCAAGTCTAGTAGAAACTGAAATACTTTTATCATAACTGATCCTCAACCACGTCTTTTGGCTATCAAATTGTATAGCAGTCAGTTACAGCACCAGTCATTCAGCACCCTTCTCATAAGCCTTCCAATGCTAATAATGCAATTAATTAGCTAATTTACTGTGAAAGTATTTCTGTTTCAGATTCTTCCTGAAATCACGAAGCTTTCCCGCTTCAGCTTTTAACTCAGGTCCTTCCCCCAACGCATTACTAGGATGGATCTCAGATAGACGCGCCGCAATCAGCCTGCTCTAGTAACTGTTGTGTAATCTATGACTGCTTACAATAGATACAGATACATATACAGACAGATAGATACATATACAGACAGATGCAGCACATGGTTTCAGTATGCTAAAACTAGCAGCGCACTGAAACATCATCTATTTTACAGGATCCATACTAATTATATTTTCCAGAAAAGAAAGTACACCAAGCAAGTCTTAATCCAGACTACTATCGCCTGTAAATTTCTTCCAAATCTGAGTTTGTAACAAACACACTGATTAAGACACAAATCTTCGCCTTTAGGTAAGTATAGGCATAGGGTGATGTGACACTGGTTCCTCAATATTTGAAGATCCATAGTAGCTTCTAAATAGATAAGTTTTTAAAGTCTCAAACATACTCGTACCAGTTCAGTTCAGTTCATATCAGTTTTTAGTTTATCCATCTATCTACATCATCATAATATATATTAATATAAAACCATATAAAAGTAATGATCTCGAGTATTCCTTTTAAAGTGTAATAATTATTCGTGTCTGCTATTTATCGTTTTATATGAGAGCAGTAAAAGTATTCACTAATGATACCATGAATTTACACAAAAACTTTGCGGTCGACTCAAGATTTTCCACTAGCGATTTGCGTTAACGTTATTTCAACTTTAGTTTTTAAATAAGTTTTGTTTTCGTATTCATCGTCATTTAATATGCATAATGAATTCTAATAGGTAACGGATTAGCTAGATTCGATATATTTTACGATAAACAAATAAAGGTGTATAATTTATAGGTTTGTTTGTGGTAGCGCGGACGCAGCGAGGAAGTCGGCCGGCCTTGAGTGTTGCACGCGCATCGTGGGTATGGGCACAGTGGACACACAGACAGTAGGTAAAGTTTATAAAAGCTTCGCTATGTGCGAGTGATTTTTTAATTAAACTAAAGTCATGATTGACAACCCCAGATATGATCTAAAGGTTCCATAAGCCTATTCAAGTTCTTTAATGGAAATTTAATGAATGATCCGTTCATATTCCTTTTTTACTAAGATGTTTAGCAATATTAAACTAGAACTTAACCACAGCACGTAGAATGGTATCACATAGCCCTTGTTCTTTTGTCCGCACCTACCACAGGTTAATTGAAAAATGTGTAAGGAATCGAGATATGTCTCAATTGCAAAAATACGCTACGCGGAACTGGATAAGATTTACGAATCGTTTTTCTATTTACCAGTTTTCGAAAACTGCTTTAGGTACAAGCCTTTTTTTGCGTGTTTTTTGCGAGTAGTTTTCCAGTGTTGATCTCAACCACAAACAAACTCTTCCTACTGTGTGTTCTTTACTATAGCCACATTATCGGTACCTACTGCGCATTACATTCTAACACATAAACTAGACGACTTACCGTCAGTATGTCCGTACAAAGTATTTTAATTAAATCTAAAACGGCTAATGCTATATCACACGTTATCTTAATATGCTCGATAAATCTAACTCGTGCGCTGTTAGTCAACTATTTCATTACAGCTGTGATGTGTGCAGTGGTGCAGATAGATGTGTTATCGAGTACCTCTGGCGTTTGGGTAGTTGCTTCATAGGACAAGTTGAAAAACATAGTATCTTTTGCTATTTTGCTATGGGATCCAGAAAAAGTCAGCTAAATCCATAGAAAAATGTTAATGACACTCGACAAAATGTATGGAACAGCTGAATTTTTGTTGTCCTACGGTGAAAGTTATTTCTAAATGATGAGTCTTTTTCGCTTTAACATACCCTTTCCGTATAACCCTGTAATATTGTAAACAGTCATGTCGATGGAAAAACTCCAAAATCATCTGTATCTTAAATGTTAAAAACAAGAACATTATTTTTACAAAACAAAAAACAAAAACCGACTTCAAAAGACCGACTATTGAGTATTCATCTATTTGTCGCGCACGTACTTAATGCAAAAGACTTATATGGTTTTCTCATGGATACCATTATCAGAACTGGACTAAATTGAAATGGGACCAAATGGGAAGCGTCAGCTTTCTAATAAAAAAAGAATCATCATAATCGATTCACCCACTCAAAAGTTATGAGGTAACAAACATAAAAAATAAAAAAATAATAAAAAAAAAACATACAGACGAATTGATAACCTCCTTCTTTTTTGAAA